>CAMZMU010000048.1:60357325-60499032 GCA_947311845.1 Poa pratensis | reverse complement strand
GTTCTCAAAAAATGTTGCATCACGAGATTCCAAAATAGTATGAACATGCATATCAGGTATCTCAGATTTAACCACTAAAATCTATAGCAAATGCTCCCGCTGAGCATAACCTAGAAAACACAATCCACTGTCTTCGGTCCAAGTTTTCGTTTCTTAGGAATTGGAACATTGACTTTCGCCAAACATCCCCAACTACGAAAATAAGAAAGTGATGGTTTTCTCCCAGACCACTCCTCGTAAGGTGTCTTCTCTTTATCCTTGTTAGGAACTCTATTCAGGACATGACACGAAGTCAACAAAGTCTCCCCCACCATGCCTTAGATAACCAGCAGTGTCCAACATGGCGTTCACCAAGTCGGTCAGCGTGCGGTTTTTTTCTCTCGGCAACCCCGTTTGATTGGGACGAAATAGGGAGGCATCCTCTCATGAATAATACCATGTTCCTCACAGAATTCATCAAATACGTTGGAGAAATACTCGCCACCAATGTGACCTAAGACTTTGATCTTTCTCTCTAATTAATTTTCTACTTCAGCTTTATAGATTTTAAAGTAGTCTAAAGCTTCAACTTTAGTGTGCAACAAATATACATAACAGAACCTAGTAGCATCATCGATTAAAGTCATGAAATATCTCTTATCACCTTTTGTCAACACGCCATTCATCTCACATAGATCCGAATGTACGACTTCTAGTGGTGCCAAGTTTCTCTCCTCGGCTGCCTTGTGAGGCTTTCGAGGTTGCTTAGATTGCACACAGCTATGGCACTTAGAACTTTGGCAATGGTGAAAGTAGGAATTAAACTCAAGCTGGAAAGTCTACTCATTAAACCAAAATTAACATGACATAAACGAGAGTGCCAAACATTAGCATCCGAATCCACACCGCCACAAATATGGTTTACTGACTTATTACAAAAATCCGATAATGAAAAGCGGAACAAGCCTCCGCACTCATACCCTTTACCAATAAATTGTCCAAACTTTGACACAACTAATTTATTGGACTCCAAGACTAATTTAAACCCATCTCTGCATAGAAGGGAGCCGCTAACAAGATTCTTGTTCATAGTAGGGACATGCTGCACGTTCCTCAGCTGCACGATCTTCCCCGAAGTAAACTTCAGATCTACCGTGCCAACACCACGAACAGAAGCATGTGATCCATTCCCCATTAAGACACTTGAATCTGTGACCTGATAAGAAGTGAACATAGAGATGTCAGCACATGCATGAACATTAGCACCCGTATCAATTCACCAACATGGAGATTGAAATACTGAAAGCACAATCGGTAAATTACCGTACCCATCAGCATTGCTAGCGGTCACGACGTTGACATGCTTTGGTGCCTTCCCTTTCTTGTCTGCACGATCTGGGCAATCCACAGAGAAGTGTTCGGGCTCTCCACAAGTGTAGCACTTTAGCTCAGATTTGTTCAGCATCTTCCTTCTTCTTGAAAGAAGTAGTCTTGGTAGGCATGTTGAAGGAAAGCTTGCTCTTTGCCTTGCTCTTGCCATGGTGAAAGTTCTTCTGCACCATGTTGGCGCTAGACTGACCTTCACCACCTCTCTCAGTAGTGTCCTTAGCGCGAGCCTTCTCCTCAACATCAAGAGACGCTATCAGGTTTTCAACCGATATCTCCTGTCTCTTGTGTTTGAGAGTTGTGGCGAAGTTCCTCCATGAAAAGGGCAACTTTGCAATAATGCATCCAGCCACAAACTTGTCAGGTAAGGCACACTTAGCGTGCTCAAGCTCCTTAGCAATGCACTGTATCTCATGAGCCTGTTCGACTACAGAACGGTTGTTAGCCATCCTGAAGTCATGGAAGCTCTCCATGATGTACAGTTCACTGCCAGCATCTGCTACACCGAACTTAGCGTTCAGTGCCTCCCAGAGCTCTTTGCCATCTGTAATGTGCATGTACACATCAAACAGCTTGTTGCTAAGAGCACTCAGAACGAGTCCCACAAAGGCAGTATTGGTTTCCTTGAATTTGTTCAGATCCTCGTCAGATATAGTTCCTTCAGGTAAACCCTCACTAGCCTCGAACACTTTCAGAGATCGCAACCACAGTGTGGTCTTGTACTGCCATCTCTTAAAGTCCACACCGGTAAACTTGTCCGGCCTCAGCGCATCAGATAGATGTCGGATGCATGTAAAATGCATACATGAACTTTGCATTATATTACTTATATTTCAATCATATTTGCATCATATAAGGGTTATATCATTGTTTTATATTGATTTTTGGAATATTTCACAGTTTCCCTATTTTTCGGAATTAACCCTGCACTGGCAGAAAACCCTATTTTCTATATTTTGATGTTTCAGGGACCCAAACGACGTCCAAATGACCTAATATTTTGCGGGGATCATTTTTTGGAAGCAACAAAGCGTAGGAGCGAAGGAAGCGAAAAAATGGAAACCCGAGGGCCAAAAGAGGTGGGCCCACGCAGCCAGATTCCTTGGCCGCGTGGGACCCCCTATCCTGGGCCTCGAGCCTCCGATGTCATCGATCTTCGTCCCCGTGCCTTCATCTTGACCTAAAAACGACTATAAAAATAGTCCCCCGACGGCTTTCGGAAGGAGCGCCGCAGAAAAACAAAACCACGAAACAGAAGACCTGGAGCTGCAGATTGGAGGGGGAAAACTCCGGCGGGGCGCTGCCGGGGTGGTCTCCATCTTCTCCAACATCTCCACCATCATCACCATGATGAAGGGGTAGTAGTCCACCCGCTGGACTTTGGGTTTGTGGTGGTAACTTGATCTAATCTCTCTATGTATGATCATTGTTGAAGTCCATATGATGTGCCTTGCATAAGTATGGATCTATCTATGTAATTCCTATGGTGGATATTGTGGTATGAGATGATATTTGATATGCATTTACCGTTGTGTTGGATCTTTTATGACTTGTTATACTTTGGAGATATTCATGATAATGTGATGGTTCATTTATGCATAATGCCTTGTTTATCCATGTCATGAGGTGATTGACACCACACAAATGATTATTTTCTTTCAACTATGTGTTTTAGGACATGTAGCCGTCATAGAAGTTTACCATTAAAGCATGACAATTGTGTGTACTTTTTATCTATAACATGATAATCACCATAGATGGGAGAGAGGATTGAGTGAACCCATGAACCCATGTCCATTGTTCCTATAAGAGAAAACCTTTGTCTTGTCCTCTTGCATTGAAGAGGATTGGGACACTTTTACATTCTTGTTTTGTTACATTAAACTTCCATCCATTAAATCAACCATCTTGTTCTTTAAACTTGTTTAGTGCATAATCAACTAAAACTTGTGACACTTTAGTTGTAGGGAATAGATAACTTTTCCTTCTTGCTCCTGCGGATCGATACCCTACTTCCACATTGAGAGGTGCTACAGTGATCCCCTGCTCTTGGGGGTTATCAAGTACTTTTCTGGCGCCGTTGCCGGGGAGCGTAGCGCTTAAGTTTCTATTCTTGTGTGCACTAGACTTTAGATTTATTTTATCTTGTTTATATCTTACAATCATCTAAGCTTGGGGAGGTTCCTTTAAACTTGTTTGGTTGTGAGTTTCTCATTAGCTTTACTTTTAGTTATGTATCAGTTTATACTCTCCTTATTTGAAAAACACAAAAAAATTAGTTCATTTGTTATGTTCGTGGAATGTATGAGTCACGTACTTATGCAACCCCCTATGGTTGGATCAATTAATGTTGATCAAAAAAGGTTTATAATGGAAGCATTAAATGTAATTGGCCATGGATTATGTGATAGGTATAATGTATCTTGCTGCATAGATCAATATCCTAAGCATCTTAATTTTCAATGCAAGCTTGAGAGTATGCCTATAATTGCCTCTTACCATAATAATGAAATTATGACCACTGATATGAAGGCAGCCGAGGAATTTACTATTGTAATGGGAATTCTTGAGATAGTTATGTTTAATATAGATAAAGCTCGTAGCCTCACACCAAGACTTGCTACAACACTTGAACAACTCTTGAAACTCTTTTGTAAGAATACCTATATCCTTGAATATTATAACAATCTTGTTGCTATCAAGGAGAGATCTAATGGCTTGCAGGAACAAGAAGAATATAGAGAAGAGGAAAAGGTATTAGAGGATTGCCCATATCCTTACTCACCATGCTATTTTGATTCTGATTCTGATGATGATCAACACATTCAAAATGATATTATTATTGATAATAGCTTTGAAAGTGATGAGGAATTTGGTTTAGATATTCTATATGATAATGCTTTAGATGATGGTCCTATTTGAGAGCTAGGATCAAACAATAGTGATTTGTGTCCAGAAAACAGATTCCTAAGCTTCACTGCGAAGAATGTTAAAAATCACAAAGAGGAATTTTGACCTGATATTTTACGACAGCAATATTCAGTTGTTATTACACATTTCATTAGTTCAAAGTTTTCTGATTTGAGCAACATAAGTGCCTCTAAAAATTCGCTCCTTTCAGGCTGTCCAGTTTTTGACAGATTCTGTTTTTATTTTGCATTAGTCTCATTACTATGTTTTGTGTGGTTCTTTTGATCAAAGAGCAAAACATAACCTTAGTAACAGTAGTTAATGTTTAGAATCAACTCATTATATGTCTTTGCTGTACCTATGAGGATTTAATTTATGGAGACACTAACCCCTCTAATCAAGTTTTATGTTGAGTTTTGTGTAAAGAGAATTTTCAAGTGAAGAGTTGAGGGTGATGAACAAAGATCAAGAGAGACAAACACTCAAGCTTGGGATGTTACCCCTAGACTCACCCAACATATATCAAATAAGGACAAGAATTCAAGCTTGGGGATGCCAAGCCACCTCACTCCAACCATCTTGATATCAAGTAAGAAGCCTAGCTACATGGCTATAAAGAAAACGCTTTACGGGAGGCAACCCGGTTGTTTTTATTTTTGATTTTCTTTGTGTCCTCTTGCTGTAACAAGAGACTTAGTTTTTAATTTTGTTTCTGGAATTTTTAATAAAGTGCCAAGTTTTACCCGTTTTGGTTTGAAAAAGTTGCTATTTGTATTCGGAGATTTTATTCCAGCACGAATCTGTGTACGGTATGATTTTTCATTTCTATTTTGTAACTCCGAATGAGCTGAAATTTGAACTGTAATTGCAACTCTTCATCCTGTATAAGCGTGATTTTTTCAGATTTTTTCGACATAATTAAGGAGGGTAGAAAAATGCGTTTTGCTGCTGCTGTTTTTCTGGACAGATTCTGTCCCATTTTGTTTGATGCATTATTTGAACTTTTAACTTGAATCTTTTTGATCCAATTGAGTTTATAAGTAGACATACAACATTATATACTTTCTGGACATGTTTCACATTTTTTGTTTAAGTATTTTATGCTGCAAGCAATTCATTTGTCTATCACTACTAATGTCACCCCACAGAAAAGAGATGGGAGAAACGGTGTTTTGAAGTTTTTTCACAGGGATTAGAGGAGATGCACCAAGAGTTATCCAAGGATGGTGAAGACCATAAGCTTGGGGATGTGAAGACAACCCCATTGGACCAACACACTCTCGGTTTTGCACACGTCTAACTTCTGTTTTTCGATCAATGCACTTTATCGCATAAACTTGGAGCGTCTTTTATTTTTGTTATTTCGGATTGGTTTTCATTTGTGAGACCACCACTTTTCATTTATGTTATGAGAGAGCTACTGGAAATTTGGGTTGAATTAAGTTGGATTCTATTAAAAAGATTGGGAAATGGATGTTTGAGTTGATTAAAAAGATACATATAGTTGCATGATTCATGTGCTTTTTAATGAGTATTAATTTGCAAGTGTTTTATCAAGAGCTATCTTTTATTCATGTTTTGATGCTGAATGTTACTTTACTTTGTTTAACATGGATTGATTAGTTCTATGGACACTTATGCATGCATTTAGACGTTCAACTTTCTCCCTTTTGCTAGCCCAAAAATTCCAACAAGTAAAAACTTGTTTTCTAACACCTTCAGCCAAAGTTTTCCAGTGAGTCAACCATATCTACCTATTAGCTTAACTAGGGGATTAGCACGGGCTCCGCCGCGCCCGTGGAATTGAATTTTTTTAGTTTTTTTTGAATGTTTAAATTCGAAGAAATGGTCGCTTGAGGGTTTCCCTGTATTTGTTGCATTTTGTATGTATGATTTGCAGGATTGTAGTGAGATAATTTAAATGGTTTAGTTCTTGTGAAAATTTTCGCCTGAGGGTTTTCTTGAAATATTCATCGGGTCGAAATAAAAATAGCCATGGAGTGTTCGAAATTATGTAAAACATGTTTTATTTCAATACTTTTTTATTTACTTATGTACTTTCATATTTTGAAGCTCATGATATAAATGGGTAATTGTATTGAAGTGGTGAACCGAACTCTATTTAAATATAGTTTGTAGCATTGATATTATTTTTCTGGGTTTTATTTGAAGTTGAAAGGAAATGATTGTTATAGACTTAATTTCGACCTGCAATTTACTTACTATTTCTCGATTTCATTTTTATTGTTATTTTATTTTCAAACGTCACACGTGTCTAGAACTATGTTTATTTTTCTGTGGTTGCCATTCTGTAATAATTAATGGTTTATAGTAAGTTTGTGTCGTTTTAATTCGTTATATTGTTGCTTCATTGATTTTTGTAGTAAAAACAAAATTAGAACTACCAATGTGACAGCCAACAGTAGATCAATTGGATAAGTGAACTGAATAATTGGAGGGAGTAGATGGTGTGAGTATTTAATGGAGTTAATTTAAAATGAATCTGTAATTAGAAGAAATGATTTTGCATTTTCTAAAATATTCGTCTAATCAAACATTGTTTTAATTGCAAATTTATAATTAGAGAGATTCGGGCTATATTGCTTCCAATCATGGTAGCTAATTTGGAATGAACAAATACGGTTCCACTTTCTATAATTTTCTTATTTACCACCATAATTAGAGGGAATATAATGTGTTTATTTCGAGATGGTAGTTATTTCCAGCATTCATTAAATGTATTTGCATAATTGGAGGAAGCTCAGTTAAATTAGATGTAAATAGTAATTTTTTTTTTCGAAATGATGTAGTAAGTTTATATGTTACCTTAAAAGTTTAATTTAACTTCATAATCAGAGTTATCACATTATGTGGCATTCATTAAATTCAATCTATTATTAGAGGAGTTGAATATGCTTTTTTTTTCTACATAGTCACCAAATTTAAATTTTCAGATATGTTTGCAGTAAGAAATTTCGAATTTGGTAAACATTGGAAGTTATTCACATATGTTGTAGTTATTTAATGATACATGGAAATGTGTTAGATATAAAGATTTCATTTCTTTTGGAAATTTTGGTATTTTTTTCTGAGTTATAGTTTGGAAGTTATGATTTGCACGAACTGAAATGGTTTGCATTTTTTTTCGATCATTATTGCAATGGTGTTTTATTGCAAACGAAAAGAGAAGAGGGGGCAAAAAGCAAATATGTAGGTAAGGTTGAATTTTAATGTTTTTTACAATTCAATCTGAACAAACTAAAATTGAGAAAAGTATTTTTTTTCCTATTTGATTATTATTGCCAATGTTGTTTTACTGTAATACAAAAGGTAAGTAAATAAGAAAAGTTGTGTAAACATGCATGTAATTGTGTTAGTTGTAAAGATGTTCTTTTTCTGATTTTTTTGGTATTTTTTTTGTATTTTTCTGAGTTGTGCATACAAAGATATGTTTTTTCTATTTTTTTACGTTTTTTCTGTAAAAAAAAAAACTCAGCTGCCAGGTGGGCCCCGCATGTCAGCCAGGCCGCGCTGACGTCAGCCCTCGACGTCAGCGGGCGGCGGACGCAGGCGGCGGAGCTCGGCTCGCGGAGCCGCAACGGCGCACGAGCTCGGGCCGTGGAGGCGCGTCTCCGGTAGAGCACGCAGAGACGCATCGAGCTGGCGGCGCTGCGCGCCAAATGGTTGCCGGAATCGCCGCCGGCGACCGTTCCCGCGGCGGCGGATAGGAAAAACGGCGGCGGCGAACTCCGGCGGAGTGGCGGCGATTGCGGCTGTCCGGGCGCGATTCCTCCGCTGAGGAGTTAGAGGAGAAGGTGGCGGAGCTCCCTGGCTGCTTGGATTCGACCGGGGGGGCTCGTAGGGGCGGCACGGCGCGGCGGTGGCGGTGGCGGTGGCGACCACGGCGTCGCGCGGGAGGGAGATGAGCCCGCGGATGGTTTTGCAGAAACGACCCTGAGATTTCCGACATTTGCGTTTCGGTCCTCCCGCAGTGGGAAACGGTGGAATTCATGCGAATATCGAAAAGCGTGAGGGTTTTTCTGCAAAACGGCATGGCCACCGGGTGGGCGACCGGATGCGCCCGTGTGACCGGTTTGGTGACCGGCTGACGTGGCAAGCTCTGGTTGGCCAAAAATGGGGATGAACAGTGCGGCGCGGGTTTGGGGCCGACGTGGCTTCATCCAGGCCGTCCGTCACGCGGATCGGACGGCCAGCGGAATCCCGCGACGTGGACGAATGACGGGAGCCGGATTCCTCTGCCTTTTATATATAGTAGAATGTTATTCCGAGTATGTTTATCATGTTATATTGTATTATCTATGTTTCCAAATTAAAATGCTTATGTTATTGATTGTTATGGGAAAGTTGGTTAAAAAGCTCTCACGAATTTGATGCACACTTTACTTTTATTGCACTTAATAAACATGAACCATTGTGATTAAAATTATGAAGTTGTATGCTTGACAAGAGTCTTGGTTGGGAGTTAGCTCATATGTGCTGTCACATGGCAAGCGTTCAACGTGCTCTTAATTATATTTAGTTGATATCATGTACTTTTGTTTATGGATGCTTATCATGGTGCCAAATAAATGCGGAAACTTAGTAAGTTTGAGGAGTTTGTATAAATGGCTAGAGAGACGCCTGGGCCGCTAACCTAAGTCATGCATCATTCATGGTGGAAATTTACAGCGTACCAAAGTGAACATTCAGTGATGCACGTCATAATAAAAAACTATACAAATAGTAAATAAAAGAGTGTTGAGATTGTTCATTGTCTGTAGGTCTTGTCATTTTGACATGGGCTAGTTTCCATGCCCTGAGGCAAGAGGTACCCCAGTTGACGCTCTTGATGACGCTATTATATTACTTACAATGACTTTAACTTGAACTTGCTTTGTGGCCCGAGTTGAGTAACACCGTGGTGTAGCTACTCGTATTCACGGGGCATGAGGCATTCAACCCATACTTTGTCAAGCACACTACTCATATTTACATTCACTTTAAACTTTAACCATTCAAGATGCTATGATAGGGGTAATGAGAGCTCAACACCAATGGATACCACATTGCAAACATTAACTTAAGTAGAAGCATTTGGAAGCTAGATGAAACTTATTCATGTTTTACCTCTACTTATTTATATATCTTTCCAAAGTGTCCACCTTTTATATTCAGATTTACAAGAATACTCTATGACCATTATAGGATGTTTTTACTTTTTATTATGCATACATTTGGTCCATAGTACTTTCTTCTATGTTAGACTTTGTGAATTATCATTGAACATCCTTACATTGAATATTTGATATCACTTCATAATCTATCTGGTATATTGCTATTCCTTTGAAGAATGAATCATTTGACTCTATGTAGCAATAGTAATCATCTTTGATATCCATTGATAGTATTAAAAAGCAAAGTCCATGTTAGTTTTATCACCTTCATACTCGAGGACGAGTATAGGTTAAGCTTGGGGATGTTGATGCATGTAAAATGCATACATGAACTTTGCATTATATTACTTATATTTCAATCATATTTGCATCATATAAGGGTTATATCATTGTTTTATATTGATTTTGGGAATATTTCACAGTTTTCCTATTTTTCTGGAATTAACCCTGCACTGGCAGAAAACCCTATTTTCTATATTTTGATGTTTCAGGGACCCAAACGACGTCCAAATGACCTAATATTTTGCGGGGATCATTTTTTGGAAGGAACAATGCGTAGGAGCGAAGGAAGCGAAAAAATGGAAACCTGAGGGCCAAAAGAAGTGGGCCCACGCGGCCAGATTCCTTGGCCACGTGGGACCCCCTATCCTGGGCCTCGATCCTCCGATGCCGTCGATCTTTGTCCCCGTGCCTTCGTCTTGACCTAAAAAAGACTATAAAAATAGTCCCCCGACGGCTTTCGGAAGGAGCGCCGCAGAAACACAAAACCACGAAACAGAAGATCTGGAGCTGCAGATTGGAGAGGGAAAACTCCGGCGGGGCGCTGCCGGGGTGGTCTCCATCTTCTCCAACATCTCCACCATCATCACCATGATGAAGGGGGAGTAGTCCACCCCCTGGACTTTGGGTTTGTGGTGGTAACTTGATCTAATCTCTCTATGTATGATCATTGTTGAAGTCCATATGATGTGCCTTGCATAAGTATGGATCTATCTATGTAATTCCTATGGTGGATATTGTGGTATGAGATGATATTTGTTATGCATTTACCGTTGTGTTGGATCTTTTATGACTTGTCAGACTTTGGAGATATTCTATGATGCATTTGATGGTTCGATTTATGCATAATGCCTTGTTTATCCATGTCATGAGGTGATTGACACCACCAAGTGTAGATAGATGAGAGAGATATGGTCATGCACACGAAATATGAATCATTGCACTAGTGTTTAGAATATTGTCCATTATGAAGTATGATGTATGTAGGTACGGGATGGCCGATGTGACAACGGCATATGTATTGAGTGACACAATACAGCCCAACATCCTTTATCTGGGGTAAAAAGGAAGAAGTATGATGTGGGAGTGACAACAAACCACGCTAGCCTTACGAGGGTGACCTAGCAACACAAATGATTATTTTCTTGCAACTATGTGTTTTAGGACATGTAGCCGTCATAGAAGTTTACCATTAAAGCATGACAATTGTGTGTACTTTTTATCTATAACATGATAATCACCATAGATGGGAGAGAGGATTGAGTGAACCCATGAACCCATATCCATTGTTCCTATAAGAGAAAACCTTTGTCTTGTCCTCTTGCATTGAAGAGGATTGGGACACTTTTACATTCTTGTTTTGTTACATTAAACTTCCATCCATTAAATCAACCATCTTGTTCTTTAAACTTGTTCAGTGCATAATCAACTAAAACTTGTGACACTTTAGTTGTAGAGAATAGATAACTTTTCATTCTTACTCATGCGGATCGATACCCTACTTCCACATTGAGAGGTGCTACAGTGATCCCCTGCTCTTGGGGGTTATCAATGTCCTATGTTTAACTCAGGAAATTGCCTATAACAAATATAAGGTTTTTGCATTGTTTGAATATTAGGCATAATTTTCATGATAAATTCCAGAATATAAAGCATGATCACAAGAGCTACTAACATGTTAATCTCGAAAATATTAGACGTATTAATCAACATAAACAACAGCACGACATCTACGAACACAGCCATCGGAACGTGACGAACGTACCCAACAATTGTAGATGAAGTAGTCGTTGGAGCAGCAACGGCAGCAGCTTGAGCGGCGACGGTAGCAGCTTGAAGAAGACGACGTTGGAGACGAGTCGCCCGCGGACCCGGAGATCGTCCAGGAAGTCGAGCCGTGATGAAGAACTTGAAAGTAGTCGCTCGGGGCGCTTCCCAAAAACCTTATTCGCCCTCTCCCGTACAGGATCACAAGGACAAGTGGTTCCGGAGACCTGCTGTCCCGTTCGCCGGTGCACGCCGGCGCACGGGATGGAGTAGACTACGGTGGCGGTGGAAGGCACGAGAATGGCCGATGGTGTAGACTACGGTAGTCGTTGGCGCACGGGATGGAGTAGACTACGGTGGCGGCGGAAGGCACGAGAATGGCCGATGGAGTAGACTACGGTGGCGATGGAGTAGACTACGGTAGTCGTTGGAGCAGCGACGGCAGCAGCTTGAGCGGCGATGGTAGCAGCTCGAAGAAGACGACGTTGGAGACGAGTCGCCCGCGGACCCGGAGATCGTCGAGGAAGTCGAGCCGTGATGAAGAACTTGAAAGCAGTCGCACGGGGCCTCCCAAAATCCTTATTCGCCCTCTCCCGTACAGGATCACAAGGACATGTGGTTCCGAAAACCTGCTGTCCCGTTCACCGGTGCACGGGATGGAGTAGACTACGGTGGCGGCGGAAGGCACGAGATTGGCAAAACCAAGATTGGTTCGGGTGTGTGACGGCGCACGCAGTGCACGGCAATATATAGTGCGGTTCGGGAAACCCTAACGGATACAACGTGGGCCGGCCACGTCGCACACGTTCGAGTCGGTGCAGCAGCCCACGATCCAGGAGCGACCCGAACTGGCACTAGTAGGGAAGTGCCTTTCTGTGGCGCACCAAAAACTGTTTCTGTGGCGCATGGTCGGTGCGCCACAGAATCCTCGCCACAAAAATATTATTTCTGTGGCGCATGGAACCATGCGCCACAGAAAGTATACAATTTTGTGGCGCACCTCCAGAGTGCGCCACTAAATTATGTTCCATGCGCCACAGAAAGAATTTCGATTATTTGCTCTATTCGACAATAATGTATCTGTGGCGCACTTTGTTCGTGCGCCACAGAATATGGTGCGCCACAAAATTATTTACCGTGCGCCACTAAATTATTTGTTGTATATATTATCGATTATTTGTTGGATTATCGATTATTTGCTGTATTTGACAATAATACAAGTATATTACAGTATTTATACAGAAAATAATAGAAACAGTAATATATTTTGACACGGTATTAAAACAGACTGATAAATATGTCTTAACCAAGTACAGTGGAACATCAGTCTACATAGATAAGTGGACAAGTCAACATAAAACATAGTACGGAAAGAAGTGGACAAGTCGCTCTATGGGTCGTCGTCTGTATTCATCTGAGCCGAGAACATCGGATCTGCGGTGTCATCAGTGTCCTCGCTCCCCCACGGCTGACCCGAAAGAGTGCGGAACGGAGGTATGCCGTCCCGCCTATTCATCTCGACCCAGTGCCTAGGGTCGCTGCGGTGATAAGCATCGGGGTTCGGCGGCCCGAACATCCGCAGTAGCTGCTGCTCCGACTCCTGCCACTCCTGGTGCCGCTGCTGCTGCCGCTCCTCCAACGCCTGCTGCCGCTCCTGCCGCCGCTGCTCAGAGTCGGAATCCCAGTCCTTCTCCCATTCCTCCTCCTGCTGCTCCTCCTCCTGCTCCTCCTCCTCCTCCGCCCAGATCCCAAGAGAAGTGATGTCGTCGTCAGTAGGACCGGCGCCGTGGGAAGGACCGGTGCCGTACGAAGGACCGGCGCCGTGGGAAGGACCGGTGCCGTACGAAGGACCAGCACCGTCAAAAGGACTTGTGCCGAACTGCTGGTAGGACATCAAGTTTGGCTCGTTCTGCAGGAGATGCCTCACATACGGGTCGTCCTGGGGGACGTGCGTTGCGACGTGCGATCTGCGCCTCAGCCAACCTGTGCTCCATCTCCTTGGCCATTTCCACCTGTCTGATCCCATCCGGTATGAACTCATTCACACGGTGGCGATCCGCTGGGTAGTTCAGATCCTTATCTTTCTTCTTATCACCGTACTCGTGTACGGCGAAATAATCATAGGCGCGCGCCGCCTCCTCCGCTGTATTAAACTGCCCAGCCCAGTGCTTCCACTTGTTGATATGGATCTGACATCCATACACGTACCGACCAAGCTTCTTCCTATAGCACGCCCTCACACCCTTAAACCCGGCCATTCCGTGAAACTAAAACATATTAAAAACAAATTCATTAGAATCAAAAAACTACACAACTATATACTACAAACTACACAATGTGAAAATTACACAATATAAACCAATGGACAGAACTAAAATTATTTTTAGCAAAGTCATGCCAAAATTATATTCATGCATGTAGGGACATTGATCAAATATGCATAAGTATAACTAATACATCTTGATCCCATGAATAATTTGGTCCATTTTTATTTAACCCTAATACATCGCGAATAATATCACTAATACATCTCCTCTCCCATGCATGAACCTCTGAAACTAACTTCGACCGGGTCCTGAGCCGCGGGGTGCTGAGCCGCGGGCGCTGCGCATCCAAAGATAAGGAACCCTCACAGGGTCATAGCTCACGTGACGAGGAACCCTCTGAAGAAACGACCATCCATTGTTGTACTGCCTATCCAACAAAGTCATGTAGCGACGGACGTGCTCGTCCTCCTCCCTGATACGGCGACGTATCACCTCCTCGGGGGCCGGCTCCCTCTGCACCGAGCATGGCCCACGCGACCGCCACCAAAGAAGATCCGGGTCGACGACGTCACCCGGATTGCTCACCAAGATACGCGTCCCGGAAGGTAGCACCTCCCAGTGCCAGCCCGGCGGAGTCCAGTCACGGACATCGCCCCTCTGGTCCAACAGTGACATCGTCGCCGAGAACAATAAACTAAAAACACAATTTTTAAGTAGCAAGCAAATTTAAATAAAGTACAAATTCATAGCAACTATCAAATAACACAATTTTCAAACTCATTTTTAGCAATGTGAAAATTACACAATATAAACCAACAATGAACACAACTAAAATTATCTACAATCTAAGCTCCACACTATATGTCCTATTTTTAGCAAAGTCATGCCAAAATTCACGAAAAAATTTGGCATGACCTTTGCTAAAAAAGGGACATATGGAGTACCCGAATTTGCCGGAACGGAAGTTAATCGACGTTCCGGCAAACTCAAGGGTCTCATGGGTACCTGCAGACATTTTACAAATCATATGTCCTATTTTTAGCAAAGTGATGCCAAAATTCACGAAAAAAATTGGCATGACCTTTGCTAAAAAAGGGACATATGGAGTACCCGAATTTGCCGTAACGGAAGTTAATCGACGTTCCGGCAAACTCAAGGGCCTCTCGGGGTACCTGCAGACATTTCACAAAAAAATCCACATCTCCGGTCGGCATCTCCACGACACGATGGTCGGAGCACAAACAACCACGACACGATGGTCGTGGTAGCACAGATCAACACAAGCACACACAACTTCTCGATCGGGGTACCAATAGCAAAGATCATACATAAAAAGGTGTCTCATATGAAGAGTGCACATCAAGAACTTCCAAGTGTCGGAACTTCCAAGTGTAAGAGTCAACCTAGCTATCCTATGAAATGATGTTTCACAGCGATGACTCTAATTCAGAGAACAGTAGCGTGGCCCTGAGCCTGAGCTTGACAGAAACTACAGACCGACGGTGCGACGCCGTCGATCTTTGGCCCATTTTTTACATTCGTTCTATAGGTTCGGTCATGCTCAGGCTCAGAGTCAACCTAGCTATACTGTGAATCAGAGTCATCGGTGTTATACAATAGAAGCCTCATATATCATTGTCAAAACAAGGCAAAAAGAGTAACTACAAGACCATGTTCTAATACAAGCACTCAAATTGTATATAGTACAAGTTATTGTAGATACTCTTTTCCCTTTAACATGACATAGTTTAAATCATCGGCCTATAGTACATATACAAGAACATGGGTAAAAGGATAAAAAGAAGATGTACAACTAAAAATGTTATTACTAAAAGCCAATTCCAACTAAAAATGCATCTTCAAGATAGTTAAAAAGTACAAACTTTGGAGGCTTACAAAGTTATGAAATCTTGATCCTATTTACAATATACCTTCATGGATCTATTGCACTATATTATTACATCATGATAAAGCTCAAAAATAGTTTTTTGAAAATTTCTAGCACCTTAATTCAAGTCAGTTTTAAAGGTATGTTTAAACAGTGACCATTTAACTCTTAGCAAAATTTAGAGGAACTAGTAGCAAGGAACTACAAAATTTAGATGAACTAGCAGCAAAGAATCATCACTAAGAGAACTAGCAGCAAGGAACTACAAAATTTAGATGAATTAGCAACAAATTTTTAGGTTTTGCATTTTCACAAACACCTTATGTGCAGGTGTGGAGGGGAGGGAGAGGGGAAGAGGAGCAGCACCTGATCGGGGAGGGGATGGAGGGAGTCGAGGGAGGCGGTGTCGAGGGTGCGGCGGCGTCGAGGTCTCCTCCAGCCGCGGGCGTCGAGGAGGGAGCGGCGGCGTGCACGGCCGGTCCTCCGCGGGCGTCGAGGACGGAGCAGCGGCCGGCGGTTGGGTGGAGACGGCACGCCGGCGTCGAGTGGTGCGGCGAGTGGGGGCGGGTTGGGCTGGGGCGGCCGACGGCGGCGAGTGGGGGCAGTGGTGGTGCGGCGGCGCGTCGTCGAGAAGAGAAAATCGAAGAAAGACGCGAGAGTCAACTGGGCCGGGCGCGGCTGGGCACGACATTTCTTTGCTTGGAGTGGGCCCCACCACATGTTTTGTGGCGCACGGGACTTGGTGCGCCACAGAAATGTGTATTTCAGTGGCGCATCCAATACCATGCGCCACAGAAAAAACATGCAGGCAATCTTTGGAGAGGGGCCCACCATATTTTTATGGCGCACGGGTCTGGATGCGGCACAGAAATGTCACCAGATTTTTGTGGAGGCGGGACCCACATGATTTCTGTGGCGCATGGTTGCGCACATGCGCCACAATATTCTGTGGCGCACGTTGCCCCGTGCGCCACTGGATAATTTTTGTGGCGCATGGACTATATGGTGCGCCACAGATTATAGATCCACAGAAAGGCAGTTTCCTACTAGTGTGGCTAAGCTGCACGCGTACGCTAGCGACTCGATTTTCCTGAACAGCAAAAATATAGGCATCGGCTCATTCCCGCAACCCGCGGCGTGTCGTGACGAGACGGACGGCGGAGGAGGAGTGCGCGGGAGAGAGCCTTCTGTTCTCAACTAGCACACCAAGTGTCACAACACTCCACCTTATAAGGTGGTGTTTGTCTCCTCCAACTAGCAATGTGGGACTAAACTTTAGCACCACTTTGCACCTCCAAAATTCTGCCATGCACATGGGCCAATTTGAGATTTTCAGGAATTTCTTATTGGGCTGACCAAATGGGCCCAAAATCTAACATTAATAATAATGTTGAGCACACTGTGCCTTTGATCTACAGAAATACCACATACTAACACTTAAGTTTAGAATGACAATATAGCTTGCTAGAAAGATGAACAAAATTAAAATCCCAATCTTCTCGATTTCATCTTTGGAGTGGCAAGGCTATTAACCTCGTGTTCCTCTTTTGGGACAAATTGGCTATCAATCTTTCAACCTTGCCATTCATGTGCTCACGAATCCTCCCGTTTCCGTCGTCGATGTGCATTTCTTCTAGAACAATTGCATTCTCGGCAAAGAACTTGATCAGCTTCGTGCCAAAACAGTTCGTCTTCTCGGGCCAGAATCGCAGGCTCAGACTTTTTAAGCTAGTTTGCAAGCACCGGAACGATCGCTCAGTCAAAGCTGTAATATCGGAATCCTCGCCGTGGTCAACGCCATGGTCGTCTCCGTCTCCACACGGGGAAAGCAATCTACGGCGCAGAAAATGCTGGATGAAATTCTCGAGGTCGTCTCGAGATCTCTTTCCCAAGAACTCGCGCACGTGCTGAGACGTCTTTGAAGAATTGCCCTTCGCCGTGACCAGGTTGATCCGGAGGTCGCGGACCACGGGGCAGCAGCGGAGCAGGTTGGCCATGGCCACTGCCGCGGTCTTGGCCTTGGGCCTGTGCACTCCTTTCAGCTCGAGGCGCACGAGGCTGCGGAAAGGGCGTAGGAGATCGCCGCGGTCCGCCGCTCTGATGACGGCGATGTCTTCAACGTGCGGCACCACAAGCTTCAGCTCCGTGAGGCCGCGGAAGTTGCGAAGGAATTGCCAGAAGAATCGGGTGACATGGCGTGGATCCTTGTCTCTGCTAGAATCGGGCAAGAAGTTCAGGTCCGCCCGTGCCAATTACGGTGGGAACGGTCTCAGGGAGAGACTCCGGAGAACCCCGTTGTACCTGAAGCGCCGCAGCCTCGGTGCGTTGATCTCGACGGCGAAGTCGCCTTCGCGCCACTTCCAGCCGCACCTGTCCAGCACAAGAACCGTTGCTGCAGGACAGCAGAGGCGGAGTGCATCTTCTTTTTCCGGCAACGGCGGTGCAGATGCGTCGTAGTAGTTGGAAGGGCTTTCATGCTCACGGTCCTGTTCTCCGAGAACGACGGTCTCCAGGTGAATGTCGAAGAGACCCGGCGCGGCGTCGATGAGGCGCTGCAGATGCGTGAGCGGCACGGAGCATAGTTCTAGCCGCAGCGACGCAAGCCGCGGGAACACGACGGCGGCCAGCGTCGTCTCGATGCTGCAATTGGTAAGGTCCAGCACGCGGAGGGTCTCGGACGGCAGCGTGCCGAGGCTGATCTGGCAGATCCCTATCCCGTACGAGCTGACCTCGTATTTGTATGGTGAACTGTTGTGCCCCATGGCTGTGACCCTGAGCTCCTCGAGCCGGCGCGCCGCCGGGTGGGAGAGCAGGCGGGCGACCACGTATGCCTGCTCCGAACAATCAATGTCGCCGCCGCAGCACAGGCGGAGCTTCATGGGGGCCAACATGGGCCATGGCCCCCCCAACTTAATTAAAATTTGCATATTAGTACTATATATTTACCACTTTTGACCATATAAAACACAAAATACTTAAATCTGGCCCCCTCAGCTCTTATCTTATCTATTTTGGCCCCTCCTAGTATGTTGGTCAAGCTCCGCCACTGCGCCGCAGTACAGAAACCTTCGCGTCGTGTCTTCGCGCGGGGATTTCACGCGGAAGGTGAGCCTCGTGACGGGTTCGTCGATAGCGTTGAGCGCTGCCTTGGCGGCGGACAAGAAGGCTCCGCGCTGTGAGAGGAGGCTGGCCTTTTCATCTTCATAATAGCTTCGCATAGTGCAGTCGTCGTATCTCCTGGTGATCTCGGCGACGCGGACCTCGAGGTTGACTGCGTCGGAGGAGCGCCAGACCGACCGGAAACGCCGCGAGAGGGCATTGGTGAACGCGGCTTCTCTGGCCGGGGCGAAGTGGAGTACGCGCAGGAGGAGATCGTCGGAGAGCTCCGTGAGGCGGTCGCCCCCGGCCATCGTTCACGTCGGTGGCGGCGGCAGCGGCTCTCAGAGGCTTTTGTACGTGCACGTCGACCTGGATTGGACTGGAACTGCAGGCCTCCTCCGAGTCGGTTTTATATTCTGATGAAACTAAATGGACTAGGATTCTAATAATTTCCAAGTCAGGAACGGGACACAAAATGGGCCTGCACTAAGGTTTGTCGTTGAGGCCGACCTTACTTGGGCCATGTTCGGTTCTCCATACACATCTCAAACATTCGCTGAAAGTTTCACAAAAGAAAAAGAAAAAACTTTCGCTGAAAACCATGTCAACCGGAGCGGTAATTTCTATTTCACGCGGTCACGCCTTCTCGGTCGGTTATGGCGTCAACCACTGGCGGAGCTGTGTAGTCAATATGAAATTGTGCAGTCAAATACACATATTTATAATATTTTTATTTTTTCTGCATGATTATTTGCTTACTGCCAAAAACTCAGCTGGCGGCTCTAAGGTGGCTCCGCCACTGGCATCAATATCGCATGAGCTTGTCCCGTGGGCCTGGCCTCTTAGCGACATAGGAGGACGATTAAAGATGTAACAGATAAGGAGCGGAGACGAAGAAGACGAGGTGGAGGCGATAACCTCCCCAGAGACGGGAACGGCACGACTGGCCATGATGTCGTTGCCGGACGCGAGGAAAGGACCTTACTATACCCGTTGACAATATCGCTCGCCACAACGGCGCAGAGGTGAGGAATAGACTTCGCGTAGGGGTCGGGAGCGGGGAGCTCACCAGCGACGAGTTCTTAGGCCTTGAGGTGCAGCGAGGGTTCGCCGACACGGGGAAGGTGCGTATTTGGAGGGAGGGCCTTGGTATAGGGGCTAGAGTAGAGTGGCAAGATGGGGCAGGAGCGTGGCCGTCCGCGGGTGGCGGGAGCAGGCGGTCAGGCTAGCGAGGACGGCGGTTGATCGATGACCAGCATATGGCGACGGTGGCGATTGTCTTCTTCGATGTGCACGATGGGCTTCGGCCCAGGTTGTTTTCCTTTAGGCGTTGGTCCCTAAGTCGACACTAAAGGCGTGGACCACCGGGAGCTCTCTAGGAGGTCCTATACAGCACGCATACTGCGTCCCTATGAACGTCCACCGTGGCAGAAGCAACCTCAGGCGGGCTAGGGACGGGGTTCTCCCTTGAGCTCCCGCGTCCCACCCCTAACCCTAGCCGCCGCCGGCGCGCACCGCTCCTCCCCATCCTCCTCTCCCTCTCCCCTCCGTCCCCTGCCTCGCCCCCCGCGCGGGCGAGCAGGGGAACCCCGTCCCGCGGTCGCCTCACCCTCCCCTCTCCCATCCCCTCTCCTCGCCGCCGCCGGACGGCGTCGCCGGCCGAAGGCCGGGCGCTGGCGGCGGCGAGGCTCCTCTTCTCCCTTGCTCGTTGATCCCGGCATGAGTCGGGTAAGACGGCGTGGGCGCCGCATTGACCAAGGGCGCGGCGGCGCACCCGCTCCGGCGGCGGCGTGGATACTCGGTGGTGGTGGGGCGGGTCTGGGACGGCGACGGCGCGTGGTGGTGCGGCGACTCAAGCGACGCGGGCAGCAGCTTCATGGCCAGAGATCTCGGCCAAGGATACGGAAGACGGGCAGCGGGGATGGCTCGGCGATGACGCCGTCTCCACAGGTGCCTGCGACGGAGAAGACCGGGGCAGCGCAGCTCCGGAATGGTGGCTAGCGGAGCTGGCCAGAGGCGGCGGGCTCTCGGCCTAGATCTAGGCCCATTTGGGCCCGATCTGGGCTAGGCGGGCCCTGCTGCCTGTGTGGTTTCAGTGGCTCCCGGCGCGCCGGAAGCCCTTCCCCTGACCATGGAGTGGATGGGGTGCTGGATCCGGCCCAGGAGGGGTGAGATCCGGTGACCGCCTAGCAGCCTCGTTTCCTCGGGGTCTGCGGGTATGACCGGCGGGTGCTTCCTGCTAGTCGTACCCCCGCTGTACTAGGGCTGGATGGCTTGGTTCTTCTCCAGTCTGTGCCAGTGGAACCGCCGTCATGACACCTGCTTCTCCTTGGGGGCGAGATCTTGGACGCCGGGGCGGCGGCCCCGGAAGGTGGTCTGCGCGGACGCCTTTGCGGCGAGGGACGTGGCAGTGGTGATGGTCGTCTTCTCGGTCCACACGGGTGGCGTGGAGTTGGCGGAGGGAGATCCTGGTGCTGGTAGCACTTCGGCAATGGCGGTTCCCAGATCGCGTCTTGGTGACCTGGCTCGAGGCTTTGGGCGGTTCGCGGTACTAGTTGTGGTAGGATGGTTCTCCCGAGTGATAACCCCCAAGAGCAGTGGATCATTGTAGCACCTCTCAATGTGGAAGTAAGTTATCGATCCGCAGGAGCAAGAAGGAAAAGTTATCTATTCCCTACAACTAATGTGTTACAAGTTTTAGTTGATTATGCACTAAACAAGTTTAAGGAACAAGATGGTTGATTTAATGGATGGAAGTTTAATGCAACAAAACAAGAATGTAAAAGTGTCCCAATCCTCTTACAAAGGTTTTCTCTTATAGAAACAATGGACATGGGTTCATGGGTTCACTTAATCCTCTCTCTCTTTTCTATGGTGATTATCATATTATGGATAAAGTACACACAATTGTCATGTTTTAATGGTAGCTTTTATGACGGCTATATGTCCTAAAACACATAGTTGAAAGAAGTACTCATTTGTGTTGCTATGTCACCCTCGTAAGGCTAGCGTGGTTGCTGTCACTCCCACATCATACTCTTCCTTTTTATCCCCAGATAAAGGATGTTGGGCTGTATTTCACATGTCACTCAATACATATGCCGTGTCACGTCGGCCATCCCGTACCTACATACATCATACTTCATAATGGACAATATTCTAAACACTAGTGCAATAATTCATAATTCGTGTGCATGACCACATCTCTCTCATCTATCCACACTTGGTGGTGTCAATCACCTCATGAAAAGGATAAACAAGACATTATGCATAAATCAAACCATCACATGCATCATAGAATATCTACAAAGTATGACAAATCATAAAAGTTCCAACACAACATTAAATGCATAATGAATCATCTCATACCACAATATCCACCATAGGAATTACATAGATGACCGTAATCATGTTCAGCAGCTCATACGGTACTAATTAGTGAAGCTCAAAGAGAGGAGAGATACATAAGTTACTTCCACAAACCCATAGTCCAGGGGTGGACTACTCCCTCTTCATCATGGAGACGGTGGAGAAGTCGTTGGAGAAGATGGAGACCACCCCGGCAGCGCCTCGCCGGAGTTTCCCCCCTCCAATCTGCAGCTCCAGGTCTCTGTTTCGTGGTTTCTGTGTTTCGGCGGCGCTCCCTTTCGCGAAAGCCCTGGGGGGGGGTCTATATATAGTCGTTTTTAGGTCAAGACGAAGCTTCGGGAAGAAAGATCGACGGCAGCGGAGGCCCGAGGGCCAGGATGGGGGACCCCACGCGGTCAGGGAATCTGGCCACGTGGGCCCACCCCTTTTGGCCTTCTGGTCTCCGTTTCTTTGATTCCTTTGCGCCTACGTTTTGTTCCTTCCAAAAAAGTGATCCCCGTAAAGTTTCAGCTCATTTGGACGTCGTTTGGGTCCCTGAAACATCAAAATATAGAAAAAAAAAGGTTTTCTAACAGCGCAGGGTTAATTCCAGAAAAATGGGGAAGTTGTTAATTATCCCCAAAACTCAATATAAATCATGAATATAACCCTTATATGATGCAAATAACATGGAATAACATGTAATAAAATGTAAAGTTCATGTATGCATTTTACATGCATCACCGAGCAAAAGCTCTGCGCTCCGGCGCCAACGATGACTGCGCCTGCGGGTGTCGTAACCCTCTTGGGGCGCCGTTGTGGGTACCTTCTCCGAGCTAGGGCTCCAGGTGAAAACCCTTGACTATTTGGTCTCGACGGCGGCGGCGCTTTGCGTCCTCACCCTCTTGGGGGCGTCGTCGTGGAGACTTGGTACATCTTGATCTCGCGCCGGGGTCCTCGGTGGCAAGTCCGGTTTCCTTTTGTTCTTTGTTGGTTATCTTTGATCTGCTGTGTAAGAGGATTTCCTCATCACCTTGTATCAGTTCGGTCGTTGGGCTTTATTTATAAAGCGGGACGAAAGCCTGTTTCGATATGGACGCAACAATTGAAGCGAATTCCAAATGGCCAGACAAGGAAACTCGACACGACACGATCACGGTCGTTTTGATTTTTCTCGTTCGCATTTTTTCTATAATTGGCTATGGATAAAAACCTTTCAGTTTTTTTTGTTAACTGTAAAATAATTTGTGAAATAAAAAGTTCCTAGATTTAAAAAATGATCACCAATTTAGAAAATATTTACGAATTTTTAAAAAGTTATCAATTTATAAGATGTTCATGATTTTTAAAATTTCATGAATTTAAAAGTTTTCACGAATTTGAAAAAGGGATACTATTCTCTCTCTTTCCTTCGTATGTTACCGCTCCTAATGATTGCTAATAGATACTATTCTGAACTTTTTAAAAATTGAAAAAATATAAGCTTTTAAAAAATGAACAATTTTTAAATTTTGATCTTTTTTAAAACTGAACATTTTTCAAAATCATAAAATACAGAACAAAAAATGGAACCAACCTTCAAGCGGCGCGACCGTTTCGCGCCGCTTGCGGCCGATATATAGGGACACTCGTTGCCTCCGGAACGGTGGCAACACCTGGAGAGTTAGTCTTGATGGGTCGACCCAGATAACATCTACTGAAAGTTTGGTTTTTTCGTCATTACCACTTTTTGCTATTTTTGTTTAAGGAAAAAAGGCCCCTTTTCTGTTAATTTGAAATTGCAGTTACAAAAATATTTTTAGATTTTAAAATGATCACAAATATAGAAATATCCATAATTTTTTAAAAGCTAATATTTAAAAATTCTTCGTGTATTTGAAAAAAATCATGATTTTTATCGAAATAGTTCATGAATTTAAAAAATGTTCGCAATTTAAAATAGGATGTTCATGACTTTAATCTTATAATAAATTCAAAATTGTTCACAAAATTTGAAAAGTGCTAATAAAAATCTAAGAGATGTTCAAGAATTTAAGAAGTAAAAAATGGAATAAAAAAAGAGGAAAATAAACAAAGAGCCTAGAAAAAGACAAAAAAAAAACATAAAATTGAATTGCTAGAAACTACTAGAAGGTTCCCAAAACCGCTCCAAAAAACACTCATAATAAAGAAGGCACATGGGGGTTGGCCCAGTTAATCTCTCCAACCTAGCGCTGAGAAGTACTTGTCGCTACGAGCGTCATACAAATGTTGGTTTCTCTAGTTGCTCAAGGGTTGTTAGTGGAGTTCTGACTCCCGAGCCCAGCCTCAGTGATCACCCTATTTAAGAAAAATAAAACTATATTCAAAGTTTCATGAAATTCTTGAAAAAAACGTGTGTATGTTCAGTGATGTATCCTACAATGGTATAAAATCAAAATGCAAAATAATTTGCATTTTAAGCTGCACAAAGTGACAAGTGTACATATCTGAGTATAGTGAAAAATGCTTAGTTTCACATCTCTAGATTTTGTCATTTTTTTGTAGCTGATAATTAAAAAATTACATTGTAATTTTCCACACTTGTAGTATACATCATTGAGAACATGCCAGATTTATTTTAGACTTTTTGGGAAACTTTTACATATAACTTTTCAGTTATTGTAAATAGAGGGATTACTGATCTGGGAATCAGATAGACATTTCGGTTATGTAGACCTTGATTCGTTAAATTGTAGCTCTATTTTTTCTCATCAGAGTTCAACTTAACCTGTTGCCAAAACATAACTACTCTAGAGAAATATAGGCAGAATATCTACCTGGTTAAATAAAACGGAAAAACTAAAATACTAGCGAGGGGGTGTTGGATGGAATAAGCATATTTTGCCTTATTTGTTTGTAAGGATATACCCTGGCAGGGTACTAGAGTAGCAGGTGTACTGGGGGTGGAGATTTTTGGCTCACGGGCTCCAGTGATCCTTCCTATTTAAATTGTTTAAGTAGGAGGGAGCACTTGTACCCGAGAGGAAATAACACTTTCCGGTGTATTGGGCGAAAAGTCAAAGTATAGCCCTGGCTACATGTAGCCTTATTTTTGAAATTTTTGAAAATGCAATTTTAAAGCTTCACACAATTTTGAATTTTTTTGTAGACAATCATAATGATGTATTCTTCCACCGTGCAAAAATATCAATTCGAAACACTTTGTATTTTGATCCGCACAAAAAAGAAAAATATGATAAATTTTGGGTTTCAAATTTGTGCACTGTTCACTAATTAAATCTTCACTTTTGCCATTTTACACAGGCTAAAATATAATGTATTTTGATTAAAAATTTACACACTCATATAATTCATCATTGTATACATCTAAGATTTTTCAGATTTTTTTATAACTTTTAAATATCATTTTAATTTTTTCAAAAAAAGGGTTACATGTAGCTCGGGCTACAACACGTCACACTCGTGTATTGGGATCATCACCACTAATAAAAAAGAGAGAGAGGTGGCAGATCCGAGACATCGGGACCGTCAAACCATATAATCGATGGGCTCTTATTAGGATGACTCCAACGGGGCGACCCAAACGGACGCGAGTTTGGTCCGCGTTTTGTCCGTTTGGGTCGGGAACGGACGCGCGTCCGGCCCATGTCCGCCCCTTTCTGGCCAGTGCCCCCAACGGGCCGACGCATCGAGTCCGCCTGGCCAGGGTTTTTGATCATTTTCGGCCATGGTGATCACATTGCAACAAACCAAGTATATAGCAAGCATATGAATCTAAAATAAAACATAATCCTGGCCTCATAGGGCCATGTCTGCATACATATCCAAAATATTACAAATTCCGGCCATCGGCCATGTTTTTCCTTGCTTCTTGAGGTATAGGCCTTCTTCGTAGGGTGAAGGCCAAGAGATCCATGTCCATGATCCTGGCCTCCTCTTGGCGTAGGGCGAGCACAATGTCCTTTGCTTTTGCCTCGGCCTCCACGGCCCTAGCCTCGGCCTCCTTGGCTCTTGCATCGCTTCCCTTGCTCTTGTCCGGGCGTTTTCTTCTTCTATGTCGAGTCTCTTTTTCTGCAATTCGAAGAAGAGCTTGAAGCCGTCTCTCTCTAGGCGTTCCTTTTCTCTCCTCTCCTCCTTCTTGTCGGCAGCCTTGTCCTTTTGGGTTAGGAACCCGTTCAGTGTCTCTTGCAATGCAAGGGTTGTTACATCTCGTTTCAACTCGGCCTTCGAGTTGTTCTTCCCCCTTGGCCTCCCTTTCTTTTCCGTTGTGTCCTCTCCCTTATCAAGGGTTGTCCACCATTTTTTAGGGAGGCGTAGAGGGCCTTCCATTATGCTGGTCCTTGAGTGCCCGGTAGCAATGGTCAAGGTGAAGGCCTTCTTGTATTGCCTCTTGAAGGTTTCCAAAGCTTGCAACACCTAGGCATACAAATTTATAGTAACCAAAATAATTTCCAAAGTTTGCAACACCTGGGCATACAAATTGTACAAGGTTTCCAAAGCTTGCAACCAAAGAAGGGAAGAGGAGCCACAAAACTCACCTGTTCATTCACTCCGAAGCCACTTGCTGGCCGGGCTTGAACATTTTCAATGGAGCCGCAAAACTTGCTCGTCTCACGGATATGTGGAGCCACCTCTTGGAGATAGATACCTCCGTCCGCTGTGTCTGAATGTTGTGGGGCGTAGGATTCTACATTCATTGTAGCGCTTGGTGAACCGGCCCCAATATGCCGTCCCTCTTTGCTCCGCCCCGAGAATTTGGTTGGTTCCAACCTCGATCCAGGACTCGCAAATGAGCCCGTCTTCCTCGGCCGTGAATGAGGCGCCCCATTGGCTCATCTTTCTCTTCATTGCCCGGGCTTGGGTCTCGAGCTCTCCTTCGAAAACCGGCTCATTGTCGATGTTGATCACATCGGGGCCGGTCGGCGGAACTTCATCATTGCCGCATCGTAATCGCCCTCGGCGGACTCGTTGTTGTCCCTGATCATGTCCTGGAGGACGTCGTCCCCTTCATCATGGACCTCCTCGTAGTACCTGGGGTCACCCGGCGACGGCCTGGGCATTTCGCCGAACAGGTTACGCGCCGGGCGACCACTGCCGGGGCAGCTGCACGCGCGGCCGCAGTCTGCGCCGCCGGTGAGTGCCCGGCCAAAGGTGTAGTAGGCGTGTTCAGATCAGCGAAGGTACCTCTCTGGGCTGGGCGCGGATTCGCCTGAGGTAGGGGAAACCCGCGCGGCATGGTTCCCGAAGGTACCCGTACGGTGGCGATGGTGCCGTCGCGGAAGTTCTCGACCTTGGCAGCCGGGCCGCCGAGGCGTTGGAGCTGGCCGCCGTAGTCGCGACACCGACCGCGGCCGCCGTCGGGTAATTCCAATCAGGAGGAGGGCAGCGGTCGCGCCCTGGACACGAGGTCAGAGTCCTCCGGCACGGCGGCGGCCTGCTTGGCGGCGTTGAGCTTCACCTGCTTCAACCTCCTCCTCCGGTCGCCCCGCTTCTGGGTCTCTGCGGCCCTCTGCTCTTCGGTGAGTTCCTTCTTTGGTTTCTTTGCAGCTTTGGACGCACATCCAGCGGCGGGGCCGGCGGCGGAGGTGGTGCCGGCGGCGGCAGGTCCAGCGTCGGAGGCGGCGGCGGCGGCTGCACCGGCCATGGCTAGGGTTGGAGTGTGGACTGGGGTTTTGGGAGAGGCCGAGGCGGCGAGGCCGAAGTGCGGAACAGAGGAGGACACAATTGCGCTCCGCCGCGCGTCCGCGCCTGATGCATCCGTGGCCCAAATTTGGTCCAGGAATGCGTCGCGGCGGACAGAAAACGGACCGCGGTCTGTTGCGTCGCCCCGTTGGGCCGTGTTTTTGTCTCGCGCGGACAGGGACGGACGCGCGCGACTCGATGCGTCGGCCCGTTGGAGTCATCCTTAGCACCGTGTTTAGCGGTAAAACACGCTCCCTCCGCCTCCTCTCCGCAACTTGCCCTACGCAATCATCGCCGGGCGATCTCCTGAATTGCCCGTTGATTGCTCGCCTCACGCCCGCACGCTGCCCACAACGCCATCGTCGTCCCGTTTCCACATCACCGCTCGCTCAAAAGCCACACGCGTGCCGGCCGCCCGCCCGCCTCACGCCTGCACGCCGCCCACAACGCCGCCTTCCTGCCCCCAACATCTCCGCTGGCCCAAACGTCCGTTGATCTTTCTCTCTGCCAGTCTGCCTCCCATCCTCGCTCGATCCGCCCCGCCTCCATTGATCCGCGAGTAGTCGCCACATCCACGCCCTACCCTCCCCGCCTCGCCCCATCTGCAGTACCATCAAGAGCCTTACATACCTCCACCAACAGCAGTTTTTGCGGAGCAAGTGTCATATCTGCTGACATCCATTGTCCACACCAAGGAGACCTGAATACCAGTATGCTCCTCAGATCAATTTGTGAGTAAAACACTTTGTTTACTGTTATCTGGCTTTGGTATCGGAAAGAAACTGCAGTTGGTTGCGACAGGATTTAATTGTTCCTAGATCTAGCACATGTCCACATGCATTGGTTCGTTTTAGCTGCAAAATTTATCAATCTTGGAGTCACGTTGATGCTAATCCTACAAAGAATCCATAGGATATTATCAATTTTGAGTGCAAAAGTGTAGTCTCGAAACAGGCTTTCGTCCTGCTTTATAAATAAAGCAACATGCCAAGCAAGTCCATATAAAGTCACACGCACCCGAGAAAAGCTAGAAGAGTTTGCTGGGCAACAGCACAAGTAAGCCCAACCACAAGAAAACAAGAGCTAGAAGTGTAACGGGGTAGGGCAAGGTGGGAAGAACAAAAAACGCGGCCTTCCGGCGCTAGCTGCTAGATGAAGAGGAGAGGCGACATGCGGTCACCAAAAGTCTATCAAGCATGTCATCTAGCCGCCCCCTGTCTCGCTGCCTAGAGAGCGGGTGCCACCACTGCTGCAACAAAGCCAGAAATTTAAACATGGAGTCAGAAGCATGCCGAAGAAACACCCGCTCTATCACCATCTTATTACGAATCGTCCAAAGGGTCCACGCCATCGCCGCGAACACCAACCAAAAGAGGCGTCGCCTCCCCCCGGTACGGTTCGCCTGGGTTTCCAGGAACACTCGCCGAGGTCTGAGGCATGCCAAGCAGGCCCAAGCGCCTCGTGGACGAACTTTCATAGAAACCTGGCCGCAAGACAAGTGAACAGTATGTGGGTTCCCGTCTCGGGGATCCCACATATGGGGCACATGCCATCCCCCGGTCCACGTCGCTTACGGAGGCGGCCCTAAGAAGTTGCCACACGAAGATTTTGATTTTTAAGGGAAGGAGGGCCTTCTACAGAGGGGAAGCCCAAACTCTAACCGGACCACTGAAGAGACTCCGATAGGCCATCTTTACAGAGAAGGTCCCAGAAAGCGCCAAGTGCCATGACACAAGGTCTTGGCCCCCTGGCAGCGCCTCCGGGAGCGAACCCCGTAGCTCCGTCCAAGTTGTAGCCTCAGCAGGCCCAAATGTACGTCGGAACAAGATGTTCCAAACCCCATTATGTGCAGCCGAGGCCACCAACAGCATCGGGTCCGAACATATAGCAAAGAGGGTTGGGAACCTATGTTGTAACGGGCTTTCACCAAGCCACGGATCCAGCCAAAATAGGGTTCCCTCTCCGTTACCGATGGAGAAGTGGGCACCCTTTCTAATCTCATGCTTAAGGGTTTGAATGGATCGCCAAAATTTGGATCCATCCCGACGGTCACAAGCAAGGAGAGGGCGACCCTGCAGGTACTTTGCTTTGATCAGCTGCAGCCAAAGCCCCCCCCCTATCTAAGTATTCGCCAAATCCACCGAAGCATGAGCGCGATATTCATCTTACGAGACGCTAAAATGCCTATGCCCCCCCATGTCCTTGGGGGCGCACACATCCGCCCATTTGACCATATGGTACTTCTGACGCCCATTGGCCGCCTGCCAGAAGAAGCGCGAGAGTTCCTTGTCAATGCGCCATGCACACCTTCTGGGAATTCGTAAACTCCCATCATGTACATAGGCAGGCTAGACAGGCAGGAATCAATGAGGACCGATTTGCTCCCCTTGGAGGTAAACCGTCGCTGCCAAGGTTCAGCCTTGGCTTTGACACGCCCAATAACCGGCTCTAGGTCCTTAACTAGGATCCTAGAGTCACTAAGCGGCATCCCTAGATAAGTAACCGGGAAAGAGGACAACTTGCTATAAGATTGTCCGCTATCCGCTGTTGCTCCTCTAGGGAGTACCCCAAGATCATGACTTCGCTCTTGTCGAAGTTAATCTTGAGGCCAGACATGGCCTCACAGCAGAGGAGAAGGAACTTGAGATTAATAATGTCAAGTTCCGATCCCTCCACCATGATCATGGTGTCATCCGCATACTGGAGGTGGGTGATCCCACCACTAGGAATAAGGTGTCCGACCACACCGGATATGTGGCCGACCGCCTTGGCTTTGTCCAAACCGTCGCAAGGGCGTCAACGGCATGGTCAAAGAGAGGGGGAGATAGGGTCCCCTTGTCTCACCCCACACGAGGACCTAAAGTAGGGACCAATGTCCCCATTAATATTGATCGCCGTGTTGCCACTCATGACTATATGCATAATCTAACATATGAAACGATCACCGAACCTCGACGCTCGAGGACCAGGCAAAGAAACGACCAGTCCAAATGATCATAAGCCTTCTGGAAATCTAGCTTAAGGAAGACACCCTTAAGGTGTCTAACCTTAACTTCATGGACCACCTCATGAAGCGCTAGAATTCCGTCATGGATAAATCGTCCCTTATGAAAGGCGAACTGATATGGGTGTGTGAGTCGCTCCACAACTGGCGCCAAATGCAACACACACTTTGGTAAGCAGTCTCAGGATAACGTTGATCACCGTGATCGGTCTAAACTGGCGTATCTCCGTGGCCCCTCCTACTTTAGGGATCAAGGTAATTACGCCAAAATTGAGGCGAGACATAACCAATGTTCCAGTATAGAACTCCTGGAACATCGGCATAATCACTGCCTCAATACTCCCCCAGAATTTCTGGAAGAAAGAGACAGGAAGGCCATCTGGGCCCGGGGCCGAGTTGGCCTTCATCCCCATAATAGCCCGACTAACCCCTCAGGGCTGAATGGGAGTGTAAGCTCCACATTCTCTTCAACTGATACTAAGGCCCCTAAGGACCAGAAGCCATCGGCTAACGATACCCCCGTGCGGGGTCCCTCCGTAAATAACTCCTTATAGAAGGAGTATATGTGAGCGGATAGGTCTTGGGCCTCCTCTAATAGGATGCCATCCGCCCACAAGCACGGTATGGAGCACCTTCCACGACGACCATTAGCAATGCCGTGGAAGTACACTGTATTAGCATCGCCGCGAAGAATCCAATTCTGGCGACTACGCTGTCGCCAGAAGATCTCCTCGCCTTTGTAGATCTCCATAAGGGAGGTCTCCCAAGGCATACCGCTGAAGCCAACCATCAGCGGACAGGCCCACCGTATCGGACGCCACGTCAAGCGTCTGAATTTGGGCAAGGATATCCGTCTTATTCTTTCGCAGCTTTGCCCCTCTATTCGTGCCCCACCCACGCATAAATTGACGAGCGACTTTAGCACAGTGGTGCCAAAATATCAACCGCGTTATATGCACGGGGAGGGGACACGACCGCCGATACCCACTTAAGTCGAACTGCTTCCACAAAGCCCGGCTGACCAAGCCAGAACTCCTCAAAGTGGAAGCGGTTCGACCTAGGAGGAGCCCCTCCTCCAGAGGATTGGAGGAGGGGGGAATGGTCCGAGCCAATCTGAGTGAGCGCGCGAAGCGAGCACAACGGAAAGGCAATTTCCCATTCCACCGACACTAGGACCCGATCGAGTACACTCCGGATCGGGTCAGCCTGGTTGTTAGACCACGTATACCTCGCCCCAACACGAGTGATCTCGCGCAGCGCAAGGTCTGCAATCCAGTCGTTGAACATGCTCATCCGAGGGAGGTCCACATTATCCGAGCTCTTGTCATCAGGGGAGCGAATTAGGTTAAAGACCCCCGCCACCAACATAGGGGTGGGCATCGCTCCACCTTTGACTTGAGCACAGATAAGAATTCCACGGACCTCCGGTGATCCGCGAGGCCCTAGACAATAATAACCTCCCAACGGAGGTTAGACCGTCTATGGGTGAGCGACATGCTCACAAAGAATTCCCCGCGATCCATATCCTCTACCTCAAAGGTATCCTCCTTGGCACCAAGGAGGATACCCCCGGGAGCCAATGCCACGAGAACTTGTGGCGACTAAGGCTCTCCAGCTCAGAGATCGAGAATCCTGCCGAATCATCTCTTGAAGTCCCACAATGTCCACATCTTCGTCTCTAAGATAGTTGATCAGCTGGCGGCAGCGGCCCTCCTGCCCGAACCCCCTCATGTTCCAAATAAATGTGAGGACATTCATTGGGAAACATTATCGGGGTTGGTCCCCTTAAGGGGGACCGATCGGGCCCTACTAGAGGTCGAGGGCCGGGACGCTGACTTGGGGGGCCTTCCACGCTTCTTCCCAGCTTGGGAAGATGCCACGGCAGCTGCCGCACTATCCGGCATAGGAGGGGCTCCACTGCCAGACCCTTGTGCCTCCTGCACAGGTCCAGCGGGAGCCGGGGACCCCTGCCGCTCGAGCTCCGCCTGAGAACAAGCTGCCACGAGGGCCCCCTCATACACCACCTTAGCCTTCATAGCCGCAATCTGCCGCAACCTGGGCGAGGTGATCCAGAGGCACTGTGTCGAGAACCGAGAACCGAGAGCCAGAGTGGGGAGAAGGAAGGGGAGGGGTAGGCGTAGGTTAAGACGTACCAGTCCTATAGTCGAGAGCGTCCAGTCGGCGTGACGCCACTGCCGCAATAGTAGGCTCCACCACCTCGCCCCCGGTCCTAGCACGAGCCAGGCGAGCGCTGTGGCGTGTGGCCTGAGGTGGGGAGGACCGGTGACGTCGAGGGCGCACCCTGGTGCCAGTCACAGGAGTGTCGGGGAAGACGAGTGTCGGGGAAGACCCTGGTACCAGACCGCCCCCGTGGAACGCGGGGTGTCAGGCGCCACGACCTCCATCCTGACACTCGCCGAGTCCTCCTCTCCCTCCACCTCCTCCTGAGGTGGGGAGAGAAGACCCAAGGGGGCCGAGACAAGGCCAGAGAGGTCCAAGGATCCCGGCCCATCACAGAGGTTGGAACCGTACTCTGAGAGCGGGAACCCAAAGGACTATAGTGGAGCAGGGCGGGAGAAGCGAGTACCATCCACCAGGGCCAACTTCGCCGGCGCACTCTTAGATAGAGTACCCGACGCTGAGACGTGCAGTCCAGGCGAAGATGCCTGAACCTGGGAACCAGCACGGGTCGAGGACCCCCCAGATGGAGGCTGCGGCAGAGCAGGAGTGGGCCCCTCTGGGCGCGGTAGAGAGCCCTCCCCACTGCCCGCCGTCGCCGTCAGACGGGTCGTCCTCCGAGGAGTCATCCCCGTCCCTGGAAGTGCTGTGGCACGGGGACGGAGAGGGCGTGGCGGAGAGGATGTAGGGGACCCTGGGGGGTCCACCACCGCCTCAACCTCCACGCGAAGAAGCTTGCCAACCCCATCGAAGTAGACCAGAGGGAGCACGCCGGCCAGTCTGTCAACGTCTGGAACCCTGACACAGAGGCGGAGTGGCCCCTCCCCCTGCGGGGAGTCACCATCCACCTCCTGAAGCACACCAATGGTCCTGGCGATCAGCTTGACGATGGGCCCTTTCTTCAGCTGACTTGGGACCCCATGGATCCGGACCCACACTGAGGTAAGGGTGGAAGTCGTGTCGGGGACTATGGAGGACGGCTCGATGTTGACGTTGATGTTGTAGACCGGAAGAGTGGTCGTGCCAAACCAAGAGACGGCCTGGAGCAGCGTCGCCGACGGGAAGGCAACCGCGAACTTGGTAGGAGAGATCTCCCGCACCACCCAAGGGGTCTCGCCGTCGAGACGTAGGAGCTCGGTGCGGATGGTCCTCCACCGAGATTACCATGGAGGGAGCAAGGTCCTGCTCAGGGAGCACGGTGATCCGAGCCATATGCTCGGTGCCGCCAACTTGACGCCGCCAGTGTCGATGTAGAAAAAACCGGCGTCAATGCTCTGGCCTAGCAGCTCCAAGGTGGGTTCCCTGCCGGTTTGCTCCCCCGTTCCAGCAACCACTTGGGTCGGAGGCACGGGCACAGCACCGTCCACAGCCGAGCCGGACCTCTTCTTCTTTTTTGACTTCTTCTTCTTGTTTGCTCCCCCGGTAGTAGCAGTTCCGGAGCATCGGTCCGAGGCGCATGGGCAGCCTCCCGGCGTGGAGGGGAATGAGCGCTGCCATCCCTCCACGAGCCAGCAGAAGCCTGAGGCCGGCCTCCCGCCCGCAAAGCTTGTTGTCGGTCCACGAGTGACCCCCGCAGCTGGGCCTCACGGCGCTGGCCCTCCGGGGATGCACCCCGCCGAGGCGGCGACCTGGGCCGGCTCGGGCTCCTTCCACCCCACCTCTCGGCGGTTGCTCGGCGGAGGAGCACCACGGGCATCCCGCCGGTCCATCGGCGAGCGACGGTGCACCGGCGACCGGCGAGGAGGTGGGCGATACTGGGCGGGCGCGGGAGCACGGGTAGGAGAGCTCGTCCGGCGGGGGAAGGTCCTGGCATTCCGGTGGGGAGAGGGAGGGCCATCTTCACGGCGGCGCTTCATCGGCGGAGACGCCACCACGGCGGCGAAGGAACGCGACGGGATCGACTCGCGTGCTGCGCGATCTGTCGGGGAGAAGCCTCGAACCCAAGGCTCAGGTCATGGGCTCCCCGACGGATCTAGAGCCACGGCGAGCTGGGCTGATTCTGGGCCGAAGCTGGGCCCAGGGAGACCGCGCGCGCGTCCTGGCTACGCCACCCGAGAATGGGCCGGCCCACGAAAGGCGGCCCATTCTGGCTAGGGTTGGCGTCCACCTGCGGCCTAGGGCCCAGCAAGGACGGCTCTGCTGAGGAAGGGAATCCCCGCCGCCCGATGGTGACCAGCAGCACCCTGGGGGCTGCGCCACCGCGTCGCCAGCCGCTGGCACCGGAGCCGGAGGATCAGCCGACCCGGAGCGGAGCTCCAGGCCAGCCGGATTCCCCAATCCAGCACCCGCAGGTCTCAAGGGAGACCCACCAGCAGCCGGCGAGCACGGGCCCGTCGAGGTCTTTGTCACCACCGCCCTGGCAGGACCGCTCGCCGTCCGTCGGCCTCCGCTCGAGGTGCGCCGCCGCGCTGGAGACCTCCTAGCCACCGACATGAAATCCGCCAGTGTCGGGAGCGCCGGCGACGAGCAAAAATGCTCCTCCTCCAAGCGCGCTTCTTCCACGGCATCCACCTCGTCGGCAACGTCTGCCCAGCTCCGGCCACGGATGGAATCCCGCTCCACCTCCGGCGCGGGAGGGGAGGCTGAGCCCGGCCGCGACATCGCCGGGGGAAGGGGGTCGGCGCTCACGCGCTCAGGTCGCCGTAGACGCCATCGTCATCCAAGGCTCCGCCATTTTCCCATGCTGATCTCACCTCATTCGCCACAGGAATTTTCTAGGATAGGAACTCGTTTCTTTGGTTTTCCCCGTGTACGTACGACTCGTGATACATTTGTGTATCAGACTGCCTATTGATGAAGGAATTAGGCACCGTCTAACTTCAACTTACACACGTACTCCGTATATTGCAGTACGGTTTGTGCGCCTACTGATTCACCAATATATATGCTGGTCCCTGTCAATCCGTGCGCGAGATTAGGAAGCTTCAATTATTTCCCTGTCGATCCGTGCAAAAGTGTAGTGCTGCTCGGCCATTTTCAGTTGTATTTTTTCTTGTCTGATCCTCTTTAAATGTTACAAGTATATACAAGAACTTCAGAATTGCAGTGTGTTTTCCAAAAGTGTAGTCCTGCTCGGCCATTTTCAGTTGTGCTTTTTTTTGAAAGCGTGTAATTTTCTTGAAATGAAAAAGTAATTCCGTACTGGCTTCAATACTTCATTCATCTTTTGGCTAGCAGCTAGCGGTGAGAAGTCAGTTAAATAATGCATTGCAGCTAACTTATGAAGTGTACCTGATACAGGATGACAGGCTTAGGATAAGATTACCTTCTACTCTATATTGTAGTATTCATAGATCAATTGTGTATTGTATATTAACTGAACTCCATTATGATTTTTCTACTGTTCTACTTTTAATTATTTTGGTCTGTAAAGGCTTTTTTGATAGTCTTCTTTGTGGATGACAATTGGAAACTTGTTTTATTTTCAGCCAATAAAATTTCGTGCCATATATTAGTATTATAAAAATAAGTACAATGGCGCAAAACTTCACTTGAAATTACAAGATCCTTGGTGGTGGTATTTTATTAACTTTTAGGAAACCAAGTTGATTTACATATGATGGTCAGTTCGAAGAATGAGGTATTTAAGCGAGACACCGGCAAAATTTCTTTCAGATGGTTTGAAATCTTCTACAAGGTTAAATCTTTGTAGGAAAATGAGATGCTACTATTACTTCTGATGTTAAAATGTTTGGTTTTCTTTTGAAACATGTCTGTTTTGTACTCTAGGATGTTAAATGTATTTGGTAGTGACATGGAGGTGAGCCAGTGTGGTGTGAGGAAGTGGACTCGCTGTGAATGGCAACGACATGGAGGGCATGCCGGTGTGGTGTGTGGAAGGGTTAGCCGCTGTTGACGACGGCGGCACAGAGGGTGGGTGGCTGGTTTCCAAGCAGCAGTGTCACTTTTGGTTTTTCATGCTCGGGAGGGGGCTCACCGTGTGGCCAAGTGATAGTACATACATTTTGTGCTTTTTCTCATCCTTGCGTATGTGGTCGAACATATTTTTAACTCCGCTTCATGATGCTGAAACAACGAGGTATGTTCAGTTTCAGCTTTTTTTGCTTTGGTGAAAGTGGAAAATCTTCTAAATTTAGTGCATATAATAAAATTCCAAATGATATTAATTATGTTCAATGTTTATTTTCTATTTATTTTGCAATGCACATTTTGAATGCTTACAAACTTCAAACTCGATTGGCAAGTTTTTATCATTTCTAGGTCTACTATCTTCAATTTTGAAATCTCTCACTGTTGTAGTTTGGATGTAAGGATGAACAATTTGTAATCATAATATGTTTTAATTCAATACAACAGCTATGTTGTTCCACGGCATGCAACAATTAGAACTCCAGTGTTTATACAATCGTTACGTGCATTGCACGTGCACTTTTACTAGTAGAAGAAAGGTCAGAAGGCCAGGTTACAACCTCGTTACGACACATGAGTCACATGTGTCATAACGGATGCCACCTAGACCTAAGCCGCAACACCAGCAAACGAATTACTCGAGCCTATATAAGTTATAATCTGGTTTTCTCAAAGATGCATGAGACGAGAACTTGCCCGTGGCAAGATGGTTAAAGGGTGTTTGTACCCCCAGCCCACCAGAGTTCAAACCCTAGGTTTGACGCTTGTGTTTCTCATTTAGGCGGAATATTCTTCAGTGGAAGGCGACGTTCCCGTCGACAGCGAGGCGCCCGTGGTGAGTTCGTCAATCTCAAGACCCAACCGCCAGTTCAGTCTCTCGGAGGTGCTCATAGGGTAGGGTGTGCGTTCATAGGGGTGAGTGTATGCGCGTGTATGTGAGCGTCTGTGTTGTACTGTGTTTCGTAAAAAAAAAATGCATGAGACTGACTTTTCCACCTCAGCTGGTAACGAGAAGTTGACGCATCACTTACGGTTACCAACCACAATCTAAGTCATGCTGCGCTTGAAGGAAAAATCAGCCAGTTCTTATTTCCCGTCACTTTTTGCAAAACATTAAAATCATAGTGGGTCAGCTTGACGTAGTACATCACAATGGGAAAACAAAGATAAAAAATAATACTCCCTTTTACATGAATCATCCGTAAATACAAAGAATGATTATACAGTTACAAGCAAACCAACCTGTGGTTGGATGGTTAGCAGGGTGGTTGTACCCTCAGCCCACTAGAGTTTAAACCCCAGGTTTGACATCTGTGTGTTGCATTTAGGCGGAATATTCTTTCAGTGGGAGGTGGGAGGCGATGTTCCCGTCGACAGCGAGGCGTCCGTGGTGACTTCGTCAATCTCAAGACTCGATCCGCCAGCTCAATATTTTGGAGGTGCTCATCGGGTAGGGTGTGCGTGTGTGCGTTCATAGGGGTGAGTGTGTGCGCGTGTATGTGAGCGTCTACGTTTGTACTGTGTTTATCAAAAATGATTATACAGTTACAAATACATGAATGCATATTTATTTGTTCTTATTTTTACGAATTATACAATCTTGGACCCATATACGGTACGTGTGTATACCGTATATATACCTTTACTCGAGTTAATCAGCTCTATGGCTCAGTGAGGCCATTCGGCCCACATTTCTTGAACTCTGGTGGCGGCGGGGGCAGGCTGGTGTCCGGCGTTGGCCCGTTCTCGACGATGAACGCTGTGGCCATGCCCATGATGATGTGGAACTCGAAATGGCAATGCAGGTACCACATCCCGGGGTTGTCGGTGACGAACCGCACAGCGGCCCATCCTGTCCCGGGCACCTGCACCGTGTTCCTCAGCTGCGGGTTGTGGTAGTTGAACTTCTTTGGGTCCGTCTTGGGATTGTAGTTACCAATCCCCATGGCAAGGACGAAGAAGTCGTAGCCATGGAGGTGCATCGGGTTCGAGTCGCTCTGCAGCAGCGCCGTGCTCTGGAAAATTATCTCCACGGAGGTGTTGTACCGGAATCTCCGAAGCTTGGTCGCCTTGAACGTCGGCTCCAGCGCCTCCTCCAGCGGGCCCGGCGGGATCAAGTCGCGGTCGGTGTAGTTGTACGGGCGCGGCGGGTGGTCGGGGAGGTCCTCCGTGTACAGGCCGCTCGTCCGGCCTTCGTAGTACCTCTCAAGCAGAGACGCGTTGGTGGGGTGGCGGAAGGAGACGTTGTTCATGGTGGCCACCACGATGGTGTCGAGACTCCGACGACGCTTGCATGACGTCTTGTTTCCGTGGCAAATGGAGCCGAGGCCGAGAGTGAAGAAGAGGTGTTCGTCGACGTGCATGGGTACACGATGCCGGTCCGGGTGGGCGAGGCCAGTGAGGTTGTTGTGGAAGTAGTAGGACGGCATGGTGTTGTGTTGGTCCGGCATGAGCGGCGTCGGTACGGGTAGCCCGTTGTTGTTGTTGTTGTTGTCCGATCCGGCGTAGCGGACGAGGCCGCGGCTGATGAACAACGGGATCTGCGGATCAGGCTCCGGCGGCTGGTTCGCGAGTGCCACCATGTGATAGTGCGTTGGCGGGGCGTCTGCCACCATGAGCACGTCGATGGCCTCGCCTGGCGCTAGGACCACCATGTCCGTCTTGTATGTCGTCAGGTAGTTCCCGTCGGCACCGACCACCGTGAAGGTGTGCCCCGCCACCTTGAAGTAGTACTCGGAGAAGAGCGCCGTGTTGACGATCCGTAGCAGGTAGGTCTCTCCGCGGACGACGTCTAGGACGAAGCTCTCCTCCGGCTTGTCGGAGCAGTTGCTGAGGTCGCCGAGCTTGCCATTGATGGTCGCCGAGAGCGGGTTATCGTCGAAGTTGCCGTCGTGCATCCTCCTGTCGAGCTCAACGAGGTCGAGCTCCCACCACTCGCCGATGATGATGGGTATGTCCTTGGTGGGGGTCGGGAACGGGTACCTCCCGTCCTTGGGCCGGATGACGAAGGCACCGGCGACGGTGGCTCGGAGGCAGGTGACATGGGCGTGCCACCACAACGTCCCGACTTGGCCGGTGACGTTGAAGCGGTACACACGCTTGCCGCCGGGAGGGATGGGGCACTCGGTCACGAAGCCGGCGCCGTCGGACCAGCAGCTCCTCATCTGCCGGACGCCATGCCAGTGGATGGTGAGGCCGTGGGGAAGACGGTTCACGACGTGGACAACCACCGTGTCGCCATCAGTGACGTCGATCGTCGGGCCCGGGAGCTGGCCGTTCACCACGTAGATCTTGGTGGTGTTGCACAGGTGTGTCTGGTTCATCTCGTGCACCTGATCATCGTTAATGTATTGATTGATCCATGATTGTCAAAAAACAGGTCAAAGAGGTATGCAAACAAATCCTATGCATACACTAGTAGAAAACAGGGCTTTCATCTACCCCCTTTTGTCCCGGCCACACTACAACCCGGGACCAATGGGGCATTGGTCCCGGGTTGATATTTCCCGGCGCCCCTCGCCTCGTGTCCGGTTCGAAAGGGACCTTTGGTCCCGGGTCGTGTTACGACCCGCGACCAAAGGGTCGCCACATGCATGCGGGCACATGCGCAGCCGTGGACCCCCTGACAGGGACCCTTTGATCCCGGTTCGTAACACGACCCGCGACCAAAGGGTCCTCCCTGCATATATCATCTCCCACCCCGAGCTCCACCACCATTTTGAGCTCGAGTTCAACACTCATTTTTCCTCCATTTCCTCTCACTCTCTCAAGTTAATCCCCATTTTTTTGCACCATTTGTGAGGATTAAAAGCACCCCATCTATTCAAGGGTTAGCAACATCATCCTTTCCTCCGGCGTTGCAACTTTAGCTCATTTGATTGCTAGTTTAGCTCATTTGATTTTTGTAGTGCTCACTAGGTGTTTGATGAAATGCCCAAGTTAGAGAGTTTATTTTAATATGCATTTTGAGCTTACACTAATTTATGATTTGTTGGTTTTAGTGTCGTCCCGTCCACGTCCTAACCGCCGTCGATCGCCCGCGCCGTCTCGTCACCGGCACCAACTCGGTGAGTCTCTTTTTTATTTTACAAAATCTTAGTTTTATGATTTAGAAGCATAATTATTATTTGTATAAATTTCTTAGTTGTATTCTTGTTTGATATATATAGTGCCATGGTTTTGACATCCGGCCACAGCGGCTCTCGTCCCCTCTATTATTCGGATGTGGTATGGCTGTTAATAACCATATATTTGTTGCGTTTCGTGTTTATGAAAATCATGCCGACCAACTTTTGACATACATATATATTTATCTAGGAGGTAGTTGAACCGGAAATTCCAATGGACCCTATTGTCGAAGTTTTTGTGAAAGAGAACGATGAGTTGAAAGCTAAATTAAAAATAAGTGAAGATCTCCGCCTAGAAGAGAAGAGGAAAATGGAGGTCAAGCTTGCTAACATCGTCGATGAACACCAGTTCAAGCTTGCCGACGTCATCGATGCTTACGAGATCAAGTTGGATGCGATGCGCTTGAAGCTTAAAATTTTTAGAAGTTATGCCATTAGCCAAGAGGCTTGGTATTATTATGCTGTTGGTTCAATAGTTACTTTAGTTGCGATTATGATCGCATTTGTTGTTGGATTTAAATTTCTGAGATAGTTGTATGTTTTATGAGAACTATGTATTACATTTGGTCACTACTCTACTTTGGATTTAATGTGATGAAGAAGTATTAATTAATTTGGTCAGTATTATATATTCATGATGTAGTGTAATGTTTTTTGATATATTTATATAATGCAGATGAGCCGGCAATGGATGTACAGTAGTGACCGACGCAGTATCGACTTTATTAATGGCATGCAAAGTTTTCTCGAGGTGGCTAATAGAAACAAGCCGTCGAGTGGTTTTATTTCTTGTCCATGTAGTCTGTGCAAGAATACGCGGAATTACTCTACGTCAAGAACCATTCACTTCCACCTGTTGCAGTCCGGTTTCATGTCCGGTTATAATTGTTGGACCAAGCACGGAGAAAGTGGGGTTATGATGGAAGAAAATGAAGAAAAAGAGGATAATGACACCTATCCTACGTTCACTGAAGATGGTGATACTCCAATGGAGGAAGACGAAGCTGAAGAAGAGCCCATTGCTGATGAGCCCGATGATGATTTTGGACGAGAGGTTGAAGTTGGAGAGCATGTTAAAGGATCACAAAAAATTGTTGTACCCAACTTGCGAAGATGGCCATAAAAAGCTTGGTACCACCTTGGAATTGCTACAATGGAAGGCAGAGAGTGGTACTACTGACAAGTCATTTGAAAGTTTGCTGAAAATATTTAAGAAGTTGCTTCCAAGGGATAACGAATTGCCCTCCAGTACGTATGAAGCAAAGAAGGTTGTCTGTCCTCTAGGATTAGAGGTGCAGAAGATACATGCATGCATAAATGACTGCATCCTCTACCGCGGTGAGAACGAGAATTTGAATGCATGCCCGATATGCGGTGCCTTGCGGTATAAGATAAGGCGAGATGACCCTGGTGAAGTTGAGGGCGAGCCGTGCCCCAGGAAGAGGATTCCTTGCAAGGTGATGTGGTATGCTCCTATAATACCACGGTTGAAACGTCTGTTCCAAAATAAAGAGCACGCAAAGTTGTTACGATGGCACAAAGAAGACCGAAAGAAAGACGAGATGCTGAGGCACCCCGCTGATGGGTCGCAGTGGCGAAAAATTGACAGGAAGTTCCCGAGGTTTGCAGATGACGCTAGGAACTTAAGATTTGGTTTAAGTACAGATGGCTTTAATCCTTTCGGGGAACAGAACTCCAGTCATAGCACCTGGCCTGTGACTCTATGTATCTATAACCTTCCTCCTTGGTTGTGCATGAAGAGGAAGTTCATTATGATGCCAGTGCTCATCCAAGGTCCAAAGCAACCAGGCAACGACATTGATGTGTACCTGAGGCCATTGGTTGATGAACTTTTAGAGTTGTGCAGCGACGAAGGGGTGCGTGTGTGGGATGAGCACAAACAAGATTCATTTGACCTATGAGCGTTGTTGTTTGTAACCATCAATGATTGGCCTGCTCTTAGTAACATTTCAGGACAGTCAAACAAGGGATACAAAGCATGCACGCACTGTTTAGATAAGACTGAAAGTATATATGTAGGTAACAAGATTGTGTACCCTGCTCATCGTCGATTTCTTCCACCTCAGCATCCTGTAAGAAAGAAAGGCAAGCATTTCAAAGGTGAGACAGATAACCGGAAGAAGCCTACCTGCCCTGATGGTGATGTTATATTTGGCATGGTGAAGGATTTACAAGTAATCTTTGGAAAAGGTCCTGGCAGTCTATCCGTTCCGAAAGATGCTAACAACCACGTACCCTTGTGGAAAAAGAAATCTATATTTTGGGAATTACCCTATTGGGAAATCTTAGAGATTCGCTCTGCAATCGACGTGATGCACGTGACGAAAAATCTTTGCGTGAACCTGCTAAGCTTCTTGGGCGTGTATGGGAAGACGAAAGATACACCGGATGCACGACTGAACCATCAACATATGCACGAGAAGACGAAAGACGACCACCTTAATCCAGAGAAGTAGGTCCTGCCAGCTACGCTCTTACCAGAGAAGAGAAGGAGATCTTTTTTGAAGTCCTGAGCAGTATCATGGTCCCGTCTGGCTTCTCGTCGAATGTTAAGGGAATGATAAACATGGCAGAGAAAAAGTTCCAAAACCTAAAGTCTCATGACTGCCATGTGATTATGACACAATTACTTCCGGTTGCATTGAGGGGGCTTCTACCGGAAAATGTTCGACTACCCATTGTGAAGCTATGTTCATTTCTCAATGCAATTTCTCAGAAAGTGATCAATCCAACAACTCTAGGAACTCTTCAGAATGATGTTGTCCAATGTCTTGTCAGCTTCGAGTTGGTGTTCCCACCATCCTTCTTTGATATTATGACGCACCTCATAGTTCACATAGTCGAAGAGATTAAAGTTCTCGGTCCTGTATTTCTACACAGCATGTTCCCATTTGAGAGGTTCATGGGAGTCTTAAAGAAATACGTTCACAACCGTGCTATGCCTGATGGAAGCATCTCCAAGGGTTATGGAACAGAGGAGGTAATTGAGTTTTGTGTTGACTTTATTCCTGACCTTAACCCGATCGGTGTCCCTCAATCGCGCCATGAGGGGAGACTGCGTGGAAAAGAAACGCTAGGAAAGAAAGCAACATTATGTCCAGACTGGGATTCTTTCAATCAAGCACACTACACAGTTCTACATAATTCGAGCTTGGTGGCTCCGTATATTGAGGAACACAAGAATATTTTACGCTCATTAATGGCTGAAGAACGAATTGAAAAAGAGCACGTGAAGACTTTCGCCGGGTGGTTGCATGAACGTCTCTTTAGTGACACCACAGTTGAAGAACAGCTAAACCTGTTGGCCAGAGCACCATCTTCGACTATATTGACTTTTCAAGGGTACGAGATAAATAGAAATACATTTTACACGGCGAACCAAGATAAAAAGAGTACCAACCAAAACAGTGGTGTCCGCTTTGATGCAGCAAACAACAATGGGACAAAGGTCACATATTATGGTTACATAGAGCAGATATGGGAACTTGACTATGGACCTTCGTTCAAGGTACCTTTGTTCTGCTGCAAATGGTTCAACCTGAAAGGCGGGGTAAACGTAGACCCAAAGTACGGAATGACTACAGTGGATCTCAAGAATCTTGGATACAACACCGAACCATTCGTCCTAGCCAAAGACGTGGCTCAGGTTTTCTATGTCAAGGACATGTCTTCCCGACCGATAAAGAGAAAAGACAAGGAAGCGAATACACCATATGATGAGCCAAAACTCCACATAGTTCTTTCAGGAAAAAGAAACATCGTGGGAGTGGAGGACAAGACAGACATGTCTGAAGATTACAATAAGTTTGATGAAATCCGGCCCTTCGCAGTGAAAACTGACCCAAGCCTCTGGTTAAATGTAGAAGTTTGTCCATGGCTACGACCCAAACAGAAGAAAGTGACAGGCAGAAAGTAGAAGAAGATTGTCCATGGAGGACAAGATAAGAATGTTGGTGCTGATGTGTAATAATGTATGAAACCTTTTTATAATGTTGGTGCTGATGTGTAATAATGTATGGAGGACACGTGGCTAGGGCAGCGCTGGGGGAGGACACGTGGCTCCGCAAAGCCTGACTTTAGTCCCGGTTGGTGTTATCAACCGGGACTAAAGAAGCACACGGATCGTGTGTTTCTTTCAAGCGCTTGTGAGACGTTGGATCAGGGGTGTGTTTCTTTTGAGGGATTGTGAGCTGTTGGATCAGCAGTATCACGACCACTTCGTGGTGTTACCAACCGGGACTAAAGAAGCACATGTATCATGACCCGGTTGGTGTTACCAACCGGGACTAAAGAAGCACACGTACCCTATATATAGCCCCCCTCCCGGAATTCCAGCGTCACTCACTCACACAAAACATTCCAGCGTCACTCGGAGAGGCATCTTTGGGCAACCAGCGGCAAGACGTCTCTGATGACCTGCGACCGTTCCAAACGGTTGCAGATCATCAGAGATGTCTTGCCGGACGGTTGTAGATCATCAGAGACGTCTTAGTGCTGCTTGGATCGAAGTGGCGCTCAAACACAAAACATTCGGGTTCCCTAGCTACGTCCTGCAACCGTGTGTTTTGGGCGTGTTTTTACCAAGGTGCTGCCCTCTCCCTCCCCTACCTAGGACAAGGGTGCTGCGTCGTCGAAGGGGAAGGGTGTTGCGTCGTCGAAAGGCAGGAGTGATGCGGGAGGCTGCGTCGATGGTAGATGAATTTTATTTTTCTAATTTGCAGAGGTTTCGCCGGAGAAGGTAGGCACTATAAGATTTTCTATTTTATGACTCCACCAGGTGCCGCCGTACCTCCACCTATCGCCGTCGCCCCTCCCGACGAGGAGGATGACGACGACGATGATTTCGACTGGAGCGACCATGGGGAAGAAGGCGGCGGGCCACAAATGCAGGTTGCCATTGAAGCCTCCTTACAGTCCGTCCGCGACGACCGTGTACAGCGAGCCAGGACTGCTTGCCAGCTAAAGGCGAAGGAGGATTCCGAGCTACCTTTTATGTAACTGTTTGTGAGGATGTTAATTGCTAACGATGCTCTAAAAATAAAAAACAGAATAAGAAAACAATACAAAAAACATGTAAAAGAAACAGAAATAGAAATAACAATTAAATCAATAGATATAAAAGAAACAGAATAAGAAAACAAAAATAAAAACAAGAAAAAAAAGGAAAAAGGCCTTTCATCCCGGTTTGTAACACCAACCGGGACCAAAGGCCTGCTGGGCTTCGCGCGCAAATTTTCGCGGCCCAGACAGACCTTTGGTCGCGGAAATGTGTTGATATATTCTTGTAAAGAAGATGGATTCAAACATGTGGTGTTGTAATTAAATTTGTATTTGTTGAAGAAAAGATGTTCATGTGTTTGATTGTTTGATATTATATGTATATACCTTGTATTGCTATCATTTGATATAATCCATTCCTTTTCGTTATGAAACATCTAAAAATAAATATTGAACGTTTGAATTAAAACAATAAATATAAAAGAAATAAGAAAATATATGATTTTCATAAATATTGGAACATTTAAATTAAATATAAAAGAAAAAAGAAACTTGATACAAACAATACAAAAAACATGTAAAAGAAACAGAAATAGAAATAACAATTAAATCAATAGATATAAAAGAAACAGAATAAGAAAACAAAAATAAAAACAAGGAAAAAAAAGGAAAAAGGCTTTTCATCCCGCTTGGTAACACCAGCCGGGACCAAAGGCCTGCTGGGCTTCGCGCGCAGATTTTCGCGGCCCAGACAGACCTTTGGTCCCGGTTGGTGTTACCAACCGGGATGAAAGGGTTTTCCATCCCGGTTCGTGGCTGGAACCGGGATGAAAGGTCCTTTCCGCGCGTATTTGGGTGGTTCGACCCAATTTTTTTCATTCTATCTCCCCCAAATTTACCTATGGCGAAGCCCTGCCGCCGCCGCCCACGCCCCTACGCCGCTCCGGCCACGCCCCGGCGTCGTGCTCCTCCGCGTCCCCGCCCCGTCCAACGTCCCCCTCCCGTCGCCCTCCCCTCCTCTGCCGTCGTCGATCGTCGCGCTAGCCCGCCGCGCCCCGACCTCCGCCGCGACCTCTACCCGGCCGGCCGTGCTCCGGCGCGGCCCCGCCCTCCCCACCTCTGCCCCGCCGTGCTCCGTCGCCGGCGTAGCGCCCCTCCACGCGCCCGCAGGAACTCGCCGGCCCTCCACCGCCGTAGCTCCGGCCGTCCACCACACGGCAAGGTTAGTTTTTTTTTATTCTAATTTTTTTATCCTAATTTTGCTAGTTATTTTGTAGATTAGTTTATAAATCTAGTGTTAGTTTAGTTGAATTTTGTATAGTGTAAATTTAGGTTAGTGTAATTTTAGGTTAGAAAAATCGTGGAGATTAAAATTGTACCAAAATTGTGGAGATTAAAATTGTTTCAAAATTATAGTTAGTTTGTAAATTATGGAAAATGCAAAATTGTAATTTAAGTTAGTTTGTAAATTATGCAAAATGCAAAATTGTATGAAGTGTTAGGTTAGTGTTAGGAAATTATGCAAAATGCAAAATTATATGAAGTGTTAGGTTAGTGTTAGGAAATTATGCAAAATGCAAAATGCAAAATCTAGTGTTAAAAATATGTGAGCAATTAAACTTAGCAAATTTAGGTTTGTTTTAAAAAATTAGGGTTATGCTAATGCTAGCATTGTTACAATTTTGCTAAGTAATTTGCTAAGTAATTGCTATAATTTTGCTAAGTAATTTGCTATAATTTTGCTAAGTAATTGCAAATAGAAGTAATTTTGCTAAGTAATTTGCTATAATTTTGCTAAGTAATTGCTATAATTTTGCTAAGTAATTGCAAATAGAAGTAATTTTGCTAAGTAATTGCTATAATTTTGCTTTCAAATTTTCAAAGATGCAAATTTTAAGATTCATATTCTTGTTACAAAATTGATTGCAGGGACATCGAGTTACATATGGATCCAAATTTTCCGGAGCTTGACATAGAGGTTGAAGAGCAAATGGATCCACTTTATCCGGACGTCGGCGCTAGAGACGAGGAGGAGGAAGAACGTATGTGTATGCTTATAGCTGGACGTGCAGCAGCGCCTGTCGGTGACGAAGATGCTGTAAATTTAGATGACTTCAGCTCCCAATTTCTGAACGACTCCGGTGAGGGAGTTGAAGAAGGAGAAATTTGTAGAGATAATGAAGTGACCTTAAGAAACTCCGGCGAGGTATATTAAGCCTCTGTTGATCGATCACACCACATGTATTATTTGAGTTGTATTGCGTTTATTAACGAATCAATTTTTTCTTTTAGCCCTCTGGATCGAGCAAATCATCCGCATCTAAAGGGTCGAAAGGGAAGAAACGAGGCCCGTCGAAGCCGATGAAGGATGGTCAAAGGGTTATATTCGACATAGTGTCTGCTGATGGCGAACCGTTGGAACCCTTAGAGTGCCGCCGCAAATATATAAATCAATGCGGAGTTTCTGTTAGGGACTTGGTACCGATCACATTTCAAGAATGGAATAAGCCGAAGGACTTGACCAAGGCACTTACTTATGTCGACGACCACACAAAAGAGTTGCTTTGGGAGAGGATCTTGACAAAGGTCACCCTACCGCCAGATGTTGAAAACAACAAGCGGTGGAAGGATAAATTCATGGAGTGGACTTTTAAGAAGATGGCCGAACAATTCCGGACTTTTAAGAAAAATTTATGGAGCAGTTATTTAGAAGAGAAGGAAAAAGATCCAGATTATACTCCTGAATTCACTGGAGCACAAGTGAAGTTAAAAGCCCAGTGGCCCATATTTAAGAGGCAAAGAGAATCGGACGCCGCTGTGGCCCGATCGAATCAAAACAAGTTAAATGCTGCGAAGAAGATATATCACCACACTTTGGGGGCAGGTGGGTACAAGGCTGCCGTGCCTAAGTGGGAAGCCTTCGAAGCACGACTGCTTGATAACGGGATCAGGCCACAGACAAAGGACTGGCCCGATAGGTCCAAGTTTTGGTTGTTCGCGCATGGGGCAGGGTTGGACCCTGTGTCAGGGAAGATTGTTGCTCAGGGAAAATGGGCGGACAAAATTGTGTTTATAACCAAAGAACTTGAGAAGGCAATAGAGCTAGTTCGCAAAGGACTGTACAAAGTAGACAGAGAGAAAGACGAGCTGTCACTCGCACTCGGGAATCCTGAGAAAGTTGGACGATGTCGAGGCTATGGATCCGGAGTTAGTTGGTATAAAGGTTTTCCGGCAGACGCTGATACTTATAGAAGCCGTGAGAGAAAGAAGAAGGAGGACAGAGACCGGTTATCGGCATTGGAACAAAAAGTGCAGCAGATGCAGCATGACCTTATTAGTCAGAAAAAGGCATCTCAGCAGGAGATAGAAGGTCCTGAAGCCGCCCCATCTGATCAGCGGAAAAGCAGCGTGGGTTCCACGCAGCTACAACATTCTGAACACGAACCGGCGTCAGCTCACTACCCCGTGGATGATATCACAGAGAAGACAGACTGTGAGCTACATAGCACGATGAAGAACATGTCCTTCAAGGTGGCGGTCGGCTATGTTTTACCAAATGAGCCTGGAGCAACATACCATAACGGCCCAATTGCAGCTGGCTATTATCGTGTCGGTGGATGACATTGAGCCGTTATATGCTGATCTGAGTCTTGACATTCCTGGAGGTGACGGCGAGAAGACACTCGGAGAAGCCAAGAAGAACATCATTCTCTGGAAGAAGGAACACATCGTGTTTCCAAACTTGCCGCCAAGGGCACCAACTTCTCCGACTAGCACTCCCCCAACTCCTCCGAGTAGCGGTCCTCCCTCACCTCAAGATCCACCCTCCCCACATCAAGATCCCCCTCCCCACATCAAGATCCACCCTCCCCACGTCGTGACGACGATCAGGACCCCAGCGCGAGTCCATCGCCCGCGCGGTCGCAGCAAGAGAGTACTGTGCGCACTGTTTCACGCAAGCTAAAGTACCCGTCGACATATACACAGAGGTGCAGTTTAAACTACCCGCAAGAAACTCGAGAGGAACGCGAGTTGCTAAAGCCTCTTCCAAAGAGATCTTATGACTTGACTCCAGATGAACTCGAGAGGGAGGTGCGGGCTGATGTGAAAAAACAATTGGGACCGAAGCGGCGCCCGCCAAAGGAGGTGATACCACCGGAAAAAGTTGAAACTTTATTGAAGAACTTATCGAGTGGACCGCCGCCACAACCACCTAGTCCGCCTAGCGACTACGACCGTACTCTGGGCAAGGTAATTCGTGAAGAGAAGGAGAAGCAGACGGAGTCATTTCTTAGAAAGAAAGAGCAGATCAAGATGGCAGCAGAGAAGGAGAAGCAGGAGAAGGAGGCGGCATTTCGCCTAAAGAGGCAGCAGATGAAGAAATCCGGGAAACAAGTGCCCCAGCTTGGAGAACAGCCAAATCAGTCGGTCCCCGCGTTCAAGGTGATGCCCGATAAGGTAGTAGACCAAGGCACTTTTCGTATAGAGGACCCATACCCCACAGAGTATGAGTATGCATGGCAATATGTCTACGGGAGCACCCTGGTCAGACCTGAGCTCGTCAACTCTCTGACGACACAACTGCGCCGTTTGCATACGTGGTATGAGCATGCCGTAGAGGCCAAACATGATGCTTTCTGGGTTTCAGTCAAGAAAGAGCATTTCCAATTCCAGGATGACTCGATGTATGTGCCGTTTTCGGAAATTTTTCAATTATTCAACCAAGACTCCCTCGACAAAGCCCTCGTCAGTTTGTATTGTTTGTAAGTGATTTAGTTTTGCAATTTAATTAAGTCTCTAGCTCAGCTCGTTCGTTGTGAATTATCTAACTATATTATTATGTATGCAGAATGAAGATCACTGAATGCAGAAACCGCGTCTTTAGTATTGGGTTCATTGACCCATATTTCTTTCATTCAGTTGTCGTCAAGTACAATGCCGAAGTCATAGAGAATAACTTGCTCAAGTGTTTAGTGAGGCAAAATACCTGCGAAGAAATACTTTTTCCTTACAACTTCTCGTGAGTGTTATTTTACCTCTTCTATCCATTCTATTTTGCTTACTCCTTGTTTTTAGTGTAGTCGATGAATCATGGACATATAAACGTGTGCAGAGACCACTGGATTTTGCTAATCATTAGAGTTGACCAAGGAGTCGTTCAAGTCATGGACTCGTTAAGGAAAAGTATGGACTTGTGGGACGACCTGAAAGAAATTCTTGACAAGTAATTTCAGTCATCATCACTCTATATCGACCTCTTTCGTTCATTTTGTGATATCAACTAATTAATAACTCATTTCATTATTTTCTTCTGCCGGGCAGGGTTTGGGAACGGTTTAAGAAGAAGGTTAAAGGGAAATGGGAAGATAAGCTGTATTTTTATGAAACCAACGTAAGTATAGTAGTACATATATATGTCTGCGCAACTATTTAATTTCAGTTTCAATACCATTATCATGCTTGATTGTTATTTTGATTAAATTCTTTTTTTTGTAAAGTGGTGTATGAAGCAGGCACAAGGGACAAATTTATGTGCCTACTACGTTTTCGAGTACATTCGTCTTTTGTCACTGAGCGGAATAGACAAACCAGAACTGCAAACGTATGTATACAATATTCAAATATTAGGTTGAATTTCATTCATAAATTAATTTATGATGATTTCAAACACCTCACACATATATTTCTTATATTGATCTAGATGGAAAAAGATCGGGACAAGCTACTACCACAGCTGCGCCTAAAAGCAATTCAAGAGGAATTGGCGGGATTTTTGAACAGGGAGGTCCTGAACAAAAACGGAGAATTTTATCACGGTGATACTTATTGTATTCCGTAGAGAAACATGCTTTCGGTGTAGTGTCCGTCCTTGACGTGTGAGAAACATGCTTTCGGTGTAGTATAAACTCCCGGCCATGCATGTATGTTATGAATCATACTCCCGGTCATTAATTATGTGTATGACTTTATGTATATGATTACTTATTATGTGTATGACTTTATGTGTTTGTATGATTACTTATTATGTGTTTTCTACTAGTGAAAAAAAACGAAACAAAAAGCAAACAAAAAAACGAAACTAAAATATAAAAAAAAAGCAGAAACTCTTTGGTCCCGGTTGGTAATACCAACCGGGACCAAAGGTTCCCGGGCATGACGCGCGCAGCGCTGCCCACGTGGGGACACTTTGGTCGCGGGTCGTGGACACCCGGGACCAAAGGCCCCCCCCCCCCCCTCTAGTCCCGACCCTTTAGTCCCGGGTCCAGAACCGGGACGAAAGGCCCTCTGGACCCACGACTAAAGGTCGGTTTTCTACTAGTAGTGTGCTAGACCATACACTAGACAGACCCTCGAAAACAATGCCGACCGAAAATCATATGAACCAGAACCAGACATCTAAGGGAAACAATAGATTATGTACTCACGACAAAGGTGTGCTCCACCACCGCCGCCTCACCGCCGGCCGCGGCTGCCAGAGCGGCAAGCACCACGGCGCAGAAGATGGTCGCCGCCATGGAGAGCTTCTCCATGCTTGGTTGCTCAACCAACCAGTGATATGCTTAATTGGAAAAGCACTCGGAGTAGCTAGCTAGTTATAACTCGCTAATTGCTCAAGGATGGTTTTTGTTAAGCCTGAGCTGCCGTCTATTTATACAACTCAACGGACAAGGCATCCGCAGACAACGGCCGTCTGCAATGGTTGTTGACCAGGCCAATCAAATTAAGCAACAGGATGCCGACGGCGACGATTGATTCTGACTTCTGAGATCACATCGAGGCACGACCTGGTGGTGGCATGCATGCAAGGTCAGGCTGGCTAAGCGAGGCTTCATGGGAATGTAAAGGCGATTGGCATCATCTATTGGCTGGCACCTATACTTTTGCCTTGAGGGTTAATTAGTTAGTTTAACTAATCCTGAAAAGAATGACAAGTCAATCGCGGCGACTTTAGATGAATGAAGAGATTAACAACGCAGGGTCAAGTGTTCACCAGATGACAGCAGCCCGCCAGAATCGGTAGAAACGTAGCAATGTTCAAATACTCCATGCAGGGTGGATTTGCACCAATCAACATATATATATGCCCACACGACTCATTAACCCCTGATTCTTATTGGAGCAAAAGAAACACATTGTACAAAGACTTCTCCACCTACCGCTACCAACCCCAATTGGTCAGAGTCTGACTCCAGCAGCGGTCGTTTCACGTTGCTTGGAGGACTTTGTAGTATTACTCTTGTTTTGCCAGTTACTCGGAGACATCCAATTGGAAGATCTCCCTTAGTACTCCAGCGGTCTTGACTTATGTTACTCTCTCCGTATCAAAATATAAGATTTTCTAGCTATTCCACACACACATGTATCTAGATATGTTTTAGTGCAAGGTTCATGTGAATCGGACTACAGCTACGCTACGAGCATGGTCGGCCCTGCAGCGTGTGGAGCACCGAAACTTATTTTTGGAGGTGGCATCGAGGCTGGAGGCTGCGGCCAGGGAGTTATTTTCCCGGCATGGATGGCAGCATAGACTTCGGATAGACCTACCAGCATCTTAGGCGGATCTACAGTTTCTCATTATGATATGTAATTCGCCTTTTTACTTTTTGTTCTGAATTGGTTACTGGTTACTGTGTGCATCTTAGTTATGCAGAGGCCGGGTGTAATGCTTAAAACTATTAAGTAATAAAATCCCTTTATCTAAAAAAAATGTGAATCTTGCACTAAAACTTGTCTAGATACATGTGTGTGGAATAGCTAGAAAGTCTTATATTTTGATACGGAGGGAGTACATTGAAACATGTAAGTCCAAATGAGGCATTCTGAAATTGGGTGTCACCTCCTTCTTGTCTAGTTCCGCCTTAGACTTATTATTGCATATCGGGTTGGTCGTCCTGGCAGAGTTGTTGCTTAGCTCAGGCATTTCTATGGTCGTGTACAAAAATCTAATCTAATCTAATGTACACATGAAGGAGAATCTAAAATTGAGTGGGTGGAATATATATGGGCATGTCGTGATTTCCATGTTTATACATGTAAAAAGGAACTAATTTAGTTTTATGATAATTGTGTGTTGACAATATAATTGAAATTAAGGAAGGAGAATCAACACATTGAGCTCCCAAAGCTCCTTAATTAATGGGCGTGTAGAAAAACAACCATTTTTGAGTCTGTACTTGCAGAAGCTAAATCTGACATGTTTTGGGTCCATGTTGCCAAACTCATTCCGTGTTGTGTCACCGAAGTAAACACCTATTGTCAAATTAGTTCCTACTTACGATGAGTGAATAGTAAATAGGATACATAATCTTGTGAGCAACTGAGTGGTAGTGGTAACACAACGATTTAAACATATCTTGACAATCTAAGTTACAAATAAATAATGCTTTGGTCAATTTAATGCTAATATGCCCGGAAAATAATTCACATGAGGCCAGACATACACTAACACTAGTGTGTTGTAATTTTCTCAGTGTGCATGAAGCTCAAATACACCATACACTAGTATTTTCTTAATTATGCGGTGAACGGAATATTTACTTTCGAATGAGCTACGATTTCGCAACAAAATAATATGAACTAGCTAACTAAATTAAAAGGATTACACATAAGGACTATACTAGCTATGACGCACTCCAGGTTAAGCTCTCAGTGCAATAATAGAACAAATTGCAAAGACGCAATGAGTCGTAACATGGGAAACAGTAGCGGTGACACGCTTTTGACGCAAGCAAATAGGATTTGTTGCATCGATATTTTCTTGCTACACATATTTTCGTTGTAGTCCTTTTTTTCAACTTCAGAGACGACAGAAAATATTGCAAGCGTTTTTCCATGCACAAAAATCTGTTGGGCTGGGAGCTTTTGTTGTGATAATCGGACGCGCCATATTCACCACTTAACTTGATCAAATGGCCGCTCCTCCACGCGCAATGCCGTAATTTATATATTTTTTTGTAAAATACATTAACATTTTTTGTTGAGATCTTATAAACATATATCTGATGTGTATGAACATTTTATGTATAGGCACACTAATTTAGAAAGAGCCAATGGCTTCTATACCATTGACGAACACTACAATGGCTCATCTGCCATCAAACAAAACACCAATGCTCATATACCATACACAAACAAATTTGAGTGCTTATATACCACTCGTTGTTAGTCTAGCGTGTGGTAAGAGGACAAAATGACTGCTTTGCCCTCAATGGCAAATGAGCAACAATTGTAACACATGTGTAGAAATTTCCAATTTGGTTAGCTCTAGTAAAAATCGTTAAACTACTCCGTTAAATTAGTGCTTCTATCCTCTGCATTTTGGACTCAATAATCATTTATTTTTTCTTGTTGATAAAGATCAGATCCATTAAAACCTGCGCCGCGTATAATACATTTTTTTAATTCTGTTTTAGATATTTCCATTAACATGCGTCGGGTTGATGGCATGCACTCTTAGTTCTTTTCTCTATCATCAAATTTCAGAGCTTTTATTCAATTTAGATCGAGGACTTTGGCTATTTTTTATTGGCAAAACATATATGCATGTGTATGGAATCTTTCTCACTAAAAGCTCAATTCACGGATCGGTGTCTGCTTCATGCAAACAGCAGTACCGTAGATTAAATACAGCGAAAATTCACACTGCCGAATTCTTTTTTTTTACCTTACCCTGCCCAATTCTAACCCACAGGCCACATGCGAAAGCTTAGTAACCAAACTGAAAACCTGTAGCTCGTTTAGTACGTACGTAGATCAAACCTTATTTGTACAATTAACTTTGCCCGCATGTAGAGGCACGGTTCAGGTGTTTCTTGGCTTGTGTATACGAATCTGAGGATGGAGACTGGAGGAAAGATTACGTGAATTTTTTCGGCTTCTTTTCTCTATTCGAATCTGAGGGTAACACTGGAATTCTTGGATATATTGGCAGGAAAACGGGAACACGCTAATGATTGACTAACGCCGATGACAAATAAGCAATTGAATTTGTTTGTCTCTGGTATATATGAACTGAACCTTTGTTGGGTGGCAAATGAGCCATTGTGCAGGTTGTGAATGGTATAGAAGCAATTTTCTCATTTAGAAAATACATGAATCGTATTTTTGTGCACATGAACATTTTATACAATGCACGTGGAATTTTCTCTAAATTTCTGAACAAAAATTAAAAAAATTGTATCTTCCTACATAATTTTTTTGACGTGCTCTTTCCACATAAATGATTTTCATATATTTTGTAATTATAAAATATATAATTTCTGACATTCATCTCCACTAATATAAAAAGACCCAGAGGGTGGCTGATCCAAATAACGTCAGCCCTTACATTAGCATCATCTAAGGATCCAGATTTAACCAATGATGTTCTCTCATTAGTCGTACCCCCGTATTGACAACCATCCATCCGCTGAATCCAACGTCTAGAATTCACCCAATGATGAGCCCACGAACCGCACCCTCATCCAACAGGAAATTCCTAACCATATCAACAATATGCTGGTACTTGTGGTGGATTCGAAGAAGGCGAACACATCAGGAGTCTACCCCACCTCTGTATCGGTGCAAGATTTCTATCTTGTCTATGGTTGCTAATTCGGCAAAAGCAACTAAGCCTCGGGTGGGCAACAGTGAAACTAGATGGATTAGACCAGGACCTCGCCAGGTGAAACTCAATGTAGATGCGTCATTCCATGGTGACTCTTTATCTGGCTCTATTGGAGCAATCCTCCGGGACTACCAGGGTCAGTTTATTGCTGCTAGCTGCAAGTTTCTCTCTAACACGGCATCGGTTGCCATGGCAGAAGCGGCAGCTATGAGGGAAGGACTTCTGTTGGCATGCAGGATGGGATGCAACTCCTTAGTAACTGAAACAGACTCCATGGAAACTGTTGATGCCTGCACTGGATCCGAAATTTGGTGGAACGAGACAGCTGCTATCTATGCTGACATAGTTGATCTTGTCACTAATATTGGGTCTATCCAATTCAAACATATTCCGAGGGAAGCAAATGAAGTGGCGCATGAAATAGCTAGGACTTGTTTTCTTGATAAATCTCAATGTAATTGGGACGATGATCCCCCTAGCTTTGTCATGAGTAGTGATGTAGTGCAACCTAGGCACACACCACCAAGTGGACCAGTGACAAGAGCAAGAGTCAAGGCACTTCATGATAAGGTGAACTCGCTCCTATCTATGTGTGATCTCGATACTCCTTTGAATGGCTTGCTACTTCATTCCGATACCTTGTGTATACTCAGGCATGACCCTCGTGAAGATCTCCAAGAAAGTGTAGAAGTTGGACAAGAATCGAGTCAAAAAGACGAAGGAGAAGGAGAGAAGATTGGAAATAAGTCCCAGGCGGCGGTACTACCGCCGGAGGCAGCGGTACTACTGCCCCGAGTCCACAGCGGTACTACCGCCGAAGCTACCGCCGAAAATGGGCTTCTGTTTGATCTGCTGGTAGCGCCAGCGGTACCGGGCGGTACTACCACCGGCCAGCGGTACTACCGCTGGGGGTAGCGGTACTACCGCCCGAGTTGACTTCGGAAGCTGCTACGAAGGCCTGCCCAGCGGTACTACCGCTGGCTCCGGCGGTAGTACCGCTGCGACGGGAACCTGTCGGGTTGAGGACCCGTGCCCCCTCACTTATCCACCCCTATCTCACCTAGACTATAAATAGAACCCCTCCTCTTCAGATCTAGGGTTAGACTATGATTTGGGAACTAAAGTAGAGCCTTGCTCCTTCTTCTCAAAGTGTCTCTTTCCTCCTATGGAGATGAATCAAGGCCTCCCCTTGTAGAGATGAACCAAGGCCTCCCCTTGTGGAGAAGATCCCTTCATGGATACCAAGTCTTCCTCTTGTAGTTGCGATTACTTACTAATCTTCCCTCTTTGAGTGGCTAGATTGAATTGGTTGGATTGACCAATTGGACAAACAATTCTAAGAGTAAGGTGTGCTTGGGAGAGGAGAATTGGGGGCTACCCTAGGGGATTTGTTACCAATTGAATCTTGCTGAGTTGCTACTTGCTAGTTATCCTTGTTTTGTTGATTTCCCCTCTTTGTGTTCTTGAGTTCATCCCGTGTTCTTCGTGTTCATCGTTCCCTCCGCACAAATCCGTGAAAATCGGGACCAACCTACATCATATGGTATCAGAGCTCTTGGTTGACACGGATCTGATTTGTGTTTCCACCAAAATCCACCAAATTATTCTTTGTTTTTGAGAAATTCGAAAATTTCCACCAAAAATAGCCTTGCCTTGATTCGAACCGATCTGTCGATTCATTGCGTTTTTGGTAGTTTTTGTCCATGGATCTGTTGCTTTAGGACCCCCTCCACCTTTGTTTGCGTTCCATAGCCTTAATTTTGCCGATTTCCCACGAATTCGAGAAATTTTTGGAGCCCAAATCCGCCCAATTTCGAGTCAAACTCGCGCAGATCCGTGCGCAGCGGTACCGGCAGCGGTACCGGGCGGTACTACCGCCGGAGGGAGCGGTACTACCGCCCCAAGTCCACAGCGGTACTACCGCCGAAGCTACTGCCGAAAATGGGATTCTGTTTGATCTGCCGGTAGCGCCAGCGGTACCGGGCGGTACTACCGCTGGGGGTAGCGGTACTACCGCCTGAGTTGACTTCAGAAGCTGCTACAAAGGCCTGCCCAGCGGTACTACCGCTGGCTCCAGCGGCAGTACCGCTGCGACGGGAACCTGTCGGGTTGAGAACCCGTGTCCCCTCACTTATCCACCCCTATCTGACCTAGATTATAAATAGAACCCCTCCCCTTCAGATCTAGGGTTAGACCATGATTTGGGAACTAAAGTAGAGCCTTGCTCCTTCTTCTCAAAGTGTCTCTTTCCTCCTATGGAGATGAATCAAGGCCTCCCCTTGTGGAGATGAACCAAGGCCTCCTCTTGTGGAGAAGATCCCTTCGTGGATACCAAGGCTTCCTCTTGTAGTTGCGATTACTTGCTAATCTTCTCTCTTTGAGTGGCTAGATTGGATTGGTTGGATTGACCAATTGGACAAACAATCCTAAGAGTAAGGTGTGCTTGGGAGAGGAGAATTGAGGGCTACCCTAGGGGATTTGTTACCAATTGAATCTTGCTGAGTTGCTACTTGCTAGTTATCCTTGTTTTGTTGATTTCCCCTCTTTGTGTTCTTGATTTCATCCCGTGTTCTTCGTGTTCATCGTTCCCTCCGCACAAATCCGTGAAAATCGGGACCAACCTACATCAAGTAGGTTCATAAACGATGTAACGATTATTGATTAAAAGCAGCAAGTTTCAGATGCACTATTTTCCTTCCAAGGTATCTAAGGGGACTGGAAGGTTTTTAATGAGCCGGCTTGCTAGCTTAATATATGGGGTGTTAAAAGTTCAAAAAGAAAATAAAACTGCCCGTTTATTCGGCCGCCGACGTGCTGTCTCCCCGACGATTACGCCGGGTCGCCGCGGAATCCCTCGCCCTGGCCGATGCCCTTGCGCGCGCCGCCGAAGATCGCCGCCGATGTGCTGCTTCCCCAACGCTCACGCCGGGTCGCCGCGGAATCCCCTCGCCCTGGTCGCTGACCTTGCGCCTGTTGCCGTCACTCACGGGACCAACCCCTCCGCACCCTCCATCAACGCCGGTCGCGACCGCCCGACGCCGTCCATCAACACATGACCTGGCGACCGCTCTGCCCGTCTCTGCCAGTCCGCCGCCGCGTCCGCAATCCATCGCCCTGCCAGTCCGCCGACGACGCCCTTCACGACGCCAGTAAGTTGTCTAGGACCACAAGTCAGTTTGTCCTGCCCCGTTCTTGACACTGTTATTTTTCAATCACCTCAAGAATCTCATGAGAGTATACTTCTTTTTAATTTTTAGGTGCGAAGGCAAACAATGAGCGGACACTGCATTCTCACCATCTTCTTATCCTACCTCGAAAGTTTTATTCATATAATCTGACAATATCAGTACTAATTTTGTAGACTATCTGTGTCAAGGCTAGATAGGAGGAAGATGCAGACTTTGTGCTTCACTGAATCACTGGTCTCGCCATGTATATGCTACAGGTCTGGTACATATTTCTGCAATAATAGTATACTTAAGCTCCAGTACAAGTTTGCACAATAGATTGACTAAAGCTCTACTACATATTTGCCAGGATATAGTAGTACTCAAGAGGAAGAGTAAGCTTCAGAATCAACGTGGGATTATAAGTAGAGCCCAACAACAGTACATGTGGAGAGAGAAAACAAGCTTCAGAGTTCAGTATTTTTAGTTTCAGATATTGTGATTCATAAGAAAGACTAATATATATTACTAATGCACCAACTTGCCATGCACTTTATTTGAAATTAGTATTGAACGGGGAACACTTGATCTTAGTTCAAAAAATAAAATGTTTGGTCCATGTTAGCCAAAACAAGAAACAACATCCAAGGACTGCCTATTTTTTTTCTTCTATGTTCTGAAACTCTACAGAATGGTAAACAGGTAGAACAAAAGCAAGTCGGCATCCTTAACTATTACAACTCATAAATCATTTTGCTTATGCTCTACAGGCCAAGGTCCCAAACAAGTTATCTTCTGTGTTCTGTGGAACTCTGGAGAAGTGTTCTGCTTGTAGAAAGACTGTGTACCGATTGGAGAAGGTAAACAATTCTCTTTAATGATCAAGCATTTTTCATTTACTTGTTCATCTCTCAACTTTTGACCAACAAAACTGAAGCAGCAATAGAATTTACTGGAGATTTTACTGCCACTTGCCATATATTCTACTTTGAAGTGGGGTTGAATCAATATTTCAAAATTATATTCCAAGCATTATATTTATATGTTGGGTGATTGCATTTCTGAATCATAGTAGAACTACCGTTGTGTTGTATTTTTTATTTATTTAGGAAGAATGCATTTACAAAAATAGGGGTTGTACCAAATATAAATGATGTCTTGACTTAATGAATGCAACATTTTCATTTTTGAATTTTATTTTGCTTCCAGTATTCATGATTTAAGTTGCATTCCAACACGTGCATTGCTCAGCCTTTGGCATTGTTCCGGTTGTCTATGAAGAAACTTGAGGTACGAGTATAAGTGGCTCTTTTTTCATTCTTAGTAAATCCTTTCTTTTTTCTTTTGTGCGATGTGTTTGGCCATGGTTCGTTGTTGAAAATCTAGAATCATGCTGAGACTCATCTATAATCCACTCAAGAAGGTACAAACATATCTCACTTGTGCTCTTGAATCTTTTTGTTTATTGATATCTCTCATCTAACCGAGGTTAGTTGTAGCTAGCTAATTCCTGTTGCCCATAAACATCTCCATCAACTCATTCATTTTCAGCGTATTTGTCCCGCTCAAGGTCACTATCAGAATACAGCTTCAGCATATATCACCAAACAATGAAAAAAAGGCTTTCTTCATATGATCGTGAAATCTTCTAACTAACCATCCGACGTGATTGCTTAATACATGAGGCTCTCTATTCCTCTAAAAAAATAAAAAAAAATGGGCAAAAGAAATTTTAGAGGGCAATTTGGAGGAGAAAGAATTTCCAGATTCCTAAAAACGTAGTAAAACTATAAAGTGAAATTATATGTTTTGATAATAAAACTATAAAGGTGTTCTATATGTTTTCAATGCCAGATTACAACTATATGTTCCGATATTGGCTTCTGTATTATACTTATTTAATACAAACTCATTTTTAAGGCTTTAACTATTTAAAGAGACAGTTTATTGATGTTCCTGTTTTTTGTCCACCCAACAATATTAGTAAGCTTCATTAGCATTTGCTGTCATTTTTTAAGTATAGTTCATTGTACTGTTCTTGGAATACTCTGAGACTTGCTTTTGTGACTACACTGTTCTAATTATTCTATTCACAGATTATTGATCACTGAATTGCCAGAATTACTAGCATACGTTGTCATTATTTCATCTGGTCATGCAGCCAAAAGTTCACTCCAGAACTTTTGCACCTTCTATTAGTTTTATTGCGAAATTCATCTAGGCTTTACACGCGTCTCTTATCATGCAAGAGGAAGTACTAGCATACGTTGACAGTTGACATAAGGAAATCACCAAGCTAAAGGTTTATAAGACATACTGTGTGATATGTTCACTGATTTTCTCATCTTTCCATCAGTTACTTTCCTTCTGCAGGAAAACAAGATGACGATGCCTTGCCACTAGGCCAAGAGAGAGCCAGGGAGGGAGATTCTTTTGCAGCTTGTCAAGTTACCATATTTTTTTTTGTAAATATTGTTACATATAGACACTTAACTCGGGCATTGCATGGAACGTGCATATGCACGTGCTCGATTACTAGTATAACGAAAGAAACAATAGCTCTACTGAAAAGGAAGACATGTCCATCATGTAGTGGCGAAGCTTAGCAATTTCATCATTGGGTTCACCATGCTATACAACTACATACGACTTAGTAAATTGGAGTAAAATAGTAGTAAGCAGAAAGGGATGAATAGACGGGAGCGGCGTTTTTGGTAGTATGCCCAGCTAGACATACTATCTGGACCGTCCATTAGTGTGTTGGGATGTGTTCCTGTCAGTCGTTGCAGGCGCAGGCGGAATTTCGAAAATCACCGTATTGAATCCTCTGTGCGTCGATGTATCCGTCTACCTAGCGATTTAATGCGAGCCAGAAGGGCAGGCCATCTCCCTTGACAGCGCATTTTCTTGTACCCGCGATACAAAATGTTAACCAATTTGATGTAATGTTGGTCCATAATTTCGTTGCCGTCAAGATCTTCCACGAGACCACGACAAGGTTATCAGGTGTCCGTCTGGATTAGGGTTCAGAGTCCCGCACTTGCCAAGTAATAGACGTAGTTGAAAAGGAGGGAGTGTGCGGCGGGTGGAACTGGCACCCAGCAGTGGCGATTTCTCTAGCGCCGTCGTCGGAATCGGCTGAGCAAGAAGACCAGCAGTGGTGATTTCCCGCTAGAGGTAAGTTGCCCCTGACTAGATAGGTGATTTTCTGCTTGGTCGAGATAGGCGATTCGGGGTTGATTTTTGCTGGGGACCGTCTATTCCAATGCAGACTAGATAGGAGGTTCAACGGATAATCTTGACAAACTAGATCCAGGTATGTAGTCGTAGTGGGAAAGGAAGGCGTCGTTGGTGTGGTGGCTGCAATGCCGGGCAGGGAGGTAAGAACGTAGGCTCGAGATGAGCCCGGCTTTGAATTAACGAACCCATCAACCGGTCAGGGATTACACAAGGCCACCAATACAATCGAAAGCACCGATCACCACCGCGACCGAACGATACAAGGGTGCACACTGAACAGGTTACAACTCTACACTAAACAACAAGCATAAAAAACTAAGAGCATGAAGCACCACTTGCTGAAGTGAAGACTGCAGCAACTCCAGGGCAAGAACACCGCGTAGGAGAGGCAAAGGGGCACTGCCTTGGTCATGTCGTGAGCGAGGAGCACCAAGAGCTGGAGCAGAACAGCACCTTCCTGCTCTCATGCCGAAGAGGGCCCCAACCCTATCGCCTAGACGAAGGCGCCGTCGGACATGAGAGACGCTCCCCCGAGAGCGGAGAGATGCTGGACTCGAATCCGAAGGAGCCCCAGAGCACGCCATACCTTGACACTGAGCACCACGCCGTCTTCGACATCGCTACCCTTGGCAACCAGAGAGCAACAGGAAAGCGCCGAGCGCAACTGCAGAGGAAAGGGGAAGCATGGGAGCCACATAGCTCCCACCTTCTGTTAATCTCACCCGAGCCCAAGGACTCCCCAGGCGGCGCCTCCAAGGAGGACACGACGCTCAGGGCGTCGACGCCGCCCAATCAAAGATCTTGGACTTTCGTCCGAGAGCTGGGTCGGGGGTGGAGAGGAGGGACCGCAGCCACGCCTCCAAGGAGGTAGAACGGCACCCAAAGGCGTCGCCGTGACCGGGTCGGACAAGCCGGCCTAGGGTTTCCCCTGTTCCCAAGCTCCCACCTTGCAAAGAGAAGCCCAAACCTCAGATCGACGAGGAAGGATCCAGGTCGCAGTCGTCGCCCGCAGCCGACGCGCCTCCCAAGAGGACGAGGCCGACGACCAGAGCCACCCGCAGCGACGCCAGCCGCAAGGGCGTCGCTGCCACGCCAGAGAGGGCCGCCGCCCTGGAGCCGACCGGTATCCACGCCGCCGCCGAAGCGGCCGCGCCGCCGCGCCCACGAGCGCCCACGCCGTCTTGCCCGACCCGCGCCGAGACCCAGCGGCGAGGTGCGGGGGCGGGAGAAGGGGGTCGAGGCGGCCGCGGGATGGGGTTCCCCTGCTCGCCCGCGCGGGGGGCGAGGCAGGGGACGGAGAGGAGGGGGAGTGGGGGACGAGCTCGAGCGGTGCGCGCCGGCGGCGGTCCGGCGTCTAGGGTTAGGGTCGCAAGAGAGGAGGAGAGGAGAGGAGTGCTTGTGGGTTGTGACTCCTCAACCTGCAATTGTGGATCGGGAGGATGGCGAGTTCAGCGTGTTTGCTGATATGCAACCAGATGTGGAGATCGACGACGCTGACAGCGTCGGGCAATCCAACCCGCTGTCCGCAGATACGTGTAGGGTGTGCCGGTGCAGAGAGCAGTGGTGAGTTTGCAACAGAGGTACGGTCGATATGTGTGTTGCAGACTGCTTGCAATTTCAACGTGAAGAAGAGGGTTCATCTTGACGATGGTCAAGTCTAAGGATGAATCCTGAAGAACCAGGATGGACTAAGAGGTTAGTATACATCTGACAGAATCTGGTTTAGTAAGTCCATAATTCAATTGCACATGCTGCTGGGTGATGCCCATTTTTTAAGTGATGTACTTTTTGGAACAATTTAAATGACTGTATTTAGAGACGAATCTGTACTGAAGAAAGCTGAATTGTTGCAGGGTAAGGGTGGAAGGGAATGCCTCAGAACAGACTCCTTGCGCCAACAGAGTCGGCACGTTAGAGAAGTCAATCAGGAGCTACCCTGAGAAGATGGGTGGCACGTTGTCGAGCCGACACTAGGTATGACATTAGACTCGCTTGGCGAGGCGTACGACTTCTACAACCTCTATTCGTGGGAGCATGGTTTTGGCATCCGTTATGGGAAGAGTAGGCTAATAAACCCAGAGCAGACGAAGACTGTGCAAGAACTGATGTGCGGGATGCTCGGTGAGCTTTGCTGCTGATTTCTTTGCAATTGACATGTATTTATGCTCGGTGAGCATTGTATCTGAAAAAAATTGTTTGTCAGGGCAAACCAGGGGGAAGAACACTTGGTCTTGCCGTTGCGAGGGCCCAGCCATGATACAGCTACTTAGAACAACCGATCATGCCTGGTACATAACAGAGCAGCGAGTTAGCTAGAACCATTCGCTTTCTGCTACCTACGGTGAAAAGGTTTTGTGGCCATCTCATCTAAGAGAGAATAACATCAATATCTGCAACGTATATAGTATCATAGGTAGTTTTTTTTTTTTTGAAGTTGGTAATGCTCCTTTCACCAAGGTAGCTGAGAGAGAATAACATCAATATCTGCTTCGTATATAGTATCATAGGTAGTTTTTGGAGAATTTGTGCGGTAAAATTAGCAAGGAGCAAGCTGATGACGACGTGAGGAAGACAATGGAGGTTTTAGCAGAGATCGGAGCAACGGATAGGGAATTTACTTATAGAGTTCTAGCTGATACTGATAGCGGGATAATAAACCTAATGTGGACAGATGAATTGAGTCGTATGCAATATAAGTTTTTCGGCGATGTCATTATGTTCGACACTACCTATAGGACAAATATGTACGACATGCCTTTTGATCTCTTTGTTGGTGTGAACAACCATTTTCAAAGCATAATTTTGGGAGGTGTGTTACCGAGGGATGAGAAAACTGAGATTTTTTAGTGGTTTTCTCAGAGTTTGTGAGGATGATGGGTGGGGAGGCATCGAAGACTATTTTGACCGGTATGTACCACTGTCCTCTTTGTTTCAATTGTGGTTTTATTATTGGTGAGGTATGGGAAGTGCATTCAAACTCTGAATAATTTGTTATTGCGGATTAGAACAGAACTATGGAGTTGCGATAAAGAATATGATGCCCGGGATAGTACGATGTTGGCGCAAGTGGCATGTGCTGAAGAAGGCAAAAAAAAATTAGGTCCTTTGTATGGTAAGAAGAGTGAATCCAGGGTCGAGTTCCACAAAGTGATAAACCACATCCTGACGACTAATGAGTTCGAGGAAGCTTGGTCTTTGCTGATGGATAAGTACAGTGTCAAGGGGCACCCAATTTTAACTCAACTGTGTGAAAAGAGGCACAAATGGGTTAAGCCGTATTTTAAAGGAGTTTTCTGTGCAAAAATGGCGAGCATGTAGCGCAGTGAAAGTGCTAACATGATGCTGAAGAGATACGTTCCCCCTGGTTGCCCGATGACCATGTTTGTGAGACACTATATGAGACTGCAGCATGACAGGGACGCAGATGAAAGCTATGATGAGAAGCGGACCAAAGTTGTGAGTCAACATATACCATCGAATTGGGCTGAAAACTGGCTATCCTAGTTACATTTGATAAGCACCGCATTGTTTTCTTGCAGGCTAGGGCGGTGCTACGTGTAAACTTGCCAATTGAAGAGCACGCGAGTAAAATTTACATGAGGTCGATGTTTGAACAGTTCGGACAGAATCTATATCAGGTGGGGCGTATCGTGTGGAAGAGAAGGAAAAGGGATGGGTGTATGAAAGAAGTGGAGCAGGGTAACATTTGTCAATATTCGTATAGATGAAAATTTCTTTGAGTGTGAGTGCGGATTGTTCGAGCACATGGGTGTTGTTTGCTGTCATGTTCTGGTATATGCCAATGACTTTTTTTGGCTCCCATCGACGCTGATATGTTTCAGCTCTTATTTGTTGTTAGGTAATTGACATAGATGCCGTTTTGTATGTAGGAAAGATCTTGTCGCTACCTTTCCAACAAAATTGGTTTCACCCGATTCGGAGTTTGGACGAAAAAGTTATTGCGGTTTTCTTTATCTGTTTCTGCAGTTTCTTCTTAGGCCGGTAGTACCGACCCAAGCCCGGTACTACCGGGTGACCCCGACTTTTTGGCCGTGCGGCGCTACCGCAGCCAGTACCGGGTCACTACCGCATCTCCGGGAGGCTTTCTGTATTCGAGTTTTTTTTAACCGGTAGTAGCCCCGGTAGTGGCTCGGTACTACCGGGAAGGAAGTACTACCGGACCGGCCGGTCCGGTACTATTGAAGCGGGCCAGCGCTGGGAGGCTTCCTGCAGTCTTTGTTTCTTCTTCGAGTCAACGCGGCTCGGTAGTACCGGCTGAGGCCCGGTACTACCGCTGCGGCCTTTTTCGTCTGCAACGGGCAGATTTTTTAGGGGACCTATTTAAGGGGCTTTCTTCCCCAATGGTTCTCTAATCTCTCGAACACGTTTTCCCCTCTCTCTCCCACCATTGTTGACCTTAAAAACTTGCCTCCTCTCAATTTCCTCTCATGATTCTTGCATATCTTTGAGGGAAAAATAAGAGGAGATCTAAATCTACATTTCCACCAATCCATCTCTTCTCTAAGTGAGGGGAACCTAGTGGATCTAGATCTTGGGGTTCTTGGTGTTTCTCCTCCATTGTTCTTCCTCTCTTATTTCCCCATAAGTATTTGTTGCTTTGTTGGAATTTGAGAGTGAAGGATTTGATCACTTGTGCTATTGCCATTGCTTTGTGCATCGGTTTATGCACTCCACGAGGATTCGTGGAAGTTGAAAGCTTGTGAACTTGTTACTCTTGGGTCTTTGGACTCTAGACGCTTTTGTGGTGGTTGAGACCCTTGTGTGGTCACTTGTAGCTGTTCGGGAGCCCCCAATCCCGTTGTGGGTTGTGCCCCGGATCGTTGTTGTAAAGGCTCCGGATTTCCGCCTCGAAGGATTCCGATAGTGGAACGTGAACCAAACCTTTGTGGTGCGGTTCATCGGAGAAGAAGGTGAAACCTTTGTGGTTGTTAAACCATTGTGTTGGTTCACACCTCTCCAACGAGACGTACTCCCCTAAAAAGGAGGAACTCGGGAATACATCCTCGTCTCCGCGTGCCTCGGTTATTTCTATACCCGAGCTCTTTATTTATGCACTTTACTTTGTGATAGCCTTCGTGCTTGAAGTATTCTATCTTGCTATCACCTTGTTGCTTGTCTTGCTTAGCATAAGTTGTTGGTGCACATAGGTGAGCCTAGTTTATTTAGATTGTTGGTTTGTTAATTTAAACACCTAGTTTTATTCCGCAATTATCAAGCCTAAACCGGAAAAGTTTTAATCGCTTATTCACCCCCCCCCCCTCTAGGCGACATCATTGTCCTTTCACTCCCGCCGGAGCGGCAGACGGAGAGAGAGGGAACCGGCGGCACGCAAGGGAACCACGATCGCCTCCTAGATCGCCTTGGTGCGATCCGTTTTTCCCGGAGCGACCAAACCGTTCCTCCATTTCAGTACTAAATCCATGGTCTAATACATCCATTCTCGAATTTGTAACCCTTGATTATCCGCTCCGCTCCAAATCCGATAATAAATATGGTAAAGCATACGCTAACGGCAGAATATGAACTGACCTGGTCCGTTTACATCCTAATTTTATTTAAAAAAAATTAAGCTACCTCTACACAATCTCTGCTTTATTGTCTATAAATTGTCGTCGGAACAGGCAGAGTACCATCTATTTGACAAAAAAAACTGATTTCATAAAATATCATCAAATTTGCTCGGTCACGTAATAACTGATGCGGGAGAAGAAAAATGGACCGTGCTACATAGCGGCGCCGCTGGAAACCTTTTCCCCAGCGGCGGATTCCTGGGCCCACCCAGCTGGCCTTTAATTAACTAGCATGTGCATGCCGCATCCCAGCCCCCTGTCCCCACTGGCATTTAGCAAAGCACGGACGAGCATCCCGGTTCTGCTGCCCCAAAACGCAAGCACACAAGCGCACCCCGGTCCCGCTGCTACCAGTCACATGCACCATGCGGTACGGTGCTTAAAAAAACAAACAAACTTGTCTCTGCTGCTAGCTTCATGACAAAACTGCCAAATTAACTAGAACAAATGCCAGATAAATTTCACTCAGATTGGCAGTGCTGCTAATATGGTAATTAAGCTAATTAATCTGATAAGTAAGCTAATTAATCTAGTAATTTGGCAATTAAGCTAATTAATCAGGTAACAAAAGCTAATTAATGTGGTAATGAAAATCTGGTAATTGCTCCTAATTAATCGGGAAATTAATACTAATTAATCTGGCAATTGGTAATGACAACTACGATCTAACTAAAAATATTGGCTTCTAGTACTACTAGATATTTTTGTAGCAATTACTAGATTAATTAGTCTCAGTTGACAGGTTATCCAAGCAGTGTTACTGGTCAAATCATGTTCTTCAAAAGCAACAGCTACCAAATTAATTAGTAACAAGTACCAGGTTAATTAGTCACAATTATCAGATTAATTGTACTCAAAGCTGAAGCCACATGCAACTAGGGATTTACTCACAACATATTTCACATGCAAAATCTGCGTATCGGAGTATCCCTCTGCACGTCGATGTCGGCCTCTTGGCGCTTGCTGGCGGCGGCCGCCTCGTGCTTGCCGGCAGCGGCCTCCTCGTGCTCTTCCGCAGCGGCCGCCTAGCGCTTGTCGGCAGCTGCCTCCTCCTATTGCTTGTCGGCAGCGGTCTTCTCCTCGCGCCCTTCAGCAGCGGCGGTCGCCTCGCGCTTGGCGGCAACGACCTCCTCCTCGTGCTCTTCCGCGGCGGCCTCCTTGCTCCGTGTTCGATAGATATCAGGTAAACTGAATACAAATGCCATGTTGATTCATGATAGATATCAGGTAAACTGAATACAAATGCCATGTTGATTCACGCTCCTATCATGTATTCATGTCAAAATAAAATCCAGCTACATGTATTTTAGATATTAGTATACATGACAGTGTTTACCAAGTAGTTTTACAACAGTTATCACATATTACTTGAAAAGTTTAACTAAAACTCTTTTGCTATGGCATGAACTGTATGGAATGCATTTGCTGCACACAATTGAAGCTACCACATCCCTTGCCTCTTCTGTCCATGACTTAATAGCGAATGGTGTATTCTCTATTTTCAGCACCAAATTGTCGGTATTGATGGTAGTGGTGATCTATCACAACTATTAATGGTAAAACTCTAAATGAACTAAAGCTACCAAATTTTCCATACACAGATGCCATATTAAGTCAAGTAGAGATCAGAAAAACACTACGCACTCTTAGTAATTGGTAGATTATTAAGGTCTAATTGCCATGTTATTAATTACCAGATTAATTAGATTAAACTGCCAGATTAATTAGGCATAGATTCCAAATTTAATTACCAGATTAATTAGATTAAGCTACCAGGTTAATTAAATTAAACTGCCAGATTAAAAATGCTAGTAGACTTTGCCAAGTTACTGATTGCAAGTTTAATTAGATGAGTATCTTCGCAAAAAACTCAAGAGCACGACGGATCAAAAATGTAGGGGAAGAGGAAAACTCCGGCAAGCAACGCCCCGGTCGTCGGACATGGCGCACATGCCTCTGTATAGTTGTTGACCTCTTCACGCTCGAGGTGCCGTCAGCCTCCTCGCGCTCGACGGCGGCAGCCTTCTCCTCACGCTCGACAATGGCGGACTACTGGTTGCAAGCTCGGCGGTGAATTCCCCGCCGCATCCATGGCGGCAGCGGCATCCCAGCGTTAGTCCGCCGATTCCACCTCTCTCGCTCATCGGCGGACGGCTCCCTGCGCTCGTCAACGACGGCCTCCCCACAGCGTCATCATCAGCGGCGGCTAGCGACGAATTCGGCGGCGGCGGCTCCGCTCTACGGACGAACGCCTCCTCGTCGCGCTCGTCGGCGGCGACCTGGCAGAGCCTTCCCTGCGCTGGCGAAGGACACCTCCTCCTCGCGCTCGTCGGAGGCGCTAGCGGAGCCCTCCCTGCGTTGGCGGGAGACGGCTCCTCCTCGGGCATGCGGAGCCCTCCCTGCGCTCGTCGGAGTTGCACTTGCGGAGCCCTCCCTGCGCTAGCCCGTGCGCGCCTCCTCGTCGTGGTCGTCGATGGCGCTCGGTGCGCGGAGACCCCTTCTCTTGACCCCTCCGGCGTGGAGCTCCGCAACCTCCGATGGTGGCCTCCATGCGGCGGCTCGACGGCGGAGACCCCACCTCTCAAGCTTCCCGGCGTGGAGCTCCGCAACCTCCGGCGGAGGCCTCCACGCGGCGGTGCTAGGCGGCCACGACCCCTCCTCTCTTCCCGGCGTGGAGCTCCAGAACCTCCGGCGCCGGCCCCCGACGCGGCGGTGTTCGACGGCGGCCTCGGCCGCTGCTCCACATGGTGGTCTGAGAAAAGTGAATGGGGGATTGTGTGTGTGGACAGGGGAGGTCGAGCGGAAGAGATAAGGTGCGGTGGTCCTGTTCATCCTATAGGGGCGCGATGCAATTTTCTAATCGCGAGGAACCGCCGCTCACGGTTGCTTTCCATGCGGCTCTTTTAGATAGATTTTCCCAAGAAAAAATTGGACTGCGGTCAAATTACATTCTGGCTCGATCGCTCCGTGACACACTAGATCTTTCTGCGATCACCGGAGCAACCAAAGCTCCGTGATCTACTCTCACCGGGCAGCTCCACCTCCGGAGAGGTCCTGGAGCAGGGTCACGACTTCCCTAGGCCTCAACACGCCAGATCGCCTTCCCATGCCTCCACCGCGTCTCCCTGCCTCCATCGCCGGAAACAGCAGCTCGCGCCTCCCCCAGGCCTCCATCGACGGAGCAGCACCGGAGACAGCTGGAGTAGTATATTTGAAAGTAGTGAGTATACTTCTTGACAAAAAAACTGATTTCATATCCGTATTTTTAACCGAGAGAAGAGCATATGACGGTGTGAGACAGGATGTTAAGCCTGAATTCCTTTCGGTGATTTCACTGGGCACAAGAATATTTCAAGTTCAGACAGTAGATTCCTACAACAAATTCAGATCAGATACGAACAAAAATCCACATTCTTTCCAAATCACGTTAATTTTTCGGCAAATTAAGTCGAGTCAACGTCGCCGACAAGGAGAAAACGAAGATTCAGTTTCGAAGTTATTTTCCGAGAGGGGTACGTATACGTACACACTTTTTTCGCGGGGGTAATAAACATACTTTTAAAAAAAACAAAAACAAATTGGGAAGGCAACGTCGGTTAATGATTACGTATAATCCTCTTCTGGCATCTCGAGCGCTTCACCGATCGATTTGGGATTCGTTAGCAAGGTTCCGGGGCCGTGATGGGTCACTCCCAGATCGGTGGCGGACGCGACGACCGCCTGAGCAAGCTCACCGATGGCGTGCTCGGCCACATCCTCTCCTTCCTCCCGGCCAAGGAGGCCGCACGCGCTGCCGTGCTCTCCGCCCGGTGGCGAGACGTGTTCGCCAGCGTCCACACGGTCTCCCTCGAGCAGCCGGAACGCCCCGTCTCGGTTGGTGACGACGACCCATATCAGCGCCACAAAATCATACCGACCCTGCCCTTCCACAACGGCGTCAGCGCCGCGCTCCTCGCTCGCCATCGCCGCAGCGGCGCCGCCCCGATACACGCCCTCTGCGTGGCCTTCCGCCAGTACTTCAATGGGATGCACGACCACGACTCCATGGTTGACCAGTGGATCTCGTATGCCATGCACCAAGCTGGCCAAGAGCTCCACCTCGACTTACGCCTCCGGAACCTCGGAGACGGCGAGATCTGCGGCCGAGGCTACTCCCTCCGAAGCGCGGGCAGTGGCTTAAAAGAACACGAGCATGCCAATACGCATGACGACAGCGGCGAGAACGAGGCGCCGCGTCATACCCTCCCGAGCACCGCCGGAGACGTCGGTATCTCTGACGACTGGGAGATCGATGAGGGACTGTACACTGTTCCACGAGGGGTCTTCTCCTGCGCCGCGCTTCGCACTCTGTGCCTCGGGCCATGCAGGCTTAACCCGCCGGCCGGCGCCACCAACCTGCCGTCCCTGGAGACCCTGCTCCTGTCCCAGGTCACAGACTCGGGAACGAAGATACGTCGGCTTATCTCCGGCTGCCCACGTCTCTATTAGAATAGGTTTGTGTGTCCAGTTGATGTCTACGCACGCTTCTATTCTTGTAGACAGTGTTGGGCCTCCAAGTGCAGAGGTTTGTAGAACAGCAGCAAGTTTCCCTTAAGTGAATCACCCAAGATTTATCGAACTCAGGGAGGTAGAGGTCAAAGATATCCCTCTCAAGCAACCCTGCAATTAAGATACAAGAAGTCTCTTGTGTCCCCAACACACCCAATACACTTGTCAGGTGTATAGGTGCACTAGTTCGGCGAAGAGATATTAAAATACAAGTAATATGGATGATTATAAGTGGTAATTGCAATCTGAAATAAAAATGGTAGCAAGCAAACATGTATCAGAACTGGTTGTAAACGGTGTTTCAATGCTTAGAAACAAGGCCTAGGGATCATACTTTCACTAGTGGACACTCTCAACAATAATAATAAAAGCACATCTTAAAGTCGCATTCCACATCTAGGGAACCCCACACTGTTAACTTGAGCGCCCTAAAATAGTACTAGACAAACACCACAATTTTATAGAGACATCCAACACAAATAATAACTCATGATAAGTATTCCTGTAATCTTTAGACTAAGAGCCACACACGGTGCGCAGACTGTCAACTTCGCACCGTGTGACAAAGGTGACTCCGGAGTTTACATTAATAAAAGGGCTTTCTATTCATGTGCCCCTGGATCCTTAGCACTCCTCAGTCATCCCCACCGAATTTAGTTTTCCCCACTGGCTTGTCCGAAACCCTCCGAAAAGCCCAAACGGACGGTTTGCCGTCGAGTGAAGGTTTGACCGTTAGCTCTGACGTGTGGGGCCATGTTTGGAGGAGTGGACCTGACAGATGGGGCCGCGGAGTATGGTGGCGCTGGTTGGACCGTTGGGCCATGGTTGTGTGGACTGTTGGGCCGCTGTATTTAAATGCGACGTGGCCGTTGTCTGCATGCATGCACTCGACGCAGACCGGCATGCAGCCATGCACGCGCCACGACGGACGCCGCTCCCTAGCTGGACTCGCTCATGACGGACGCCGCTCCCTAGCACGGACCGGCATCGTTTCGGCGGCGACGGCAGGCCGGCATGGATGCGCGCGACTCCAGGGTGCAGCACGGACCGGCAAGGATGCGCGCGACGGCAGGGGTGCAGCATGGACCGGCATGCAGGCGCGCCGCCACGGTAGACGGCCTAGCTCGCCTAGGTCGCACGTGTCTCCTGTCTCGCGTCTATCCTCGATTCAGAGCGGCAGCGCAACGAAGCCATAGGGTGCATCCACGGACGCAGGCGCGCCGGCACGGACGCAGAGCTAGCTCGCATGCGCGCGTCGCGTCTTCTGGATACAGAGCGGCGTCCGTTTCAGCTTTCTCGATCTGATCGCGCCGATTCAGTGGCCCGTGTGGACGTGGATTGGTGAATTAAATCGGAGGCCATACCGATCGACTAGCTAGCCTCGTTTGACCCACGCGCTATCGAGCCCATCTATTTAAACCACCCAAACCCTCCGTCTCTTCTCCACACCTTCCATCTCTGGGCCGCCCCTTCTCTTCTTCCACCCATCTCCAAATCACTCTCGAAGCGAAGCGTAGCTAGGCGAGGATGCAGTACTACGGCCCCACCTTCCGCTATCCACCCACTGTGCCGGAGAGGCGGTACCCAGCCGGAGTCGTCGTGGAGAACTCTCTCCGCGTGTGGGCGATCTCGCCATGGAGGGGTGCTTGTGACCTTGCGGAGGGGTTCCTCCGTGCGGGCTTTCACCACCTACCGCGCCATCTTCACCAACCGCTTCGATGCCTACTACCTGCTCGGCCAGGTGTTTTTTGGTGGGCAGGAGTTCATCGCTTTCACCACGTACAACTTCTTCACCGACGTGGCGAGCATCTTCCCCACATGCAACATCCACAGCCTCCCGTACTATCTCGGAGAGAACGGCCAGGAGGAGGAGCAGGAGTGAAGACGGTGCTAAAGGCATGCATCAGGCCGGTTGTCGTGAAGATGGAGTTGCCCTAGTGTGTTAGGGCTTTTTATCTTTTTATTTCTACTACTATGTTGTGTGGTTTGTTAAGTTGTCTTGTGAACGAACTATGTATGGCTTGTCGTGTTATATGTACGAACTTTATTTATATATCTATGTTATGCTTGTGTTTTATTTATACTCCTATATCTATGTCGTGTTGTACCGTGAAGATGGTGTTGCCCTTTTGTGTTAGGGCTAGAAGTTAATAAATCGTGTTTTACTATAGATGGTTTTGCCCAAGTGTGTTGCCCTACCGTGAAGATGGTGTTGCCCTAGTGTGTGGGCTAGATCGTGTTGTAGTACTATAATTCTACCTTTTATTCATGTTGTGTTATTTTTGGATTTTATTAGTTCGAAGTTAATGAAGATACAAAAGCTACAAAAGAGCAAACAAGAGCTAACATTTTGAAAAAAGAGCAAAAGCCCAAAGATCTAAGACATAAATCAAATATGTCAAAAAAAGATACAAAAGAATCAAATATGTCAAAAATCAAAACATATTTTTTCATTTTTCAATTTTTAACAGTTTTTATTATGGTTTTCTATTAAAGCATATTTTTAAACAAAAAAATTAGAAATATGAATTTTAATTCATTAAATATTTAGACTTCGAATTGACACTCTATAGATTGAAGAGGTCTTACCAAAAAAGTTTTGGCGCGTTTAGACAAGGTCGAAAAAAAAGTTGGCTACAAATGGGGCTGTTTACCCTAGCTTTGAAGCTCATTTCTAACACATTTGTCATTGCTACGAGTTTCACCACGGAAAAGAAACTTTACCTCATATTTTGGTTCATAAAACATAGCAACATCATACCACAAAGCAATGGACTTCAAATATTGGTTCAGATTCAAATATTGGTTCAGATTCAAATTTTGGTTCAAATTAAAATTTTGGTTCAAATTCAAATTTTGCCCTAGTGTGTTAGGGCTCGAACGTAAAAAAGAGCAATCAAATAAATGAAGCTTGGTTTGTATTTGAGCCCAACACCTTGCCACGGCCCAACAAAAGCTTGGTTTAGGTTTCAGCCCAACATCTTAGGGTTTTTTTTTCTTTGCACTCGGTGTGTTCTGAAGAAACTGAAAGTGTCGAAAACTAACAAAGACATTCAGAGATAACAGAAGATAACACTGTCGAAAACTAACACATCACAACAATTAAGAGATTCAGAGACAGAGATTCAGACACATTAAGCATAAGGTTACACCACAGTAATAACATGTCTTAACGAGAGATGACAAGCAAGTAAGCAAGTCCTAGAGCAACTATAAGAAAATAAAATCCTAAAGCTATGAGATTGGCCTGCTTCTTCAATTCAATCATCTGCTTCAAATTCTTGTTAATCTTCTTTAATTCCGCCTTCAGATCCGAATCCTCCACTGTCGGAGCAACCCTCTCCCGAATTGCTGCGGCCTCTTCAGATTTGTCTGACGGCAGATTGACCTCCCGAGCTGCGGCCACATTGCCATCAAGCAAGCCCAGCCGCTGAAGCCTCCGAACGTACTGATCTATCCATTCAAAATGGGTGCATTTGTCCACGATCTGAAACAAAATCATGAACCCTAGATCTCAATTCAGAGGGAAAAGGAAAAGGGCAAGAATTCAGAGCAAGAATGAAAGGGAAGGAAATCAGAGCGAAATCATCAGATCTAACCTTTCCCTCTGGCTTGCTTTCACATTTGACGAAGTCGCGCCCCAAGTTGCCATTTTTTTCCTCCTTCGAGGTCCACCGTCTCAATGGCGCGGTGCGTCGGCAGTCAGGACATGGCAGCAGGGGCACTGGACCAAACACGGGCCACGAGGAGTGGGAGGCTGAAGTTGAGCTGCACATCTCTCGTCGCCGGAGAAGAAGAAGCAGATGAGTGGTGGTCTCGTGTGGGAGAAGGAGCAAAGGAAGGGGAAGCAATGGTGGGCAGAGTGGCTGCTCTGTCTCTGCAGGGGAGAAGGAGGGTGCTCGGAGCCCCACATGTCAGTGGCTAACGTTTGTGGCCAATCAGACTGCAGAACCAAGCTCTCGCGGATCGCCATCGCCTTCTAGAAGAACCCTATCGGACGGGTCTAATTTGGCGCTAGGGTATGATCGGACGGCTGCAGTTCGACGCTAGGGTTTGGGAGATGCTGCGGGGTTTAGAACCGGTCAACGGGGTTATCTTACGTTTGACCAACGATAACTAATTCAAAAAAAATCGAAAATTTATGAAACCTTCGCGGTTCGTCGTATTATAAGACATAGTAACTATAAAAAATTATAAACTTGGTATACGGATAATTTTACGAAAAATCATTTTTTGAATTTAGGTACCACAATAAAATAAAAATGGGCATAAGTAATTCAAAAAAAATCGAAATGTTGAAAAACCTTCGCATAATGCCGTGTTATGTGACATGTCTTACACAAAAAATAAGAAACTTGGTTTAAGGACATTTGAGTGAAAACACCTTCACACAAATGAGCTATCACCTACAACGATGTTTAGAGTTCGAGAATGAGAGTGAGAGAGGTTTAGTTTCCCAAAAATTCAAAAAAAATCGAAAAATGATGAAACCTTCGAGGTTCGTCGTATTATAAGACATAGTAACTATAAAAAATATAAACTTGGTATTCTGACATTTGAGTGAAAACACCTTCACACAAATGAGCTATCACCTACAACGATGTTTAGAGTTCGAGGATGAGAGTGAGAGAGGTTTAGTTTCCCAAAATTCAAAAAAATCAGAAAAATCAGCAAAGCTTCATCTTTGAGTGAATAAGAAGGATATGAACTTATTTTTTCATTTTTCAATTTTTAACAGTTTTTATTATGGTTTTCTATTAAAGCATATTTTTAAACAAAAAAATTAGAAATATGAATTTTAATTCATTAAATATTTAGACTTCGAATTGACACTCTATAGATTGAAGAGGTCTTACCAAAAAAGTTTTGGCGCGTTTAGACAAGGTCAAAAAAAAGTTGGCTACAAATGGGGCTGTTTACCCTAGCTTTGAAGCTCATTTCTAACACATTTGTCATTGCTACGAGTTTCACCACGGAAAAGAAACTTTACCTCATATTTTGGTTCATAAAACATAGCAACATCATACCACAAAGCAATGGACTTCAAATATTGGTTCAGATTCAAATATTGGTTCAGATTCAAATTTTGGTTCAAATTAGAATTATAAGTCAAATTTCACATCATCATAGAAATAGCATTATTACACATTCAAGTTTCCACAGTAGTTCAAATTGACAAACAGAAGTTCAAATTGACATCACACCACTAGCATTCAAAGTTCAAATTCATATTTTCGACTTGCTCCTCGTGTTAGAGGATGGCTTCACCGCCTTGCTCCTGGTTTCCCTAAGTGGGATATGCTTCAGCTTCTTGTTCCTTTTGGTCTTCACTTGGGGTGGTGGGGGTGGAGGAGTGATGACTATTTGTCGGTCATCTACAGGCTCAACAATCCTGAAAGGAACTGGAGCTTCACTGTCTTCCTCGTCCCGTAAGGCTTCAAAACCTTCATAAGCCATGGCTTCAAATTCAGATGTTGCTTGAACCGGAGCTTCTTCCTCTCTAGGCCTTTTCTTTCCTTTGCTTCTTCTTTCTATCTCAGAGCTGGGTCAAACAGAAATAATATTACACACAGCAATAATAAACAGAAATAATAAAAAAAGGGCAAGTGAAGGGTGCACACATACCAAGCTGCTGCTTCATTTGCCACTGCATTCTCCTCTCCTGCTGCTCCAATTGCTGCAATTTCTGCAATTTCTGCATTTGCTGCAATTTCTGCATTTGCTATATTTTCAGCTGCATTTGCTGCTGCCCATCGTTCCTCTTCTCCAAATGATGCATCCACTGCATTGGTACAAAGCCTAGCAATGTGCCCTAGGGTTCCACATTTTCTGCACTTACGCTGTCTTTTAACACGACCCTCTTCACCCGTTCTGTACCTGTTCTTCCTTGGTCTTCCTGGTGGTCTAGTCATTACAGGAGCATTGAGCTTAAACCCTGGATCTACTATGTTCCATTGGTCTTTTCCCAATAGTGAAGGCACATTGGAAGCATAAGCAGCCCTAAATTTGGCAACAGAGAAATATTCAGATATGTACTGATCAACTTCACCCTCTTCACCCCCAATAACAGTCATCAGATGTAGGGCATGTATGCATGGCTTCCCACGGATCTGCCATTGCCTACAACTGCATTCCCTAGTTGTTAGGTTCAGTGGATACCTCCATTCCCTGTCTTTACTGTCAGTGTATGTCACCTCTCCCTCGTATGTGTCTGATCGAATGCATTTCATCCTGAGTCCTCTTGCCTTGGCATGCAATGCCTTAACAAGAGATGGCAGCATCACATGGCCAACATATTGGGTTTCTGCAATTCTTTTGCGAAGAGCCATCTTTACCATGATCATCTGCCTCATCTTATCAAATGCTTGCCACAACATAAGCCCTTTCACTGACTTGAACTTTGCATTGAAGCACTCTGCCAAATTATTGGTCACATAATCTACTTTGCAGATTTCATTGAATTTGCTTCTAGACCACAGCTTTCCATGATGTGCATCCATGTACTCCTTCACCAAAGGATTGTGAGCATACAGAACTCTCAAATGGTGCTCATGCTTCCTCTCACTGCATGTGTATGATGCTGGCCATATATTCTCATCATAGATTTTGCCTTTGAATTTCTTTCTGAAATTCTGAGCTAGGTGGCGCATACATTCCCTATGCTCAACTCCAGGGAATACAATTTCGACCGCACTCTCCAAACCCTTGCAAGCATCTGTGTGTATAGCTAAACCTGGGGGTGTACCTATAACGTTGCGCAACTGCTGCAGAAACCAGACCCAACTTTCCTCCGACTCTGCCTCCACCACACCAAATGCAACTGGGAATAGCCAGTTGTGTCCATCAACTGCAGAAGCTGCTACTAGCTGTCCTCTCCATCTTCCAGTCAAATGGGTAGCATCTATAGCCAAATAAGGCCTGCAACCATCCAGAAACCCCTTCCAACAAGCCTTGAAACAAACAAATGCCCTCCTGAAGCACTCCTTCTCAAATGACTTCCCTTTTATTTTGTATTTAACTGTATGCTTGTCAATCTCTACAACACTCCCTGGACTAGCAGCTTCCACTTCAGCTTTAAATGTATAAAGCAACTGAAAGCTTTCATTCCATGAACCATTAATCCTGTCAAGAGCTAATTCCTTAGCATAAAAAATCCTCATGTAAGGAATATCAATCTTGTACTTCTCAAATAGCTTTCCATGGAGTGTTGTTGGACCAAGTGTTGGTGTTTCTCTTAACCAATCCAAGATTGCATCTGCCACCCACCTAGTCTTTGCTAGCTTTCCTGGTGGACATGTGTGTTGGTGTGGGTTCTTTTTTATCTGAAACAAAATAAAAAATGATGTCAAGTACAATTAAGAAAACATTACACAATTATCTGAAAATAGAATGAATCAATCCCTAAACTAAAATACACAAACCTGAATCAACTTGCTCCTCAACATATTTGATGCATGCAACCTCCATCTACACCTTGGGTATGGGCATCTTGTTAATAGGTTAGTCCAATAAATGCATAAAAATGCTATTAAGTGTATATAAAACATGTAACAATTGGTATAATATCAACATGGAACATCAGAAATTATAGATACATTTGAGACGTATCAAGCATCCCCAAGCTTAGTTCTACTCGTCCTCGAGTAGGTAAAACGATAAAAACAAAATAATTTCTGAGGTGACATGCTACCAACATAAACTTGATCAAATATTGTAAGGCACATGTTATGAATGAAGTGATCCAAGTCAATGGTCTATAGTTTGCTAACAAATAGATAATGAGCAAACAACTGAATCATATAAGCAAAATCTTTTCATGAATAGTACTTTCGAGACAAGTATCAAAAAGTTTTGCATAAGAGTTAACTCATAAAGCAATAGATTCTAAGTAAAAGGTATTTAACCAACACAAAGGAAGATTTAAGCTTCAGCAATTGCTTTCAACTTTCAACATATATCTCATGGATATTTGTCAACACAAAGCAATATAATGAGTGCAATATACAAGCATATAAAAATTGTTGCACCAAAGTTGACACTAGTGTTTGCTTCTGAGATAGAAAGAAGTAGGAAAACTGACTCGACATAAAAGTAAAAGAAAGGCCCTTCGCAGAGGGAAGCAGGGATTAAATCATGTGCTAGAGCTTTTTAAGTTTTTGAAATCATATAGAGAGTAAAAAATAAGTTTTGGGAGGTGTTTGTTAATTGTCAACAAATCAGAAAATGGAAAGTACAATATGACCCCTGCCAACCAGACTTTTATGAGCGGCTCCCATGAAGGACGTTATTTCTACCAGCAAGGCAGATCATCCTTCTTTCTCTTTTGTTTACACATGCAGATATTTCACTGGTTGTCATTGCTTGACTGATAAATCAGGGCAAAAATGTGAAGAGAATTAAGCGGTTAAAGTTGTAATTAATTGGGACTGGGCACCCCTTTTGCCAGCTCTTTTTGCAAAATTAATGGATAAGCGGATGTATATGCCGCTAGTCCGGTGGTAAAGTCTGTTTGACAGTTGACATAAAGACATCCATCCCGTCCTCATGAGCTTGGTAAACATTGACACAAAATAGGAGTAATAATTTTTGAATAGTTTAAATGTAGCACATGAAAAATTTACTTGGAGTGGCAAGGAAATACCACATATAGGTAATTATGGTGGACACAAATGGCATGAATTTTGGCTCAAGGTTTTGGATGCACAAGAAGCATTCCCTCTCAGTACAGAGTTTAGGCTAGCAAGGTTATTTGAAGCAAACACAGGATATTAACCGACACAGCAAGACTTATATGAAAACATATTGCAAGCATTATAAAACTCTACACTGTCTTCCTTGTTAACCAAACCCTTTTACTAGAAAATATCTAGACCTTAGAGATACCAATCATGCAAACCAAATTTCAATGAGCTTTACGGTAGTTCTTCATTAATAGGTTTTATCTACATGATACAAAAGCTTAAACATGAACTACTTGATAACTCAAAACAATTGACAAGTATCAAATTATCTAATACAGTGATCTACAAGAATATGTAAGCTTTTTCCATTATACCATCTACCACATGCAGAATTTTCTGTTCCAACCAAACACCAATCAACTTATTTCAACATAAACTCTCCAAACAATTATAAGTGAAGCAAGAGAGTACTTTCTTTAAAAGAACTAACAACTCTGAATAAGAGATGCATGAAAAACAGGAGCTAAAAGCATAGCAATAGCTAGATAAGAATACTCAACAAGTATAAGTGAAGAATAGGAGTATTCATATGAAAAAGCGGAGCGTGTCTCTCTCCCAATCAAGAATGCTAGGATCCAATCAAGTTGACCAAAAGAAAAATAAAATACTGAAAATAAAAGCACACAGACGCTCCAAGTAAAGCACATATGATGTGAAAGAATTAAAATATAGTTTCACTAGAGATGACCTGATAAGTTGCTGATGAAGAAGGGGATGCCTTGGGCATCCCCAAGCTTAGACGCTTGAGTCTTCTTGAAATATGCTGGGGTGATCTATGGGAGCATCCCCAAGCTTAAGCTCTTCACTCTTCTTGATCACATTATATCATCCTTCTCTCTTGACCCTTGAAAACTTCCGCCACACCAAACTCAGAGTAATTCTCATTAGAGGGTTAGTGCACAATCAAAAACTCACATGTTCTATAAGGACACAAACATGACTATCGTGGGGTTGTCACGGCATATGTTACCATAGGGTAACTTGAGTTGTTGGGCCAGGCGAAACTAGTGTCTGGGAGTTTGTTTAGCTCTGCGAGGACAAAGGGTTTACCCAAGTTCGGCCTCTCCATTGGAGATAAAGACCTACTTCCTGCTATGCTATTATTGATCTCGATCTCGATAACCCGGCTACGACAACAGAGCCGATCTCGATCTAGGTTTCAGGGGGCGCTTGGTAGCGATGATCTCTCTGGCTAGTACAAACTTGTCTCGTAAAGGTTCTCTCGTGAATCTCTCTCAACTATGACCTAGGAGCCCATTTATATAGATGGTCGGGTCTCCTGGTTCGATACAAAGCAAAACCGGGTTCCACCCGTACTCGGAGTCCTACTCTACATCCTCTAATCTTCGTGTACTCCAAGTCTTGTATTCCATAGCGTGTACCGCCTCCGGGTCTTCTAGAATCTTCTCCGTCCAAGCCGGGTTACCGGCAAGCTTGCTGGCCCATCGACGTAATCCGGCCCATGCTGGTTAGCTGTCCTGGCCGGGCCTTCTGCCTGGCGGGTCACGCTTCCCTCTTCATGGGCCTACGGGTTATTATTCCCCCATTAGTAGCCCCCAGGTTTACTTGGACGCCGGGTTTGGCGTGCTTCTCTTTAGCTTCGATCTTTTATTTCTCGAGTGAAGCCACCATTCTCGATGTTCAAGTTAACCCCCTGAAAAATAAGAACAAACATGTAGTAACTTAAATGCCGGGTCACTTAGGCCAGCTCTCTTTGGCGGTCCATACTGTACCCGGCTTGGTCATACCGGGTTCATACGCCTCCGGATTTCACTCAACACTTAGCGAAAATGCAGCCCAACTGTAAATCAATCCCCAATCTATCTCAATCGCATCTTATCACTTAATATCCCGTAATTGTCTCATTTGTTTGTCGTTGACTTTTGGTCAAAGATCCTTATCTCTTCGCCTTTTACCGCAACACCCCTAGGGCTTTTTACTGCGCCTATAAATATAGGGTTAGGGTAAAACGCACTGTTACTTTTCCCCATTCTTCTCCTTGGCCCGTTCATCTTCTTCCTCGCACAGCCGCCGCAACACATCTCAAATCGAGCTCCCAAATCTCGATAAAAAGCTTCACAGCCACCACCAATTCATCCAGCCATGCTGCGCCCTCGATTCCGCGCTCAATCGCATCCGCAACCGCTCCAAATCTTCCTCTCCTCACATCCACCTCCACGGCTAGGGTTAGTTCATCCCACACACCGAGATTGGGCACCACCACAGTCTGCGTCAATGGGGAAGGAGAAGGTGAAGTCTGGAGGTCCCAAGGCCACCAAGAAGGGCGCGAAGAAGGGAGCGAGCTCCAGCGCCGCCGCGGCAGCCGCTCCGGTGAACTGGACCAGATCCAGCGCCACGACACGACGTGCAGACGTACGTGAACCGGGCGAGCTTCCTCCCAAGGACGAGATCCACTGGCGCGCTCCTGGGGAAGAAACGCGCCCAACCCCAAAGAAGGTGAAATAGTTGTTCTGCTCGACCATGTTTCCCGTGGCCTTCGCCCCCGGCTCTCTGTTTTTCCGCCAAGTTTTCAAGTACTACGGCCTTACCACTATGGATGTTGCTCCCAACTCTATTCTCAACATCAGTAACTTCGTAGTTTTCTGTGAAGATTATCTCCAGATGGCTCCTAGCCTCGAATTATTTTTAGAACTCTTCTACTGCAACCCCTCCCACAAGAACAAGCCTCTTGGCCCTTATGGAGGTGTTTCCATCCAGCGCCGGAGGGAATGCGATTTCCCGGCTCTCATTCTTGCCAGCCACCCTAAGGGGTGGCAAAACTCTTACTTTTACTGCAAGGACACCTCCCCTGTCAGACGAGGCCCGCTTCCCGGCTTTCAGAAACTTTGCATTGGTTTATGACCCAAAGATGAACAGCTATGCCTGTGACGAGAACCGGGTCTTAGTTGAAGCTGTCCGCGTCCGGGCCAGAGCACTGCTCGCTCACGGCCTCCGCGGTACAGATTTAGTCAAGTGCTGGATCGGTTGGTTCATCCAGCCCCTCAGCATCAGGACCCGGTTGTTCCACGAGTACACCGAAGAAACACTGACAGCATGCGTTACTCCGAGATAACGCTCACTGATGATCAGATTGTGAAGAATGCCAAGAGACTGCTTGGCGAGACCAAGCATGACATCGCACTGACCGGGCTTGCCCCGTTCAGTGCCAAGAACAAACCACCCACTGTATGATACTCTCTTTTGCTTTCCATCTTGCTAACCCGGCTTTTCTCGCATGATACACTTATATGTTCATCTTTCTTCATTTCAGGACCCAGAGTGGTGGAAAGCTGATTATGCCCCTGTGTCTCCTCCTGTCGATGAAGACACAGACGCAAGTGATGAAGAAGAAGAAGGTGAGCTAGACTCAGCTGGCCGTCTCTTCCTCGACCTGATTAACAGCGAAGCCACCACTAAGGACCAATCAACTGATAACCCGACATTTATTGTTCCAGGACCCTCTGACCCGGCTGTTGATGAAATGCCGGGTCCTCAAACTGCTGAACCTCCCACTCTCAAGAGGACTCGAGCTACTGTTGCAAAGGTGCCTTATTCTCGTCTTTCAAATTATGCAATGAACACATCTCAATCCCAAGCACACACAGAGGCAAAGGAGCTTGAGAAGGAAACTGCATCCAAGAAGAAACCCCGAACCCGGTCTGCTGCAAACCCGGGTTCCCTGAACACAGGTATCCCTCCATGCTCCTTAGCCAGTTGGGCCAAATCCATCCAGAAGACACACCCTTTAGCTGGCAAAATCCGGGCCGCTAAATCCTATTCTTTGTCAGCTTCATCCTCGGACAGCGTTAGCACTCCCGAGGATTTCCAGATCAACACCGGGTTAGAAATACTTTACATACCTTTTCCACACCTCTATATTTTTCTGCCCTTTTTGACTAAATCACTATCTTGCTCCAGTGCCAGAGCCTTTGCGATGAAGACCCGGACTCTCCTCCAGCGGTGTATCCTCCTCCAGCAACAACAGAGCCTTCTCCTATGGAGGCACATATTGAAGAGCCGGCGGACAGAGATGAGCCGATGGAGCATGTAACCCCCGTGGCTTCTCCAAAAAGCCCAGTTGCTCCTGTGCCAGAGCCATCCCCAGCTTCTCACTCGCCCGGGTTAGGATCTGGCACCAAAGAAGACGAAGTACAAGTTACTGGAACCCGGCACGTTCCTGTACAAAGTGCTCCTGAAGCTCTGGCCAAGGTGCCAACTCCCAATACTAAGCCGGCGTCTCCTACCAAAGGAAAGGACCCGGCTCCTTCGTCTGATTTGCCGGCTCTGGACTCCATGTTCGTCCCAGCCCTTTGTGATGAGTACTTCTCTCGCCTTGCTCAGCGCAAGAATCTGGAGACTGAACTGGTTGCCCTGATACAGAAACGATACCAGGTACACATTTTGTTTCTTGCCTTTACTTTTTCTTGCATAACTATACCTTTAGTAGCCCCCAAGCTCTAAGTTCATCACTTGTTGATGAGCTTGGTGCTTATAATATGAATACATCTGATAGAAAACTTCAATCCTGTAGCCCCCAAGTGTCGGGTTGTCTGTTCACAGCAACCTAGGACTAAAAAACTTCCATTTAAAACTTGTCACCCTGCACAGCAAAATTTAAACACTGTAGCCCCCAAGTGCTGGGTTGCCTGCCTGCAGCAGCCTGGGACTCCACTTTAGTCTATGTTTAACAAATTTTGAACACCGTAGCCCCCAAGTTCCGGGTTAGCTTTCCTACGGTAACCTGGGACTACCATATGTCTATATTACTGCTTATGTACTGCCGAAAAACTTCAAACTTGTAGCCCCCAAGTTCCGGGTTAACTTGCCTGCGGTAACCTGGGACTAACATAAACTCTTGTATTGCAACAGGAAGACCATGCCAAAGCCGAGGAAGAAATTACCGGCTTAAAGGTGCTGTAAAAACTGAATCTGAAGCCCGGCTCACCCATGCTGAACAACTGCAAGCTCTGGAGAAAAATGTCACGGAGCTGACCCAGGAGAACTCTGATCTCAAAAAAGAACTGAACGATCATGAAGAGCACTGGAAAGAACAACACGCCAATCTCCAGAAGCAGCTAGATGCAGTCACTAATGAGCTAACCCGGCTGAAGAAAATGGTCACTTCCATGGTTGCCTCCTTAGTGGGTAAGCATTACTTCTTTGAATTCAAACTATTTTGAGCAAGTAGACCCGGACTTCAATTCTCACTGTTATACTTATCTTACCCAGGTCCTCGCGATGGAAACCTCCGTAAAACCACTGCAGAGAAAAGCAAGTGCATGTACACGCTGACACGTCAGCTGTACTTTGGCAGCTGTGAGGTCATCAAAGCAGCAAGGAACCGGGAGAACCCGCCAAGCGTGTACACTGAGGTGCTTGGGCATCTATCCACGATGCCCCAATGGATCCATCTCTTGAAGAAATCTGCTTGCAGGGCCGGGGTGATGCGAGGTCTTGCTTTGGCAAAGGCCTACCATCCCAATCTAAACCCGGTTCCTCTGAAGAATGGCTTTCCTCAGTAGGTTGCATTTTAAATACCATAGAAGCATAAAGATAAGTCTTTCTTCCTCTCTCATAATAGTTACAAGTAGTGGAAACAAATTTGACAAAAGAACTATTAGATTGGTGCAACTTTGCAAACTTAGGAACATATAGAGGATTATTAAAACTATCATGTGAGCTATTAGTGTGTTTTCCTCTCTCAAAATAATTGCAAGAAGCACCATAAACATGATGGTTATGGGTGAAATGGTTATTAGTGTAAGATAATTTCAGCCCACATAAGTACTTTTCAACATATAAAAGCTTCTGCTCCATGGTGTGAATAGGAGAGTTCAAAAATAAAGTAGGACTCTCATAAGTAAGAGTATTTTCACACTCAGCAAGTATATCATTTTTATCCTCACATGAAGTAGTAACAAGTTCTAAACATGGAGGATCATCAAGCAAAATAGGATCATCATCTAGAGTACTATCATAAAACATGTCCAAACCATACTCCTCATCATTTTTAAAATTATTATCAATAGTGTTCTCATTAAGCATAGTTTGATAGTCCTCCTCATCATCTGAATCATAAAAGTAAATTTTATCATCAACAAAAATTTGAGTGCTACCCTCATCCATAGGTGGTGAAGGTGGAAGTTTCCTCTCTTCATTCTCTAGTTGTTCATCATTTTCATCATCTTCTTGGGGTTGCACGGGCATCGACAAGCTTAGGTTTTTATCCTCCTCTTCCTGCAAAATATTAGTATTTTCCGTGGCAGCAAGAATTCTTTCTTTGGGAGTAAAATATTTAAGAAAAACCTTCCTCAAAATACGCCATTCAATAGTGACTTCTTCATCCAAAGACATGAACCAGATACGAGCATTACCAGATATAGACAAATATAATAGCTTCCTTTTTACCTGATCATCAGAAATACCAGGAAGCCTAAATAAACCACATATGTCTTCAATTGTCTCCACGTGTTCACGTGCAGACTTAGTTCCATCTCCTGTAAATGGATTTTTCATAACTCTTTTAACATGACCAATGGGAATTTTAAATCCCACTTTAGGTACCTCAGACATAGTAGTTTCAACCACTTTAGGAGCATTAGCATAAGCACTTTCATATAAAGCAAGATGCAGCGAAGCACGATTCATAAATGCCATAGTAACAATGAGATAAAACAGTAAATAAAATTCAGCTTTCAAGTTTCCTTACCAAACTTCTTACCAATAGCGCTACGCTCCCCGGCAACGGCGCCAGAAAAGTATCTTGATGACTCCCAAGTGCAGGAGATCAATTGTAGTACCTTTCAATTAGAAAAGGTTGTCGATCCCACGAGGAGCTGAAGGTATTGGTTAGCAAGAATGATAAATAAAACAATGAAAGATGCAAGTGTTTTTGGGATTTTCGGTTGTATAGTTGCAAGAGAGTAAAAATGCGGAAGATAAATAGTAGCAAGTGAAAGCTCTCAAAGAGAGAAAGCCCAATCCTCTATGCAGCAAGAGGACAAGCTCAAGTGTGTGTTTCTTATAGGTGGAAAACGTTCCCAAGGGCTACCTAGATTTCATGGCATAAATATTTCTAGAACAACAAGGTAGCATTTTGTCAAGTTTTAATCTTCTTTGGACGGAGCCATAATTAGGGAAAGCTAAATAAATAAACTAAACCCTCTTATGATGGTTCTTATGGCCAAGTAAATGACTGCACAAGAGTTATTAAGACATAAAGTCCCACCATAGCATTACACTCTAAGGTCCCCGATATTAATACCCCATAAAGTAACTTCATGATTCGGTCTCAGGTTTACATGTCCTCCCAAGTCTTCCTCACTCCATTACACTACGGTGCTCTCCTATGGGCCCATATAGGTGAAGTGATGTGCAGTCGACGTTCGCACAACACCATCATAGAATTACATAAAAAGATAAACACTAGACAAAATACCAACACATGTTAAAAATAAATCATTGCCAATCCATCCTATGCCCCCAGGAACATGAGAGAACTACTCACAACGCAAAGACATGATATGATTCAATGGTATAAGTGGTACAACACAATCTGAAAATATAATTTCACCCCCAAACAATGACAAGTAGCCAATCATACACAGGTAGAATAGCACTTAAACAATAGCTAGGGTTCGAACAATCTCAAACTATGAGGGGGATGAAGTGGGTCACGAAGATGGTGATGGAGATGGTGCTGGCCTTGACGGTGGTGTTGATGGAGACTCCAGAGGGGGGATGGAGGAGCCTTACGGAGGTGATTCCGGCGGCATTTCCCCCCTCCAATCTTCTCCGGCGGCAGCCTTCTGTCTCCTGTTTCGTGGTTTTGTGTTTCTCCGCCGCCTCCTCGCGAAAATCCTCGGGGGACTATTTTTATAGTCGGTTTTAGGTCAAGACGAAGCCACGGAGACGAAAACGGACGGCATCGGAGCCACGAGGAATAAAAGAGGTGGTCCCACACGGCCAAGGAATCTGGCCGCGTGGGACCATCTATTTTCTTCCTCGGACTTCCTTTTTCGCGGATCCTTTGCTCGTACGTCTTCTTATTTCCAAATATTGGGCCCCGTAAAATCTTAGGTCATTTGGACGTCGTTTGGTCCCTGAAAGTCAAAAACATGGAAAAAGGGGTTTTCTGGTTCTGCAGGGTTAATTCCAAATAAATGGGGAAACTGTGAATTATCCCCTAAAATCATTATAAAACATAAATATAACCCATATATGATGCAAATAAGTTGGAATATCAAGTAATAAAATGTAAAGTTCATGTATGCATTTTACATGCATCAGGAGCCTAGGTAGTTCTACCTTGCGGGGTAGAATATCAGGGGTAATCCTGCTATGCATGAAGGGGTGGGCAAGTGGGGTGGTGGAGAAGCGCGGTGAATGGCTTGGGTCATCTTCTGGGCCCCACACCAAAGAGAGTGGACGGGAAAGATCGCCCGGATGAGCAACAAAGGAGTTGATCTCTTATGGGTAAAGCAACGCACCTCAGCAGAGTGTAAAAAAGTGTGACATGTTACTCCCTGTTCCGGGAAGGAGCTGCGAACGCTGCAGGAAAGGTGGCTCCATGAAGCCTAGCACCTGTGAAGACTGACGGACATAGTTCTTCAGAATAAAAGCAACCTTTTGAAGAAATATTTACGAAAACTTGCATTAGCCTATGACAACCTTTTGTCCATGTGACGTGGGGTGGGCACGGCAAGTCCCAGGGTCGAGATACCTAGGGTTTCGTATAGAGGGAGAAGATGGCGTGCTGGTAGTTCCGGACGGCTGACAAGCAGGGATTTACCCAGGTTCGGCCCCTCATTGTGAGGTAAAGACCTACATCCTGCTTGTCTGATCTTGTATTGATGATGATGATGATGATGTTACATGGTGGCTGCAATGGCGATGAGGTGAGACGTGGTCTCGCTATGTCTATGCGTGTATGTTGTGTCTCGTATGGATCTGCCTATGGGGGTGTCCCTGCCTGGCTTTATATAGGGAGCCAGGTAGGGTTTACATGAGTCCTAGTAGACTACGTCTTGGAGTCCTTTTCTTGTACTGCAAGTCATGGTTTGTTGGGCTTCATGGGCCACCAGGTGCGTCTTCGGCTGGGCCGCATCGGGTACGCCAATGGTGGGGTGCCCGGAGGGCATATCCATGTCACCGTGGCTATAGTTTATGCATCAAACTTCCCACTTTACATAATGAACTTGCTGGGTAACGTTGTTACTCACCCTTGCCTCTTGAACCCCTGCTTAGACACGAAGAACCACGTGAAGGTAATACTCTAGGCTATGAGGACACCGATGAGGAAGCAACCGAAGATGTCGTACAACCCAATAAGATGCCACAGAAGACAACTACATCAAGTTGAAGCTATCCAGAGAATATGGTGGACAATAAAGACGTAGCGTAGTAGGGGACAGATCCCTAGTCAGTAGAACCTATCTTTTAGGCGTTGCTATAGCAGCAATCGCAAGCCTAGCATTATTAGCAATAGGCCTAGCCTAGGTTGATCTCCGAGATTTTCCTTTTGATGTTTCTTTTGTAAGGGCCATACCTCATTGTTTCGAGGAGGTTCTACAGATCTTTTATTCTGGATCTTCCGTTTGTAATTCTATAGTCATGTCTTGGACCTGCGATGTTTCTGTTGTACCACTCTGAGGGATGTAATACTGGTGGACGGTGTTCCATTGGTGTTATGTCAACGACTATAGCATACTACACCATGCAGTGGTATGCTGGGTCACCACAACAGGTAACACGGCTTCTTGTCTGCATACCAGTTCATATGGTGTTACCTTAATCGCGTTGTGCCTTGATATCCTATGAGCCCGCAACGCCTTGGACAACACTTCGTGTAATTTCATTGGAAGGTTTGCAACTTTCTTCATGATGAGTCGAGTAAAAAAGATTGGTCTACTCGGCTTGCGCATAGTAAGGAGATGAATTAAACATCTTGATCCCATATTATTGGGCAAATTGCTTCACTTACTTTTCCAAAAAGGAAGCACCCTTATCTGTTGTTAAAGTTTGTTGAATGCTGAATTGGTGAATAATATGGCCCGTGATAAACTGAATTACCTCCTTATGGGTCCTATTTTCAAGAGGTATTGATTCATTACAACTCTGTGAAATAATCAGTGGCCTCCAACACGAATCGATGCCCTCTTGATAAATCCGGGTGGATGCCAACAAAGTCAATCGCCCGACCTCTGAAAGGCCACTGTTTTATAATAGGATTGAGTATAGCAGATGGAGCTGACTAGATATCTTCAGACCAATAAAATTGAGTATTCCACCTGAGCGTGTGGCAAGCTTCACAATTCTTGTAGTATCTAAAAGCAGCCGTTAATCATCATCGACCAATAAAATCTAGCTCACCGTAACATGCACTTCATATTGTGGACCGACTTATGAGTTCTGCATAAGCCGTCATGTACCTTCCCCATGGCTACTCGATTTTGATGTTCATCCAAACAATTTAGGAGAAGATCATCGTCGATTAGCGTAAATTTGAGAGCCAGCCACCGATCTACCTTGTCCACTTTATGACTTTGATCCCGCCGGTAAGAAACAATAGTCTCTTTCCAGCCGGCTGCCCCGACTGGAATGAGACCCTTGACTCCAACAATGGGGTTATGCATAAGTCGGCACATCCCAGCATCGTCTGCTCTAATTTGGAGAACATGTCCCGCCTGACATGACAGCTATGCTTGTTGTGCTAGCTCATTAGCAAACCAATTTTCTTGCCCGGATATAAGAGCAATAGAAAAATAGTCCAAAGGGAAAATAATATCCAAGCATTTATCGGGATAAATGTTATTCGTCTAAGCATTGAATTTTTTTCTAAGTATCGAGTAACCTTTATGCCGACTAACAGATCCAGCCCGAAGACTAGTCACAATGGGGAGTAACATAGGAGTAACATCAGTGCCACATAGGCAAAAAATCTGATGTGGCGGGTAATTAATGAGGAGAGAGATGGTGGTGGTAACTAGCTATGTTACCATAACATCACACATTTCAATGCAAGATGAGTGTATAACCTATTAAATATGACACTACACACATGTTACTCCCCACTATGGAGGTAAACTATATAGACAAATTGTGGCAAAAGTAGGCAAACCGGCGGCGCCGCCATCCTCTCTGTCCGCCGGTCCCTTCGCCTCCATCGGCGGCGCTCACTGCCTTGACGCCGGCCCCTTCCCCTTGTCATCAGCGGAAGGGCGGTGGCGGCGCAGCAGCTCGAAGGCCGCGTACGGGTCGGCGTTGGAGGAGGCGGAGCTGTTGGAGCGAGCGGCGAGGACGGCGCGGGTCTGCTCGCCGGCGAGCAGACCCGCGCGGTCGCTCTTCGCCGCCTCCTTCTTCGACTCGGCGATGGCGGCGTCGAGCATCGCCTTGTTCATGCGGCGGAGGCGCCTGGCGTCCGTCTCAGCGGTGGTGTACGACCGCTCCAAGACGGCCAACGGCACCGGCTCCTTGGCCGCGGCGCGCAATGCCCGCTCTGCCGCAGCGGGGTCCGCCTTGCGGAGCTGCCGGTAGGCCTTCCCCTCCGTCTCCGGCGTGCGCATCCGCTTCGAAGACGGCAGGGTCTTCGGAAGAAGGCGCCATCCGCCGGCCCCGTCCAGCAGAATCTTCCACCCAGGTGGAGCTTGGACGGGGGGGGGGGGGGGGGGGGGGCGCGGGGAGGCGGAGATGGGGAGGCGCAGATCTTACCGGAGCGGAGCGCGGTGGAGGAGCCGATGACGCCGCCACAGATCCCGCCGGCATTGCACGGCGCCGCACCGGCGCAAGCTCGGACCAGCGGCTGTATTGGCCTCCGCTTGGCGGCGCCGCCGCGCTGGATCTGCCGCCGGCCTCCTTCAAAGATTGCTCGACGGCGATGCGGAAGGCCTCCTCCTCCGCGTCCACGGGTTCCGGTGGCGCCGCCGCGTCGGAAACCTCGTCCTCCGGCTCCGAGCCCCAGTCGATGGATGAGGAATACATTGCGCCGGCCGCTCGAGCGGAGAAGGCGAGGTGGCGGGGTGGGGAGTGGAGTGAGGTAGGGTTACGGCCGGTGGGGTATTTGTGGGACGGAGCTGCCACGCGGCGGAAGTCAGCAGCGACGGTCAGCCTCCCGTAGTGGGTCCGCTTTGTCAGCGAGACGCGTCCGGGCCGCCCCAAACCCGCCCCAGATATGGGCTGGGTTTGGGGTGTGCCGGACCGCCCGGGCGTTTGGGCTGACTATGGGGGCCGTCGTTGGGTAGTGGTTTGAGCCCCAAATGCCGTCCGGGCTGTCCGCCCGGACGTTTGGGCTGGGTTTGGGGTGTGCCGGACCGCCCGGGCGTTTGGGCTGACTATGGGGGCCGTCGTTGGGTAGTGGTTTGAGCCCCAAATGCCGTCCGGGCTGTCCGCCCGGACGTTTAGGCTGGCTTTCGGGGCTCCGCTTGGAGATGCTCTCATGCTTTAGCTCACAAGTCAGAACAAGATGGAAATGACAAAAAAAAATCCTTGCACTGGAAATTATGATAATAATAAATTCACAGAATCAACACCGTGAATGGTAGGTGTCTTAGTTTAGGATTTGAATAACTGTGCATCTAAAATATTTTATCAGAATTTTCTGTGTAAATATGCATTATGTTAGAACACGTGCCCCCTAAAAAAGAATTGAAAAACGTGCCTAGACATGCGAACAGCTCAGCGCACGGCCTGTCATTTTCTCGGTGTGGGTCGCCGTCGAGTTCGTTGAAGGAAAAGAAGAGCAGACACGCGCGTGGGAAGACAGAACAAAACACTTTCTATCGCCTCGCCATCTGTGCGGCAGAAGCAACGGCTCAGTTGCGATGCATGCCCAACCCAAGCTAAGCCGCCACACAAACACCTAGCACAATCGCACAAAAGGTCAAAGCCGATGAGCTGACCAAGACGTGAGTAGTATCAATACGCCTCGCGGTGGAGTGCTCTGTAAGAATTGCAGTGTCAATAAAAAACACGAATGAACAAATTTTGTTCTTGAGGACGTGTGCCATGTTTATCGTACTAGGCAAGATGGCGCGGCAACACGCCGCACCCGTGTGGATAATAAAGCAACAAAATAATAAATACAATTTAGTGAATATTTAAATTGCGCAATGATATAAAAGAAACATATAATAGTAGTGAATGTCCTACTCAGTGTAATCCTTAGGTGAAGTAAAAGGAACACAAATTTCTATAAAATTTTACTGGCGCGGCTAAATGTGTAGGAAAAATATATATTACACGCTACATGTAAAGCATAACGCGAACCTTTAAACTTTCCGTAAGCTCGAATATAAACTTGAAAGATATTAATATTATGCAGAGACATTTTTTACATGATCCCTTCACTGGAAGATGCATATGCTCCATTGTTTAGCACGTACTGTGTAAAGGTACGTACAGTAAGTGTCCAGCTACAAACAATTTAATCCTGTTTCAAAATATTTACATTAATAATAATAATTCAGAGATTCGAACATTGGGAGGTTCTCTTAATCAATTGTGCCATCAAATCCTTTAGTCAAGCAATCAATCGCATAGATATGATGTAGAGAAACAAAAGAAAAAAAATCTGGTACGATGGATAAATTCTTATCATTCACAAAGGTTGGTAGTCTAACACACAATCTTGGTATACAAAATTAGACAATGACATGAGGCTTGCAGGTGATATGTTCATATCTATAATAAACTAACAGAGACACCATCGTGCATCTATTGAAGAGAAGCCTACTTGAGGTGAGTGTATTGTCAACCACATCAATGGAGGATGATGTGTAGCCGCCCTGTTACTGTCAGAGATAGCGCTAGTGGGCAGTGGCCATCGCAACTGATGTTATTTTCTTCAGATAGAGGAAGTCAGTGCTAATAGAAATCACGGACGAAAAAGAACAGAACAGAGATGAACTTCAGTACATACGTCGATTGGCTATACGAAGAATTACACTGTTGCCATAAGAATAGTCAGAACACGCACAAACCATCAATCTTCTAATCGTGTATTGGAACAAACTTAAATTGCTTCCAAGGTATTGAACAAAATGCTAATACAGGGATGTGCTCGATAAAATTAGGCTATACAAAGAGTTGCCATAAGAACAGCTAGAACATGTACAGACAACTGTCTTTAATCTGGTATTAGAACAAATTTATCTTTCTCCGCATGTATTGAGCAAATGCTAATGGAGGGCTGCGATCAAGAAAATTAGGCTCCGGAAAGTGACAAACCTCAGGCACATTGTCCTATGAGTCGACAACAAAATCAGATGACCAATTTATGAAATTATATGAAACATCAGTAACAAACAAAACTTGTTAAAACCAAAGGAATTAGGCTAACATGGAAAATTCTAATGATTTCATTTGAAGAAGCAAAACATTGAAGGAGATGCACGATTACTGAAATGACCAAGCGGGACAGCAATATGGATACATTAGCACTGCCATAGTGCATGCATGTATGTTGGAGCAATAGCCCCGTATGAAAATAAGTTAACACTTTTTAAAACCTGCTTATGGAGAAGAATTTGTTTGAAGGGAGATTGAAAGAAGTACACAATTAAGAGTAGTTGTTGTTTTTATAGCAGTATAATTTTGACAATCCAAAGCTCCATAACAATATTAGCACCTTGGTTTTTGTTTCCCACCATCAAGAAGTTCTAACATTTCCTGAACATAGCTTCCAAATAATGCAAAAAGATGCAATCAAAATATGGTACAAAACAGTTACTTTAGTATGTCAGGTTTTTGTAAATTCTTGAACAAATGACGCCATGTACAGTAGGAGTATCATCTAACTTATATCCCATTTTCTTCTAGGCGTAGACTGCACTGACTCGTACTTCTAATATAATCTCTTTTCTCCATTACTGCTAATTGGTGTCCTTGCGACCAAATTCTTCAACAATTATTGCTATCCTACCAGTTCGGCCAATTGTATGTTTGCAAATATTATTGTGAATCCCCGGTCACTCGCACTGAATGTCATATCTAAGAAAGCCCCAAATTCCTAATGCAGACACGATTGTAATGATAAGAACTAAGAGAGTAAGATCTATGTGCTCACTGCTGGATTTTAAATGGTTGTCCGCATGTATTGAGCAAATGCGAATGGAGGGCTGTGATCAAGAAAATTAGGCTCCGGAAAGTGACAAACCTCAGGCACATTGTCCTATGAGTCGACAACAAAATCAGATGACCAATTTATGAAATTATATGAAACATCAGTAACAAACAAAACTTGTTAAAACCAAAGGAATTAGGCTAACATGGAAAATTCTAATGATTTCATTTGAAGAAGCAAAACATTGAAGGAGATGCACGATTACTGAAATGACCAAGCGGGACAGCAATATGGATACATTAGCACTGCCATAGTGCATGCATGTATGTTGGAGCAATAGCCCCGTATGAAAATAAGTTAACACTTTTTAAAACCTGCTTATGGAGAAGAATTTGTTTGAAGGGAGATTGAAAGAAGTACACAATTAAGAGTAGTTGTTGTTTTTATAGCAGTATAATTTTGACAATCCAAAGCTCCATAACAATATTAGCACCTTGGTTTTTGTTTCCCACCATCAAGAAGTTCTAACATTTCCCGAACATAGCTTCCAAATAATGCAAAAAGATGCAATCAAAATATGGTACAAAACAATTACTTTAGTATGTCAGGTTTTTGTAAATTCTTGAACAAATGACGCCATGTACAGTAGGAGTATCATCTAACTTATATCCCATTTTCTTCTAGGCGTAGACTGCACTGACTCGTACTTCTAATATAATCTCTTTTCTCCATTACTGCTAATTGGTGTCCTTGCGACCAAATTCTTCAACAATTATTGCTATCCTACCAGTTCGGCCAATTGTATGTTTGCAAATATTATTGTGAATCCCCGGTCACTCGCACTGAATGTCATATCTAAGAAAGCCCCAAATTCCTAATGCAGACACGATTGTAATGATAAGAACTAAGAGAGTAAGATCTATGTGCTCATTGCTGGATTTTAAATGGTTGTCCGCATGTATTGAGCAAATGCAAATGGAGGGCTGTGATCAAGAAAATTAGGCTCCGGAAAGTGACAAACCTCAGGCACATTGTCCTATGAGTCGACAACAAAATCAGATGACCAATTTATGAAATTATATGAAACATCAGTAACAAACAAAACTTGTTAAAACCAAAGGAATTAGGCTAACATGGAAAATTCTAATGATTTCATTTGAAGAAGCAAAACATTGAAGGAGATGCACGATTACTGAAATGACCAAGCGGGACAGCAATATGGATACATTAGCACTGCCATAGTGCATGCATGTATGTTGGAGCAATAGCCCCGTATGAAAATAAGTTAACACTTTTTAAAACCTGCTTATGGAGAAGAATTTGTTTGAAGGGAGATTGAAAGAAGTACACAATTAAGATTAGTTGTTGTTTTTATAGCAGTATAATTTTGACAATCCAAAGCTCCATAACAATATTAGCACCTTGGTTTTTGTTTCCCTCCATCAAGAAGTTCTAACATTTCCTGAACATAGCTTCCAAATAATGCAAAAAGATGCAATCAAAATATGGTACAAAACAATTACTTTAGTATGTCAGGTTTTTGTAAATTCTTGAACAAATGACGCCATGTACAGTAGGAGTATCATCTAACTTATATCCCATTTTCTTCTAGGCGTAGACTGCACTGACTCGTACTTCTAATATAATCTATTTTCTCCATTACTGCTAATTGGTGTCCTTGCGACCAAATTCTTCAACAATTATGGCTATCCTACCAGTTCGGCCAATTGTATGTTTGCAAATATTATTGTGAATCCCCGGTCACTCGCACTGAATGTCATATCTAAGAAAGCCCCAAATTCCTAATGCAGACACGATTGTAATGATAAGAACTAAGAGAGTAAGATCTATGTGCTCACTGCTGGATTTTAAATGGTTGTGTGCAAGCACACACAGAAGATACAGCTGGCACTTTGCACTGCCTATTCGTGTCAGTTAAGGGACAAATTCAGACATGCAACGGAAGCAAGGGCGACAGTAAAATTCATCACCTGGAGAAGGGTGAACTGCTGCTGTCGCGCACGCCCCGTGAGTTTGAAGCGAGAGGTGGCACACACGGTAGTGCCCCGGACGCGCACGGTCGCGAGCTACCATCCCGCAGCGGCGCCGCCCCTTTTGGGACACCGGAGACAGCTCGGCGACGGAGTTCCGCGGCGGCGGACGTCGGACTGCACGGGGAGGTCGAATTAGAGCGAGGGGGGCGAAGGAAGAGGTCCAAGAGAAGCGGCAGATGAGCGAGAGCACGAACCTTTGGTCGGGGGCGGCCGGAGAAGGTCGAGGGAAACCGGAGTGAGCATGGCGCCCGACGGCCGGAAGCGGAGGAGAACAGCTCGGCTCCGGCGGTCCGCTGCATCCCGGTTCGATTTAGTCGGGGAGGAGGTAGAGGAGGTCCAGGCGGTTCCGCCGGTGGCCTCAGATCCGGCCGGGGCGGCCGGAGACGGCGGCGAAGGGCGAGGAGGATTGCGGCGGCGGGGGCGAGCACGACGTCGCGGGAGAGAGAAGAGAGGAAGAGGGGAGGTCTGAGGACATTTTTCTAGATAGGTCCCTAGGATTTCCTAAAATTACGTATTAGTCCTTCGAGGGGGTTTACCGGGTAAGAGCGCGTCAATAATTGTGCGAGGCGGTGGACCACCGTCTAGCAGTGAGCGGTGACCAGGTGAGGGGCGCACTAATTTTCGTGCGCGATGCAGGCAACCGGAGGCGACCGGTCGACCCGGGTGACGCCGTGCGCCAAAAAGCGTGCAAGCTTGCGGGTGGTGTGGTCCGTCGATCTGGGACCAGACGGCCTGGATTCGTACTGCAGCTACTGATCCTAGCTACAGTAGCTACAGTAACAAGTGGCCTGAGAGGCCGTTGCCTTGTCCTCCCTTTATATATAAGGTTATGTCGATACGAGCCAATGTCCTCTCTCACGAGGGTTAGAAATGGCGATTTGTGCTACTCCCTCCGATCCGATAAAAATGTCGCCAGGAAACAACTACTCACGTACAACTGCATAGTACATCCAGCGACACATATTGTGGATCAGAGGAAGTAAATAAATTAACAATACAAAATGATACAACATTACCCGCAATTGTGTCGCATCTTTCATATTCATATCTAAATATTGTGCAGGAGCATGAGAACTCTGCCGATCTTTGTACATGTTCTGAACTTCTGATCGAGCTAGCTAGCTAGTTAAAACTCGCAACTCTCTTGTACGAGAGTGTCCACGGGACCTCGTCTATCTTGCAAAATATTTTGCGCGGATTGTTCACCGGGCTTCGTCTGTATTGAATTCATAATACGGCACACTAAATGCGCATGTTGCTCTACGAGTTGTAAGAGGAGTATGTTTATTCATGCGGGGTTCCTCTCCCCCTGGTGATTGCCAAAAAGAAACGTGGCACTTTTCTATTTAGTGGAAAGGACTTTCACAAAATATTATACTAATATTTGATACAGAGTCATAGCCACAAGTGCGTAATTTCGAATAAGAATCTAATGACATCAATTTTATATGACACCAGATAGATACCGATAGAGTAATTTTCAGTAAAATGTGTGTCCTAACGAAACAATACACGACACACATTTTGCAAGTCAAGGGTACAACAAAGATTTGCAATTTCTATAATGTTGGATACATTAAATGACTACCGTTATTAATTGGTAGAACTTATATAATTATATCTATGTTTTTTATAGTTGACTGCAACTTAGATGAAGTTGTTCGATATATTTACATCATGACCTTACCAATGCATCATTAATTGGTGGAACTTATATATGTAAAACGACATTGAAGCAATTTTTCATGCTTGATCCCAGCTTAGATGGAGTTGTTCAATATATAGCATTAGAACAATAAGGGTGAATTCCACTTTTACCTCCTAGTTGTACAATTATTACTCCATTTGTGAAACTTGTAGTGTTAGATGGAGTATTTCATTTAAATTTTCCCATTAGTGAAACTTGTCCCTTTTTTTGCGAATTAGTGAAACGTGTCCCTAACTCTACCACTTTTAAGCATTGGCTCGTCCTTCCAATGTGCCAGATATATATGGTGCAACGACTAGGCATACATCTTGGTGGTGCAACGGATGTGACAAGACACCGGCCAAGTATGCATCCGAGGTATGCTTAGTCGTTACGCAATGTTGACCTGGCGACAATTGTCTTACAAAATACCGAACTCTAAAAGATGGTAAAATTGGGGACATGACAATAAATGAGTTATCTATGAGAAAATTGCGCTAAGCACGGTTAATTTACGGGTAAACAGAAATTTTCTCTAGCAATAATGATATATGAACTCTGTTGCGCATCCGTCGTTTTCGTGACTGAGAGTCGTCCGATGTAACCCACCAGCCCTTTCAAAGCATCATACGTGAATCAATTCCGATGATATATAAAAGTTGCCGGATATATAGCACGGGAGACAGTTGATGGAACTAAGTGTGCCAATTTCAATATTGTTGCATGTCATGATTAGTAGGGTGGTCTTATATATGCGACCACATTTTTGTTATTTTTTAATATTAGGCACACTAGATATAACGATTTTCATGACATGCCATATATTTTGGAAACAAAATTAGCGTTGTTATTTGGAAACAAAGGAAATAAATTCATATAGACCATACACTCTTCACATGTCATCCATTTTTATTATACACCTTTTTGTAGCACAATGCAACGCCTGGATATCTCAAGATGTGCATCAACTGTTTCTCGAGGTTTTCGTTTGTACCCTGCACATTTGATGTGATTGTAGATGTTTAAGTTAACTAAGAGAAGAGACCAAGTGTGTAAAGACATCTCCAAACAAAGTTGTGTGAGGACTTAGGTTGAAAAAAGACTTGGATGACAAGCACGGTTTAGGACTTTACCATGTTATCAAAAGGCTGAGTTGGGTGAAGCAAATTCCCTCCTTGGACGAACACGAGGTTTAGTGAAGTAGAATTTGAGAAATACCTCTTTAAGCAAGATTAATAAATTCTGGATAATTCTTGTCGTGAAATGTAGACAGATATTATGTGAATTCACGAAGGATGTACCGATATTTTCATGTAACTTGCCATGCCGGTCCTCTGGCCATATCTCGGTAGCCAAAACATCGGTGTGGAGAGAACTCGTCAAACTCGGAAATGTAGGAGTAGTATGTGCCCATTATTGGAGAGTGAGTATGTTTTGCTGAATTATGTGTGTTGTTGGATTCGAATAAAACAATTCATTTACCACTTTATTTTGCTAGGCTTTGTTAAATATAGTAAAAATTATTTTGATACAGGCCAGAGATTTCAATCTCGAAAAAATTACCACTTCTAATCAACCCATCTCCCAAGAAAACAAAACACCACTCTAAACCAAAAGGAAAAAAAAATACTCTGAAACGCCGACTGCGCGAGTCCACGATCAATGCGCATTGCTTAACTGGGACGGGCCGCAAATTGCTGCATGCAAAAGGTAAATCATTGCAAGATTATCCTACTCCACAAGTGTTTTCCAGACCTGATAAGGCACTATTGCACCGTTAAAGAGATAACCACGCAGAGCTTAATTTTATCAGGAACCAATCAATCACCCTCCCGCAAAATCTGCACACTGATATGATCTCAACGAAACTACATCGGCCTAATTCGCAACGAAATAAAATCCCTCGGAATAAGGAAAAAAGAAAAAAGAGCAATAATGCAGCTTAGCTCACGGGCAGCAAAAGCTAGCGGCGGCAACGGCACGCAATCCAATCCTGGCTGTAACGGCATTCGAATCGAGGTTCCAAATATGTCGAACAACGCCTCGATCATATCCCCATCACGGCGCCGATCTCGACGCGCCTCCCGGCGGCACCGGCCGCCACCTGGCGAAACCCCACGCCGTTGCAGCAGCCACCGACCACGATCCCGTTCTCCGCCTCGGCGGGTTCGGGCGCCACGGACTCACCGTGCTCCTCCTCGGCGTCATATTCTTCTTCGGCAAAGCGGAGGAGCAGGCGCCCGTCGGCGCGGGACGCGCGGAACACCTCCCTCGGCCGCTCGGGCGGCCGCACCACCTCGGTGAGGATCAGCCGCCCGCCGCGGCGCTCCGCGCGCATGAACGCATCAGGCGCCCTCGGCATCGCCGGCGGGAGGGGCCGCTCCCTCCGCCGCCTCTTCCCGGGGGAAGTCTGCGGCTCCACCATAACCTCCTCTCCGTGCTGCCCCTCGTCGTCCGCTCCGGCGCAGACGACGGCCGGCAGCTGATCGATCTCCTCCCCGCCGACGTCGCCGCTCTCGGAGCCGAGGCTCTCCGTGCACGCCCCAATCTGCCGGTACCCGGACACCATCGCGGCCGACGCCGACGCCGTCCGCCGCAGCATGGGATAATCCCCTTCCCGGCCCGGCCGCCCGTATCTATTTCCTTCTTCGGTGTGGATTAATGGAAGGCTGCGGCGGAAGGACTTATATACGCCGGAGCAGTGGCACAACCGTGATTCCTCCGCGTTCTGTTGCTTCTGTTCACGCAGCGTACGCGAGTGACTCAGACTACCACCGACTGACACGCTGGCCCACCTATATTTGGGACCAGCTGTCAGTTGCTTGTAGTGTGGACCAAAACGCCGTCGAGCTGGTTGTTTTAGTGGTTAGTACAGCTGTGAAATCTGCCACTCCTGCCAGGGTTGTTTTAGTGGTTAGTACAGCTGAGCTGGATTGCAACAAGAGCGTTTCTTCGGTGGATTCGATGGACGGTGCTGATCAAAGAGGAGAGCGTGGGCACCAAAAGCTGGCTGCTGGTTTCTCGAATCTTGCGTACAAGTGGCAAACTAGGAGTAGCATCCATGTTGCCACTCAAAAATACATACTCCCTCCGTTCCAAATTAATTGACGCAGTTTTAGTACAATTTTATTTTAAATCTGCGTCAATTAATTTGAAACGGAGAGAGTATATATCTAGCGTCAATCAAGGATGAATTTGCATCTCAAATACACCTCAAATCCTCAATGTTCTCGTGTGCATGATGGAGCCGAGGAATACCACTCACGATATTTGCAAAAAACACCCCTAATGTCTTAAAAATATGTGCAATTTTTGAGGAAGACGAACAAACATGTTTTTTTTTTCTTGAACAAGCATGGAAGGTTAATAATATGCCTATGACTGAAAACAACAATGTTCAGTGTCATCTTTTCCTCATGGATGCACGCAAAACATACCTAAGTATGTACTTTCTCCATTCCTGAATATAAGATGTTTTAGTTTTTTTATGATTCACATGTATCTATATATGTTTTACTGTTTTAGTGTGTCAGTTCACTCATTCTCCGTATGTAGTCAATATTGAAATATCTAAAAAATCTTATAATTAGAAATGGAGCGAGTACAACCGTGCATAATTTGACGCTATAACTAATATCTAATATGGGGTACCGGCTACCTTCTTGTTTCATTCAAAAATTGCATTTCGCATAAGTATATTCAGGTATGGAGTATATAAATATCCAGTTTTTTTTCGAACCTCGTCAATGCCTTTGATTGATAAAGTCGAAAAGAGTTGGACAGTTTATGAGGGAAACCGGCCGAAAACCGTACAACACAACGCACCACACCGGTCCCAAGGCCACGCCCCAAAAAACAAGTCGACGACTATGTCGCCCTAGCAAACCATAGACGACACAAACACGACGGAGACAACCTCAACGCAAGCCAAAACCCGGAGCCGCCGCTCCTACATCCACACCAGCCCCAAGGCCACGCCCCGAAAACGAGTCTACGACCATGTCGCCCTAGCGACCATAGCCGACAACCAACACGGCGGAGACGATCTCAACGCAAGACGAAATCCGAGAACAAAATTATAACGCTGAAATTATAACAAAATTATAACGCTCCGACATCCACACCGGTACGATTGCCGCGCACCCCCTAACTGAAAACGAAGGCTCGCCGCCGCCAACCACCAACTGACACCACTGGTCCCCCTGGCGGGTGGAACATCCAAAGCGAGGCCCCAAGAGGCAAGCGACACCGGAGCGCCGCCCTCGCCCGATCCCGCGTGTGATCAAGGGTTTCCCCCGGAGAACCCGGCGTGGGGAAGCGAGAGCACCACCTCGACGACGCCTTCAAGAAGTAAGCGGCGCCCGAGGGCGTCGCCCTCGTCGGCCCCGGTCGACAACCAGGGCAGGGATTTCGCCCGGCGATGTGTCACAAACCCCACAACCGCTCGTTGGAGACCGGCCAGACCACCGACACCCGCATGCCGCAGCCACCGTGGCACCTCACGCCACGGCCGGTAGCATGACGCCGCCACGCCCGGGGCCGCCGCCCCGGCATCCTCTCGTCCGACTGGATGACGAACACACAGCCGGAGGTGCAGCACGGCCACCTCATGCCGCCCACACGGCCGGGACTACCCCGACCGCACTGATGCGCCCAGGCCTCGTCCTCGCGTGGCGCCATCGATCCGGGACCGTTGCCCCGGCTTCCTCGCGTCCGGCTTCACGAACAGCCGGAGAAGCAGATAGCGTGCCCTTGCGCCGCCAGCCGCCACCATGCCCCGACGCTGCTCCATGAACGTCGAAGGCCGCAGCTCCCCCGGAGCCGGGAAAGACCGGGCTCCAGCCACCACGAGGCACGACCATGCCGGAGCACCCCGCCAACCTCGCCCCGGGGCCGCCGCCCCGGCGCACCACACCAAGCACCTCGTGGCCCACGCCGACGCCCTGCCATCCCCATGGCCAAACAGCGGCGCATCTGCCGGACCGCCGCCACCAACTGACGGCCCGCCTCCCCAACAGAACAGGGTGCCAAGGTCCCCGGATCCGCCACCCCGCTGCCGGCCGCCGCGACGACGAGCACATCGCGGTTCCAGAGCCGCCGCTCCGGCTTACAAGCGTCGGAAGGCCGCCATCGCCGCCCCAGACGAGCCCGGCGGCCGTCCGCGCACGACGGCGAGCAGGGGAACCACCCACGCCACCAAGTTTTTTGGCAGCGGGGGCCGCCGCCACCGCGGCACAGAGGCCGGCCGCAGCGGCGCCGAGGAGAGCGGCGGAGGAGGGCCTGGAGGTGGCGGTGCTGAGTCCCTCGGTGCCGCCTGGGGAGCGGCACGGGGGGAGGAGCTCGAGGTCGGAGGACTGTCGCCGAGGAGGACGACGGCTGCTGCGGCCCCCGGCGAAGACGGCGCTGGGCTTCTGGATGGAAGGAGAGAGGACGCTGGGAGCGTTCCGGATCTGCGCTCGGCCGAGCCGGAGGTGGCCAGAGGCGGGAGATCAGGTGCTGGCGGCGGCGGCCGTGCGCGAGCTCGGCCGCGAGAGCTGCGCAAGATATTTTACAAAACTGATGGTTAAAGCGCTCCGTTTATTAACACCACATATAAATATCCAGTTAATTGTGCAACCAATGAGGACTGCGTGCATGATGTGAGGTTTCTAGATAAAATACCGCACATGCCACGTGGAGTGTATATACCAATTGTTATTTCTTAATTAGATATATTAAACCGAACAGACACTAGTACAGAACCTCGCATTAGAGCCGGCCCCATGGAGTCATCTCCGACGGTTTTAATGTCCGTCTCTACGTTGGGGTCTCTAATGTACGCTTCATTAGAGCCGGTTCCCTGGGCCGTCTGTAATGATCTCAGCATATCCGACGGCCGGTAAAAACAACCGTCTCCAATAACGAAACCTTCAGAGACGGCCGCGATTATCAGACGTCTGTAATGCATATACATTAGAGCCGGCTACAATTGGTGGCCGTCGTTAGGATGCGGACGGTCCGAGTTTTCTCTCCGGCCGTAAAAGCTGCTATTTGGGCAATATGCGTGTGCTCCAGGATTATTTCCAGGGGTTCCGAGTTTTTGGTACTGGTCAACAGTGCTACATAATTCTTTTTTTCTCTCATTGCATCAACAAAACCTCAACCGGTAGAAATCACATCTAACTAAGAAATGCCAACAGCTAGCATATGCATATATTATATAACATGTCTCCAACCGCAATTTGTGCCAATTAACAAGGTAGCCCTAATCAGATAAATGTTCACCATACCCCCAACCTTAACAAGCTAGAATGAGTTCTATATGAGCTGGAACTCAATCATGACATCCAAGTTATTGATCTTTTTTAGAATAATCAAAACAGGTAGATCAATCACAAAATTCTTGCCTCCAACGAAGTTCTTCCACCCCAGCTTGTCGAAATCAATGCGTCCATCGATTCTATTGTTGTAGGTGATGACGATGATGATGCCTGCTGCTCCAAGACGTAGTCCAGCCATGCCCTGAGCCGGTATGGCAGCCTCTTCTGCTGTCACGTTAGGTAGTTTCTGTGCATGGAAGATAACGAAACTATGTCATTTTTCGATAAAGACATAGCTATATATTAACATAGGAAATTACAGAGGCATGAAAAGAGGCGGTCTTGTGGGTACATACCATCTCATGTCTGTTCAAGTTTGTGCTCGTCAAGCGAGTGACAAAAAGAACTCCAACATAGGCTCTTAACGAGGCGATTTTTCTCATGGTTGTTGAGACAAACTCTTTGGGCAACTATGATTATGTCATCGTCGTCAATGTGATCTTCAGAACTGTCAGAATCGTCATAAATCTCATCAGTTTCATCTTCGTTGTTGCTTCTTTTTCCAGTGGCAACAGTTATCCTGGGATGTGGTGTCATGTTAAACACTAGCATATCTCCCGCGCCGAGATTGTTCTTCATGATGAACTGTTGCCATTGTTTGTCGTGCAAGCGGGTCTTGCTACGTACTTTGTTCACTTGAATGTTGTATGTGCTCCCAAGGCCACTAAACAACACAGTTTGATCTCACACTAACTCGTTGAACGCTAGGCGAGCTGTACATGGTACAAATTGTTCAACAAAAACAGAAAGAAACACATAAATTATATGTTATATTAAGACCACGAAACACAAATCATATGTGTATTTGCAAGCCTTGTTTTCTTACCACACACTTGCGTTCACAATACTTTTCTAGCCGAACACTGAATGAGCATGCCTTTATCTGCCATTTGTTAGAGAATGAGTACACATTGCTTAACTAAGTATAGTTGCACCAATCATAAGAACCAGAACAAAACAACTAATGAGAACAAAATTATAACGCTGAAATTATATCGACACGGCAAGGATAAGCTGAAGACGCACATGAAAAGTGTACTTAATTAAAGGCTACGCATTATCAAACAAGTTACTTAAACAGAAGTAAATTCATTTACTATGCAGCATGAAGTAAATTCTATACCATCAAAGAGAATATTAGGCATCTAATCGTCGGTTACTAGTAAATCTAGTTCGGCTAGAAAAGTTGGCCCTGCTCAGGCCAATCTTGAAGGTTACTAGTAAATCTAGTTTCTTGATTGATACAGATACTATGGGGATTGAACCAGAACTCGTCCGTGCATAGCTAATCGCCGGATGAAGGAGGAGGTCCATCTCTTACCTCACGGACCTGGTGGTGAGTGCAACGGGGAGGGGCGGCCATGCGGTAGCAGTTGGCGGCGAATCTAGGGATTTGCAGTAGCGGCGAGGGAGCGGAGGAGGGCGGCAAGGCTAGCGATTTGCAGCGGCGGCGAATCTAGGGATTTACAGGGGCGGCGAGGGAGCGGAGGATGGCGGCGAGGCTAGCGATTTGCAGCGACGGCGAATCTAGGGATTTATAGCGGCGGCGAATCTAGGGATTTGCAAGGCCGACAAGGGAGTGGAGGAGGACGGCGAGGCTAGGGATTTGCGAGGGCGGCGAGGCTAGGGATTTGAATGGGTGGCGATGCTAGGGGTTTGCAGCGGCGGCGGGGGAGTGAAGGAGGACGGCGAGGCTACAGACTTGCAGTGGCGGCGAGCGAATGGATGAGGGCCAAGGGTTTGAAAGGAGGAGGGGCGGAAAATGGGGAAAAATCCCCTCCCCATTACCAATTTCGACCCCAAACTTTGACTTCCCGCCAAACACAGAATAGCTAGACTGTCCGAATATATACGTGCACTCCGGAATAAATTTTGTACTTATAAAATTCGACATAATCAAAAGTATTTAAGGAAAGTAAAAATGCAAGTGTATATATGTCTGTTTGCGGTGAATGAAGGTCCATGGCAAAAAAAGGTCATATATCAAAGAGATTATATCATGTCCAAACTTTGGTGATACTTGTCAAGCTTTTTCTTCTGAGAGGTTATACTTGTCACCATACAATATAACGAACAAATGGGAAGTTTCATATATTTTTCCAATTTTTTTACATATTATGCAAATTTGGTACTATATAACGAACAAATTGGAAGTTTCATATATTTTTCCAAATTGTTTACATATTATGCAAATTATATCCGTTAAATAGCTAGAAATTGCAAATGCAACATAAAATATAGAATAAGGAGAGAAAAACATTAAAATCACATGAGCAAAATTTTGTGTTCAATTTCATGATTGAAATGAATATAAAAACCGTCAGAAACTATTATTAAAAGGAATATCGTGTTAGTAAAAACTCGGAACGTTCCCGGACACTCCGGAAAATAATTGCCTCGAATTTTTACCATGAAAATAGAACAGTCCAGAGGAGCAGTTGCGTTGGTGCGACGCGGTAGCAGTTGTGACATGGATATACCTTTCGGGTACCCTATCATGAGGGTACCTGGTGCACGTATCGACTAGGCCCAACTGTCAAGAGCCTACATGAAGCCCATGAAAGAAGGCCCAAGAAGATGGAGTATCCTCCAAGTTAGGCGAAGCCATAGTCGGTTTAGACTTTCCTTACATGTAATCTGAGTCGGTTGCGAACTCCCGAGACCCAGCCTATTATATAAAGGCTGGGAGGGCCGCCGATGAAAGGACACGCAATACTCAAACCACCAAAGCCCTAGCGAGATCGACATCTCGCCGGGACTCCATTGTAGCTCGCATATACCCTCATATCAATACCAGACAAGCAGGAAGTAGGGTGTTACTCTCCGGAGGCCTGAACCTGGGTAAATCCTGCTTTTGCTTGTCAGCCGACGAAACTACCAGCTCTACCACGTTCTCTCCCCCGTAATCTCAACCCTAGGTCCTTAACCATGGGATTTGATGAGTTAACCCCTCGTCAATTGGCGCCGTCTGTGGGAAAGAATAGTGCTGGACTCACGGTTTCGCCGGTTCCATCGGAAAACGGCGACTCGCCGATCGCATCTACGAACGGCAACTCGCCGACTGCATCGACAAACCACAACTCGCCGACTCGGTCGACATACGGCAACTCGCCGACTCGCTCGAAAATTGGCAGCCCGCCAACTTCACCAACAAAAGGCACATTTGATCCACACTCGCCAGAAGCCCGAGAGACGTTCGCTAGTCTCGAGTCAGGTTTGGATTTAACTGTTGGAGCATTCAATTTTTTCGTAAACAAGTTTGGTACGCAGGACTTGACAGATCCACGACAACTCGCGACTGCCGCACCCGAGGCTCCATCGACTGCGTCCGTCCCATTGTCGATTCTCGAAGCCTGCTCATCTGCAACAACCATGTCGACTCGAGAGATCAACGAGTACATGGCAAAAGAACTCCAAGGTGAGGAAGCTGAATCAGCGTACCGCAAAAACGATCTCGAGCTCGATTTTCCACTCGATGACACCTTCGACTACGGGATCTCCCTCGACGACTTCGAACTTCATAACGACAACAACGTCGACTCTGAGATCTGCACCAACAACAAACTCGACTCCGAGGTCCACAACGGTTTTGCTGACGCCGAGATGAGCATAGACGATGAACGCATCGACAACGAGATCCGTCCAGACGGACCACTCGACGGGCATACCGACTCCGACATGAGCCTTGATGAAGACGTCGAGTCCATGACAGGAATTGGCAGCACATACACGTACCCGCGGGTCATCCCCCATCAGGTTTACGTTGCCATCAACGGAGAATCATCTGAAGCCGCAGCCTCCGCAGGCCTACAGAATTCCCATGCACGGTAACTATGCCGGATGGGGTCACAACTCTGACAATTACTGCTGAGATGGCAGCAAAAGCAGACAAAGTCATTAAGGAGTGCACAATGATGCCAGCAGACGCAACTCCAGAAGAGACGTTGACCTTCCAGTACTTCAACTGGCAGGAATCACTTCGCCTGCAAAACATCAGAGCAACACTCGAGGAGCGCAAAAGGCAAGCCAGCATCTCGAGCGCACGAAGAAGACAACTATCACTTAGCTCCACAGGGCGGGCGAGCCCAAGAGGCAGATCGAGGCTGGCACGCCTCCCGGAAGATGAGAGGGAGGCAATTACTCGCAACCTAGGCTTGTCATTCATGACACACGACGACGAAGGAATCCCAGTACCCAAAACAGCTGCGGGTGCTCTTTTCTCTGTGGGTGCTTACCTCAAAGCAATGCAGCCTCCGGCGGACGATCCCAACGCAGCCCTGCATCGCCAACAGCTCAAATCACTGGCCCTAGCGGTGAAGGCCATACATCCGGATGCAAAAACTCCAGGAGGGAGTCGAGATCGCAACATAGTCAGCTCGCGACAGGCAGCACACGATCGTAGTGGTCGCAGTCACCACTCGGAGGAAACAAGGAAAGGCACACGCCGACACAGGTCCAGCAGAAGCAGATCTCGAAGGTCTTCAGTAGCGACTCATATTCCGACCGGGAGCCCGAGCCATGCGGAGCCTTGTGTTTCACTCGCCGCATCCGCGAGACAGGATGCCCAAAGGGTTCAAGCTAACATCTGAACAACCCAAGTACACAGGTCGACAGGAACCTTCAGGATGGCTAGAAGACTACAGACTCGCCGTCTCATGCCAACGAGGCACGAATACTACGGCAATGCAATACATACGACTCATGCTCGAAGGTACAGCCCGCGACTGGCTCAAGGCGCTACCTCCGTCGTCATACGACTCGTGGGATCACTTCCGCAGAGACTTCATCAAAACTTCGAACCTCTGTGCGAGCGACCGAAAACATTCGAAGAACTGAGAGCCTGCACTCAGCGATCAGACGAAACATTGAGATCATACATACGGCGATGGACCACCATACGCAACTCAGTCGGCGCAATATCGGAAGATAGGGCCATGGACGCCTTCATCATGGGTCTCGCCAGGCGAGATTTCAAAGAAGCGCTTGGTCGAGAAAAGCCAACCTCCATGGCTAACCTCATAAAAATCGCGACTGAGTGGGCAGATGGAGAAGACTCGGTGCGAGCAACCCGCGCCTCTTCACCACGCGACAACCATGACAGCGGCAGCCGAAGCCGCAGGGACACATACAGAGATGATCGGAGGCGCAAGCGTTCCAAACGTCATTACGACGACGACAGATCCGAGTTCATGGCGGCTGGGTTCACACAACCCCGTGACGACCAAGATAGAAGCGACCGGAGGCCGGATGATCGCCGGGATAGTCGAGACCGCGAGCAACGAAGTAACAGCTACAAGAAGCAAGAGTGGCGAAAGCCGCGTTCTGATGCACAAAACGAGCGCTCATTCGATGACAAGATGGATGACTATTGCAGATTCCACCTGTACAAAGGGGAGGACGGAAAATTGCGCTCCAATCACTCGTTGAAGAACTGTAGAGAATTCGACAAATTGGCATCTGAATACATGCATCTCAGAAAGGCACCCGCCGCAACTGCACCTCAGCCAAACACTGTACCTGCCCTGATGGCACCACCACCACCACCACAGCCTGCCGCAGGCGGACATGTTGCGGGCGCCATACACCCCGTACCTCGGGTAGAGGAGGATCGGTACCCTCAGCCTCAGGGCAGGTGAACATGATACAGAAGGGTCGCCCCTCCAATAGGCAGCAAAAACTACGCACTCGACAGGTGAACATGGCTGCATGGCACCTCCTGCTGTTCCTGAATTTTTGAAGGGATCCGAAACTGCCATAAACTTCAGCCGGGAGGACCACCCCCCAGCTGTAGTTCGACCAGGGCACGCAGCTCTGGTACTCGACGCACAAATTGGAGGTTACGCCATGACCAAAGTCTTCATGGATGGAGGCAGCGGCATCAACATCATCTTTGCAGACACACTCCGCAAATGAACAGGTCAGTCGAAAATCTACCGAAGTCCACAAATACCTTCCACGGTATCGTCCCAGGCAAAGCAGTCAGCCCAGAAGGCACAATACAACTCGACGTCACGTTTGGGGACCCAAGTCACTTCAGGACGGAATCGATTGAGTTCGAGGTCGTCGACTGGAAGTCACAATACCACGCCATACTTGGACGCCCAACGTTCGCTCGATTCATGGCAGTCCCACATTATGCTACCTCAAGCTAAAGATGCCAGGGCCAAAAGGAGTCATCACTGTCACTGGAAACTTTCAAAGGTCCGATTCTTGCGACCGAGAGTTCAGCAAAATCTCTGAGACGTTCGGTATGGAAGAGCACTCGCCGATCTGTCGATTTCCAACGACCGCACACTCATGCAGGAACACAAAAAATTGGCAGTCGACAGAGCGTTCAACGCAACAAATGACACAAGGTCACATCAGGTGCACCCGACCGATCCGTCCAAGACAGTCAATGTATCATCGAGTCTGCCTATCGCATAGGAAAGCGCGCTCGTCGAATTCCTCCGTGAGAACTGGGAGATATTTGCGTGGTGTCCAGCCGACATGCCAGGTATCCCCAGGGAATTCGCCGAGCACTCTCTCCAACTGTTTCCAGATGCCAAGCCAGTAAAACAAACAATGCGCCGCGTTTCCGGCCCAAAAAGAGCCGCCGTCGAGTCTGAAGTTGATAGACTACTCGCGGCAGGGTTCATCCGAGAAATCAAGAAATCACAATGGGTGGCTAACCCCGTACTTGTAGAAAAGAAGCATACAGATATCCTTCGGATGTGCGTGGACTTCACAGCCCTCAACAAATGCTGTCCAAAGGATCACTTCCCGCTGCCTCGAATCGACCAGATCGTCGACTCCACCGCCGGATGCGCACGCCTATCCTTCCTGGACGCTTACTCAGGTTACCACCAGATAAGGATGAAGGAGAAGATGAAGAGAAAACGGCGTTCATAACCCCACTCGGGGTCTACTGCTACACAACCATGCCCTTTGGGCTCAAAAACGCGGGTGCGACATACCAGCGCATGATGCAAGATTGCCTCAAAAAGCAGATCGGACGAAACGTCCAAGTATATGTGGATGACATTGTCATCACAACAAGGGAAGAAAACACACTACTCGACGACCTGCGAGAGACGTTCGCCAACCTCAAACACTTCCACATCAAGCTCAATCCTAAGAAGTGCACGTTCGGCGTACCAGCCGGGCAGCTCTTGGGTTATCTAGTCTCAGCTCGTGGAATCGAGGCGGACCCAGAGAAAATACAGGCCATCTTGACAATGCAAAGGCCTTCAAAGCTTCATGACGTACAAAAATTAGCAGGTCGAGTGGCGGCGCTCAGCCGCTTCATCAGCAAACTAGGCGAAAAAGCACTCCCGTTCTATCAACTGATGAAGAAAGCAGACAAGTTCGAGTGGACGCCGGAAGCCGAAGCAGCTTTCACGGATCTCAAGCGAGTCCTCACAAGCCCTCCAGTCCTCGTCGCACCTAAGGAACGGGAACCGCTATACCTGTCGTCTCGGCTACCAACAGGGTGGTGAGTACCGTACTGGTGGTCGAACGCATGGAAGAGGGACACGCCCAAAGCATACAACGCCCAGTCTACTACTTGAGTGAGGTCCTCTCCATATCAAAACAGCGGTACCCGCACTATCAAAAGCTGGCCTACGCCGTGTTCATGTCATCAAGGAAGCTGACGCACTACTTCGCAGAACACCCGATCACTGTAATCAGTAACTCAGGATCGGGGATATTCTCACAAACCCCAACGCAACTGGGAGAGTCGCAAAATGGCTCATCGAGCTGGGACCAAGGGACATCAGGTACGATCACCCGAAGGCCATCAAAGCACAAGTCTTACCCGACTTCACAACCGAGTGGATCGAAGCTCAGTTGCCTGGAGCGCCAGATGTGTCCAACTCATGGACCATGTACTTCGATGGGTCCAAGAAAAACGAAGGTGCAGGCGCAGGTGTCATCCTCATATCGCCAAAAGGAGACAAGCTTCGCTACGTCCTGCAAATGGGATTCGAGTTACCATCAAACAACGAGGCCGAGTACGAAGCCTTGATCCATGGCATGCGGATGGCCAAAGCTCTCGGGTGCACTCGATTAATGATCTACGGTGACTCGAATCTGGTGGTGCAGCAAACAATGAAGGCCTGTGACGCCATAGCAGACAACATGATCGCCTACCGCGACCTGTACAACATAATGGAGGGCAGCTTCGAGGCTGCGAGTTGCGACACATAGGGAGAGAAAGCAACGAGGAAGCAGACATACTAGCCAACCTAGGCTCAACCAAGGCGCAAGTTCCACCTGGTGTCTTCCTCGAGCGCATTGAGCACAGATCAATCAAGGAAAAACGGGCACCTCCTACATCGACCGCACCAGCCAAGAGCAAAACACCCAGCACAGAGAACCCGCCAGTCGAGGTACTCCTCATTGAGCCAACTTGGACTCAACCTTTCCTGGCATACATACTCCGCAACGAGCTACCGACGACATAACTGACTCACGACGTGTCACTCGACGGTCTAAAGCATACACTGTCATCAATGGCGAGTTGTACAAACGCAGCATATCAGGTATGTTCCAACGGTGCATCGCATTCGAAGATGGCAAAGCCATCCTTCGAGATATTCATGCAGGTACCTGCGGACATCACGCCATCAGCCGACCACTCATAGCCAAAGCCTTCCGAGCAGGTTTTTACTGGCCCACAGCACTGATTGCGTGGATCACACGTTCGTTGGGAGACCCCAAGAGGAAGGTATGATGCAGTGTAGCAGCAGTTTTCCCTCAGTATGAAACCAAGGTTTAATCGAACCAGTAGGCGCAAGAAATCACTTCTAAAGGTTGTTGGTGGCGGAATATGGCACGACGCAACACCAGGGAATCCGGCGCCGACGTGGAATCTGCACACAACACAATCAAACTACTTTGCCCCAACGAAACAGTGAGGTTGTCAATCTCACCGGCTTGCTGAAAACAAAGGATTAAACGTATGGTGTGGAAAACAGTAGTAAATTGCAGAGAATGAAAATGAACAGTGTTTGCAGTTGGTTGTATTATTAGTGTAAAAGAATGGACCGGGATCCACAGTTCACTAGTGGTGTCTCTCCATAAAAGATAACTAACATGCTGGGTGAACAAATTACAGCTGGGCAATTGACAAAATATTGAGCGCATGACAATGCATATTTTTAGATAAAGAGTGTTTATTGATATCGAGAAGATACAACATGCACCCAGCCTCTGCAACAACGCAATAACCGAAGCCATTACGGATGCACACAGCCAAAAGACAATAAGAAGAAGAAATAAAAAGAAAAGTCCCGCTAAAGAGTTACAGTCTTTGCAACAGCCGCACAACCACCACCAAAGCAACACCTGATGTCCAATTCTTCAAAAGCAACGTCTTCAAGAAGAACAGTGCCAGGCACAACCAATTAAGGCCAGACCTTGGGTTTTCACCCTGAAGATAATCCTCGCTCTCAAAACAATGTCTTCAGCAAGACCACTGTCAGGCACAACCAATTAAGGCCAGACCTTGGATTTTCACCCTGAAAGGTAGGACTTTTGACATCACGTATGTTGTCGCCCCCACTTACATGCCGCTGCTCCAAGTCCCGAAACACCAAGCCAATTCCTCCTCGCCAGAAAGATTCGACCCACCATTGCTAGTCATCAGATCTTGACTTACATGACCTTCTCCGCCAGCACCATGGAACGAGAACATGTCCCATGATATTAACAGCCAACAGAGCTTCGAAGCGCTCCCTCTGACATGGGTGCGCACGACCGAAACTCACCCGATCCAGCAATCTCCAGGCATGAATCGCCCAGTGGAGTTCGCCGGCGGAGTCTTCCGGAACACGCCACGGTAGCCAGATCGACAATCTGGCCAGATCGAAGAAACAAGTGGTAAGCAGATCCTTATCATGGCGCAAGAGGAACCCTAGGACCGCCGCCATTATTCAGCAGAACCAGCCAGCCCCCACGCCGCCGGTCAGAGCAACCGAGGGGAGAACGACTGCATCTTCACCATACCCGCAACACTCGAGTAGGAGCAGTCCCGGCCGGCCCAGATCTGGCCCTGAGGCACAAATCGGACCCAGCCACCTGCGCCGTCGAAGACCACTGCAGAGGGCGTCTGCGCGTCCACCACCTCCACGTCGCTCAGCTGGGGAGGCGACCAGCCGGCACACCAGCCGCACCGCCCCAAACCCCACGCGCCGCAAGACGGCGAGTCCAGGCGGAGGACCTAGACCCACGGCCTGCCACCACCACCTGCGAGACAGAGGTAGATGCAGCCGCCGCCAGGCCGGGAGACGCCGCCCCCAACCACTGCCCGAGGCCATCACCGCCGACACTGCCCCAGCCGCACCGTCGGAGAGATCTCGGCGACCACCTCCCCTAGCACCGCTCGGAACCAGGGGGCCGCCGCCACCGCGGCCGGCGCCGGCGGCAGCGGCGGAGGGAAGGCAGGGAGAGGGGAGGGTGGTTGGCGATGGGATCGGGAGACCCCCGGCGGCGCCCTGGGGAACGCCGCGAGAGGTGGAGAAAAAGAAAACCTCCATGACAATGCATATATATGACATGATGATTACTATGATATTCATGTGGGCATTACGACAAAATACATAGACCGTTATCCAACAGCGTCTATGACTAATAATCCACCGCCAGGTTGTCATACAGAGTTCCCCGTTGGTATTAAGTTGCAAGCAACGGATAATTGCATTAAGTAATGTGCGTAATGTAAACAAATGCATTAGACCTAACGGCGCACCCTTAAGCTAAGCATCGGTTATTTTATCCCTAGTGGCAACAGCACATCCACAATCTTAGAAGTTATTGCCACTCTCCCAGATTACCGGAGGCATGAACCCATTATCTAGCATAAATACTCACTCTTGGAGTTACAAGCATCTACTTGGGCAAAGCATCTACTAGTAACGGAAAACATGCAAGATCATAAATAACATATAAGATAGATTGATAATCAACTTGACATAGTATTGAATATTCATCGGATCCCAGCAAACACAACATGTAGCATTACAATAAGATGATCTTGATCATGATAAGCAGCTCACAAGATCTAAACATGATAGCATAAAGTGGAGAGACAACCATCTAGCTACTGCCATGGACCCGTAGTCCAAGTATGAACTACTCACGCATCACTCCGGAGGCAGGCATAGTGATGTAGAGCCCTCCGGTGATGATTCCCCTCTCCGGCAGAGTGCCGGGAAGAGCTTCTGAACCCTCCCGAGCTAGGGTTGACGGTGGCGGCGTCTCTGGAACTTTTCGTAGATAATGGCTCGGGTATTTAGGGTTTTCGCGTCGAGAAGAATAAATAGGCGAAAGGGCGGCGGCTGCAGAGCCACGTGGGCCCCACACCACCCCACGGCGCGGCAGGGGGCCCCGCGTGGCCCCATGGTGTGGGTGCCATGTGGCCCTCCTCCGTCTCTCCTCTGGACTCCGTCTTCGTGTTGGAAAAATAGGAGGTTCTGTCCAAGTTTCGTCCAATTCCGAGAATATTTCCAGACTAGCTTTTCTGGAATACAAAAACAGCAGAAAACAGGAACTGACACTGTGGCATCTGGTTAATAGGTTAGTCCCAGAAAATGCATAAAAATGCTATGAAGTGTATATAAAACATGTAACAATTGGTATAATATCAACATGGAACATCAGAAATTATAGATACATTTGAGACGTATCAAGCATCCCCAAGCTTAGTTCTACTCGTCCTCGAGTAGGTAAAACGATAAAAACAAAATAATTTCTGAGGTGACATGCTACAATCATAATCATGATCAAATAATACTGTAAAGCACATGTTATGAATGAAGTGATCCAGGTCAATGGTCTATAGTTTGCTAGCAAGTAGATAATGAGCAAACAACTGAATCATATAAGCAAAAACTTTTCATGAATAGTACTCCTTCCGTCCAACAATATCTGTCATAGATATGTCAAAAAGTGGATGTATCTAGACATGAACATGTATAGATACATCCACTTGTGTGCAAACTTGAGACACTTATTTTGGGACGGAGGGAGTACTTTCGAGACAAGCATCAAGGAGTTTTGCATAAGAGTTAACTCATAAAGCAATAGATTCTAAGTAAAAGGTATTTAACCAACACAAAGGAAGATTTAAGTTTCAGCAATTGCTTTCAACTTTCAACATATATATCTCATGGATATTTGTCAACACAAAGCATATAATAAGTGCAATATACGAGCATATAAAAATTGTTGCACCAAAGTTGACACTAGTGTTTGCTTCTAAGATAGAAAGAAGTAGGAAAACTGACTCAACATAAAAGTAAAAGAAATGCCCTTCGCAGAGGGAAGCAGGGATTAAATCATGTGCTAGAGCTTTTTAAGTTTTTGAAATCATATAGAGAGTAAAAATAAGTTTTGAGAGGTGTTTGTTAATTGTCAACGAATCAGAAAATGGAAAGTACAATATGACCCCTGCCAACCAGACTTTTAAGAGCGGCTCCCATGAAGGACGTTATTTCTACCAGCAAGGCAGATCATCCCTCTTTCTCTTTTGTTTACACATGCAGATATTTCACTGTTTGTCATTGCTTGACTGATAAATCAGGGCAAAAATGTGAAGAGAATTAAGCGGTTAAAGTTGTAATTAATTGGGACTGGGCACCCCATTTGCCAGCTCTTTTTGCAAAATTAATGGATAAGCGGATGTATATGCCGCTAGTCCGGTGGTAAAGTCTGTTTGACAGTTGACATAAAGACATCCACCCCGTCCTCATGAGCTTGGTAAACATTGACACAAAATAGGAGTAATAATTTTTGAATAGTTTAAAGGTAGCACATGAAAATTTTACTTGGAATGGCAAGGAAATACCACATATAGCTAGTTATGGTGGACACAGATGGCATGGATTTTGGCTCAAGGTTTTGGATGCACGAGAAGCATTCCCTCTCAGTACAGAGTTTAGGCTAGCAAGGTTATTTGAAGCAAACACAGGATATCAACCGACACAGCAAGACTTATATGAAAACATATTGCAAGCATTATAAACTCTACACTGTCTTCCTTGTTAACCAAACCCTTTTACTAGAAAATATCTAGACCTTAGAGATACCAATCATGCAAACCAAATTTCAACGAGCTTTACGGTAGTTTTCATTAATAGGTTTTAACTACATGATACAAAAGCTTAAACATGAACTACTTGATAACTCAAAACAATTGACAAGTATCAAATTATCCAATACAATGATCTACAAGAATATGTAAGTTTTTTCCATTATACCATCTACCACATGCAACATTTTCTGTTCCAACCAAACACCAATCAATTTATTTCAACATAAACTCTCCAAACAATTATAAGTGAAGCAAGAGAGTACTTTCTTTAAAAGAACTAACAGCTCTGAATAAGAGATGCATGCAAAACAGGAGCTAAAAGCATAGCAATAGCTAGATAAGAATACTCAACAAGTATAAGTGAAGAATAGGAGTATTCATATGAAAAAGCGGAGCGTGTCTCTCTCCCAATCAAGAATGCTGGGGTCCAATCAAGTTGACCATAAGAAAAATAAAATACTGAAAATAAAAGCACACAGACGCTCCAAGTAAAGCACATATGATGTGAAAGAATTAAAATATAGTTTCACTAGAGATGACCTGATAAGTTGCTGATGAAGAAGGGGATGCCTTGGGCATCCCCAAGCTTAGACGCTTGAGTCTTCTTGAAATATGCTGGGGTGATCCATGGGAGCATCCCAAGCTTAAGCTCTTCACTCTTCTTGATCACATTATATCATCCTTCTCTCTTGACCCTTGAAAACTTCCGCCACACCAAACTCAAAGTAATTCTCATTAGAGGGTTAGTGCACAATCAAAAACTCACATGTTCTATAAGGACACAAACATGACCGTTACTTTTAACATTAGCTACTGCCACTGATGTTATGTGAAGCTCTTCACCCTAAAAAAGAATTCCACTCAACACTAGTAAAAGAGAGAATGCGAAAAATAAAAACAGAATCTGTCTAAACAGAACAGTCCGCAAAGACGAATTTTTTCGAGCACTTACGTTGCTCAGATCGAAAAACTTTAAACTAACGAAAGATGCGTACATATCTGAGGATCACGCACAAAAATTGCAGATTTAAATAATTTTTCTGTGATTTTACAGAATTAAAACGGTGAACAGCAGAAATCTGTTCCTGCGCAGAAATCCAAATCTAGCATCATCTTCCTATTAGAGGCAATACTTGGCACAACAATGCGATAAAATAAAGATACAAAGGATTGTTACAGAAGTAAACAACTCCTTGACTAAAAAAAATTGCAGAAATAAAATAATGGGTTGTCTCCCATAAGCGCTTTTCTTTAACGCCTTTCAGCTAGGCGCAGAAAGTAAGAATCAAGTGTTTCCAAGTGATGAAGCATCAACAGAAAGGTTGGAAGTTTTCTCAACAATGCATTGTATCTTATCTATATAAGTTTCAGAAACTCCTCTTTCATTACTTTTAGGCACACTATCCTCATCAAATAAATTTTCAGGAACAATCCAATCAAAATTCTTTTCTAGTGCCTCATGCATTCCTACAAACTTAAAAGGTATTGGTATCTTACTTCCCCTCATAATTAGTTTCTTTAGTGTACTTAAGCCTCTCTTTTTCCAGTTTCTCAAGTGTATTACAACATCAATATAATAGCCAAGCATCTTATATCGAATAAAAACTTTTCTAGCTTCTCTAGCAACATCACCAAATTCTTTAAGCAAGGTTTCTAGAACAAAATCTTTCTTTTCACCATCTTCCATATCATGAAGTTTAAGGAACATATGCTGCATTATAGGATTCAGATTGACAAACCTAGCTTCCAACATGTGAACTAGAGAAGCTTAGCAATTTCATAATTTGGAGCAAGTTCTACCAAGGATCTATCTTCAAAATCTTTAAGCCTACTAATGTGACCCAAGAATTCCTCAATGTTATCTCTTCCAATGATAGACCCACTACCCACAGATATGTCTTTTAAAGTATACTTAGGGAGAAGCATGATGAAATAACAAAAACTAAACAGAAAATAAACTAGATGCAAGTAACTATTTTTTTTGTGTTTTTGATAAATAAAGCAAACAAGACTAAATAAAAATAAACTAAGCAAGACAATAACAAAGTAAAGAGATTGGAAGCGTGAAACTCCCTTGCAGAAATCCTCTTGCTCCCCGGCAACGGCGCCAGAAAATATGCTTGATTGCGTGGATCACACGTTTTGGGAGACCCCAAGAGGAAGGTATGATGCAGTGTAGCAGCAGTTTTCCCTCAGTATGAAACCAAGGTTTAATCGAACCAGTAGGAGCAAGAAATCACTTCTGAAGGTTGTTGGTGGCGGAATATGGCACGGCGCAACACCAGGGAATCCGGCGCCGACGTGGAATCTGCACACAACACAATCAAACTACTTTGCCCCAACGAAACAGTGAGGTTGTCAATCTCACCGGCTTGCTGAAAACAAAGGATTAAACGTATGGTGTGGAAAACAGTAGTAAATTGCAGAGAATGAAAAGGAACAGTGTTTGCAGTTGGTTGTATTATCAGTGTAAAAGAATGGACCGGGGTCCACAGTTCACTAGTGGTGTCTCTCCATAAAAGATAACTAACATGCTGGGTGAACAAATTACAGCTGGGCAATTGACAAAATATTGAGCGCATGACAATGCATATATATGACATGATGATTACTATGATATTCATGTGGGCATTACGACAAAATACATAGACCGTTATCCAACAGCGTCTATGACTAATAATCCACCGCCAGGTTGTCATACCGAGTTCCCCGTTGGTATTAAGTTGCAAGCAACGGATAATTGCATTAAGTAATGTGCGTAATGTAAACAAATGCATTAGACCTAACGGCACACCCTTAAGCTAAGCATCGGTTATTTTATCCCTAGTGGCAACAGCACATCCACAATCTTAGAAGTTATTGTCACTCTCCCAGATTACCGGAGGCATGAACCCACTATCTAGCATAAATACTCACTCTTGGAGTTACAAGCATCTACTTGGCCAAAGCATCTACTAGTAACGGAAAGCATGCAAGATCATAAATAACATATAAGATAGATTGATAATCAACTTGACATAGTATTCAATATTCATCGGATCCCAGCAAACACAACATGTAGCATTACAATAAGATGATCTTGATCATGATAGGCAGCTCACAAGATCTAAACATGATAGCATAAAGTGGAGAGACAACCATCTAGCTACTGCCATGGACCCGTAGTCCAAGGATGAACTACTCACGCATCACTCCGGAGGCAGGCATGGTGATGTAGAGCCCTCCGGTGATGATTCCCCTCTCCGGCAGAGTGCCGGGAAGAGCTTCTGAACCCTCCCGAGCTAGGGTTGACGGCGGCGGCGTCTCTGGAACTTTTCGTGGATAATGGCTCGGGTATTTAGGGTTTTCGCGTCGGGAAGAATAAATAGGCGAAAGGGCGGTGGCTGCAGAGCCACGTGGGCCCCACACCACCCCACGGCGCGGCAGGGGGCCCGCGCGGCCCCATGGTGTGGGTGCCACGTGGCCCTCCTCCGTCTCTCCTCTGGACTCCGTCTTCGTGTTGAAAAAATAGGAGGTTCTGTCCAAGTTTCATCCAATTCCGAGAATATTTCCAGACTAGCTTTTCTGGAATACAAAAACAGCAGAAAACAAGAACTGGCACTGTGGCATCTTGTTAATAGGTTAGTCCCAGAAAATGCATAAAAATGGTATGAAGTGTATATAAAACATGTAACAATTGGTATAATATCAACATGAAACATCAGAAATTATAGATACGTTTGAGACGTATCAAGTACTCAAGGATGCGGAGGACATAGTCAAAAGGTGCATCGGCTGTCAAAAATTCGCCACAAAGCCGCACGCACCTGCATCAGCATTGAAGACAATACCATTGGCCTGGCCTTTCGCCCAGTGGCGGCTAGATATGGTTGGGCCACTCAAAAAATCTTCGCACGGAGGGCACACTCATCTCCTGGTGGCAGTTGACAAGTTCACAAAGTGGATCGAAGCAGTCCCCATCACAAATTCGACTGCTACTACGACAGTTAACTTCATAAAGACCATCATCTACCGTTTCGGCGTCCCAAGCAACATCATAACTGATAACGGCACAAAATTCACGGCTGAAGAATTTCGTTCCTTCTGCAAAGAGCAAAGCATCACGCTCAACTATGCATCCGTCGCACACCCGTAGTCCAATGGCCAAGTCGAAAAAGCCAATGGACTCGTGTGCAGCGGAATCAAGAAACGCCTCCTGGTGCCACTCAAAAGAGCCACGGGTGCTTGGGTTGAAGAACTTCCGTCGGTACTGTGGAGCTTGCGCACAATTCCTAACGCTTCAACACAATTCACACCATTTTTCATGGTCTACGGCGCAGAGGCATTCCTGCCATCCGATGTAAAGTTCGATGCACCAAGGGTGGCAGCATACAACGAAGACGACGCAGAAAAAGCACTCGAAGACGCAGTCGACTTGCTCGAAGAAGCACGTGACAGGGCCCTGGCTCGCACAGCTGTCTATCAGCAGGATCTCCGCAACTACCATAGCCGTCGACTACGCACCAGGTCCTTCGTGGTTAGCGACCTGGTGCTTCGGCTGATGCAGAAGAAGGTGCACAAGCTCGCCTCCCCATGGGAGGGACCCTTCATCGTCACCGAGGTCATCGACGGTGGCGCGTACAGACTGAAGCACGCGAAGACAGACGAACTTTCGCACAATCCTTGGAACGTTGCGGACCTACGCCGTTTCTATGCTTAGACTGCTCAGTCATACAATGTAATAGGCGATATGTCGGATGGCTGCAGGTTTCAGACACGCTCTTTTCCTTACCAGGGTACCTACGGGGGCTGGAAGGTTTTTAATGAGGCGGCATGCAGCTTAACATTCAAAAATGGAATATAATCAATGTTACTCCTATCTCTCTTTGTTTACTATTCGCATAACTCATTAACAAACACCTTAGCCGCACTCGAACGCTCGGAGGCAGAGTCTCATAGCAAAGTTGGAAAAATTTCAGAAAACACAAACTTTACAGCCGCACTCGAATACTCGGGGGCTGTGTAATCATTATTTCACACTCAAAACATTTCATAAACCCCACTCAATAGACTCGGGGGCTGCGGAAAATGCAAAATAAACAATTCATATTATATACAAGAGGCAACTTTACACTCGGGGGTTGCCCCCTATACAAGTTTATACACAAAACCTCTAATCTTCAGGCTCGTCCTTGATGGGCAAAACAGGGCCAGAGAGTTGGGCATGGTTCCGCTCGACCAACATCCTTGCAGAAAGAACGGTGCCATCAAGATCTGCGTGGGACAGAGTCGCACCAACATCAGGTGGGGGCAGCAACAAGTTGGGACGTCGACTCCGAACATATGCCATCGCCGCGTTAGCTCCAACCACAAGCTTCTGGGTCAGCAACTCCCAGATAGGGCCTGCATGACGGAAAAGATCGAGCAAGGCATGGATTCCTTGTGGTTGTGGTCCTGTTGGAAAAAGGGTCTGATTGATGTGAATCAAAGCCGCCCTGCATAAGTCGAGTAGCTGAGCGCTTCGCCAAGCACAATCCTTCAAAGTAGCGAGTGTGCGCGCTCGAAACCTATCAAGCCAAAAATGCTGACGACCAGTTGTCGGGTTGTCAGTAGCATTATCCAAACGCTCCTCAACGCGAGCTTGCTCTGCTTGGAAGTCAAAGACAAAACCTGCAAAAGAACAAGTCGAGTCAAAAGAAAAAAGAGTAGCCAAAAAATCCGTAATCAGAGCAAGGATCGTACTCACAATCGAGTTGCCTGTTTACAAGTTCCATCTCTCCAAGCACATAATCCTCTCGTTGTGTGGCCGGAGCTGGTCTCATTTTTAGCATTTTCAGCTCGCGCTGGGCACTCTTTAGCTCTTGCTCCAGTCTCACGACTCGAGTTTTCATATACTCCATTACTTTGGCATCATTTGCCACCTGAGCCTGCGACCGGATGGAAGTATGAGGCGGCGAGGAACCAACTGGCGTATCGGGTTCCCGTGGTTGTTCAAAGCACAACCATCACAAAAATTTCAAGTCAGAAAGGGGAAACCCAGTGCATCATTTATGCAAGCTAAACATCACGTAACCTCTCAGGTAAAAACACAAAAATATTGAAGGCGACATCGATACAAGTGTAGCAAAAACACACGCGTACTCGCGCGATTAAAGGTATCATTACAGATCATAAATATAAGGTTCGACTGTCACAAATCTATGACATGGACTCCGACCTAGCCCTACTCGAACGGGTGGCGATCTCCGTTGCCCGGCGCTCCATGGTGGTCATAAAAATGTTGGCCAGTCGTGCGGCTGGCTCGCTAACAGACTTCAGAGACACCAACTTCCCGTCGGGCTTTCGAGGGAACTCAGACATAGCTGCCTCGAAGTCACCTTCTATCCCATGACCTAAAATCAGCTTGAGGGTAGACTCCGAGCCGCGTACCGTGAGGGTGCGAGCAAAGCTCGCCATGGTCGAGGTCCCCGGGCCAAGAACGCTGGCGAAGCCATCTACAGTCAACGGTAGCTCGCCAAGTGGAAGCACGTTCTTGTACACAGCGCCGAGTGTGCTGGTGGACTTGGCTAGAGCATCCTTCGCATGGACGAACATGGCGCTGAGGTCACCTATAACATGGTCGAGTGGTAATGCATCACTGACCACGTCCGAAGGTGCCGGCGCGCCAATAACTCCTTCAACAAAGATCAAGCAGGGCAAAAGTTATTACACAGCGCACAGCAGCTACACAAAAAGGTCAAAAGGAAAAAGTTACTAACCTCCCACATCTCGAGCAAGGCCAGCCAGTCGCTCAGCATATCCTCTCTCGCGCAAGGCGGCTGAGTCCTTGGCGGCATCCAAAGCTTTCTTCGACTTGGCGCGCTGGGAGGCGAGTGCCTCTTCTAGCTCCCTCACCTGGGACTCAGCCGATTCCTTGTCACCTGAATTCGATGGCAAGATGTAATTCACAATCGACAAAGTAAAACAATGCAAAAGAACTTCAGGAACAGCAGCAAACAAACTTACGGCTGAGTTGCTCCAGGTCAGCACGCAGACTGTCCCTCTCCTGCTCCACCTGGACGAAGGCCCTGCCTGATTCCGCCAGGTTGAGGTAGAAGGGCTACAAGCACATGAAACCAGCGTAAGTTATACACAAACAGTCCCAGATATGTGGACTTGACAAAAGACACTTACGTGGTCAATCCAAGGCGCAGGCTTTGCGAAAGATGTCCCGACCTCTACAGCCGCAGCACTCGTAGCCTTGGTCGCTTCAATGGCAGTAGCCGTGGCTATTGACTGAACCACCTCGGGAGCAACAGGAGAAACATCCGGGTGATTCGGAGTCGAAGTTTTCTCAGCTAGAGGAGTTGCGGGACGCTCGGTCTCAGCACTACGAAGGGCAGAGAAGAACAACTTAAGCAAAAACATCAGAAAGCAAAAATACAGTACAAGCAAAGGAGCAAACCTGTGTTCTCCATCCTCTTCACTATCGAGGCCATCAAAATTTGGGCCTCCAAACAACAGCGCCTCATCCGACTGGGGAGGAGGAGCTGAGCTCAACGGGCACATAGTCAAGGGGGCTGCTCTGGCAGAAGGTGACGAACCCGAGTCTCCATCATCCCTCAAATCCGACTCCTTCGCGGGTGAACTCAAAGAAGAGGATATCCTCTTCAACACGCGACGATGCTTGGGAGGGGGATTCTTGCTCTCAAGCTCAGGTGCAGGCGGTTCCTCAGACTGCATCTCGTCTGTTTCCTCTTCTTCGACCTCTTCCCGAGGAGAGGTGGTGGCAGAAGGAAGTGGCGAATCATCCCCCTTTGTTTCCACCTCTTGCAACTCTACTTCAGCAGTTGGGCCATTCTATGGAAGAGGGGGAACAGAAGACACAGTCGAGTGACCCTGCATATCACAAATAAACAGCCGGAAAGTTAGAGATGCACAATAAAGGGGAGCGCAGCCCGACGGTCAAAATACATAGATTGCACTAACCTCGGGCAAAGGCCTGTCAATCCCATATGGCGTGACAGGACAGTCGACGTTGCACGGATCACTTGCCTTGATGCTGGTGATGGATCGCACATGCGTAACCAGCTCGTTCTTCGACAACTCCTCCTGGCTCATCCGACTGGAGTCAAGCACACCCTCATATTGCCACATGGGGTGAGCTCGGGCACGGATCGGCCACACCCGCATCTTCACGAAGGTGGCAATCAGATGCACACCAGTGACATTGCCCAGCATATTTCCAATCTGAGACAAAAGAGGCGTCGCCTCCGCCTTTTCTTCAGTCGAGAGATGATGGGCCCAAGCGTTGGTCTTCGCAAGAGAACTGGCAGTCAAAAAGGTAGGGACTCCGTCTTGCTCAACGCTGACGTAGAACCATTTCTTCCTCCACCCTTGCGCAGAGTCGACTGGTTTCAAGGCAAAGTAGCGGGTGTCGCTACGCACCTGGATCCCGCAGCCGCCCAGAGGGTACGTGCGACCGCCTCCCTTGTTTGGCCGGACGAGGAAGATAGACTTCCATAACGCCCAGCTAGGTGCAACCCCCAGAAAGCATTCACAAAGCGTGATAAACCACACAATGTGCAGTATACCATTAGGGGTGAAATCATGGATTTGCACCTGGTAGGTGTCGGCCCAGTGGAATCCAGGGTGTGCTGGGCCTGTCCTCTACGGCCCTCGACACTTGATGGCGAATTTTCGCTAAGGACCAAGCCTACGGCATGGAGAGCCCGCGAGGCGGATTGCCTCACGAGGGCTTTTGAGGCAGCAGAGGCCTGCGGAGGCCCTCTCCACTGCTGCCCCCTCTTCAAGGAAATCTCCCCTGGAGAGAGGTCAACGCCGAATTCTCTACAGGGCATCCAAGCCCTCGTGGAGATCGCTTCGCTGCAAAGCAACCTCTGCAGAGTGCACATGGGCTCTGCAGCGGCCGCAGAGTGACGCGCGCCTCTGCGCGCGGTAACGACGACGCCGCAGTTGCCATTTTGGTGATTAAAGGGGTCAACAAAGCCGTGCCATCCGCACCGGACTACAAGGTTTTCCTCTTTGGTGATAAGGGGACCGGCCGGCGCTACGCTCCACGGCCAACGTCACCGTGGGCACCCCCACGTTCCTCTGCGGCCCCAGCTGGCCGTCCAACATGGACGGTGGTCACTCTGCCACAGGCTTCAGCTTTACGCCCATGGACCGTGTCCATGGACAGCCGGGCTGCGGTGCGCCACGCTCTACCTTCTGCCGCCACGTGATAGCCCTTCCGTAGCGCAAGCACAGGGAGGAAGCCCGGGGCGCCTATAAAAGAAGGAGGAGCAGCACCGTAGCAAGGGATCGCATTCTCATTCCAGCATAACCACTTACGCGCAAGGAAGAAGAAGACCACTGCTTCCCTTCCTTGTGTACACCATTGCCAGAAGAGAGCCCTCGGCAAGCTCATTGTACTGTAACCTCTACAAGCAGTGCAATACAGACAAGCAGGAGTAGCGGTGTTACCTCCACACGAGGGCCGTGAACCTGGGTACGGGCTGGTGTTCATCTCTGTCGTGATGTCCCTCCACTTGCTCGACGAGCACCGTCGCCGTGCAGGTTGAGGGTTGTTTGACCAACGTGTTCAGCCCCTTACACGAACTCTCTTCGTGAGCTTGACTATCCCTGTTTCGTGGGAGTCATTCTCCGACAATTGGCGCGCCAGGTAGGGGGCTGAGGCGCGTCTTCAACCTTCATCGACCTCTGCACCATGGCGGACACTCGCGCAGCTCGCGCCACCCGGCGGGCGTCAGGCAGGGCCACCACCGAGCCCGCTGCCAACACCACCAACCCTCGCGGCCGGCCCCGTGCCAGCCGCCACGGGGCGCAACACCGCTGAACCGCGGGTGGAGCACCCCGAGGACGACGACGGCCACCACGACGACCGCTTCGACGAAGACGTCGACCACGGGCACGGCGAGGACGCTGAGTCCTCGCATCCGTCCCAGCGCCACAGCGCCTCCACTCTTGGGCGTCCAGCGCCCAGCCCAAACACCGCGCTACTCATGGCCGCGGAGCTTTTCCGCTACCGCCCCACAGCTGAGGCGCACGACAACTGGCTCGGCCGCCTCCAGCACCTCGTCGACATTGCGGGCGGCACCGCGCCTGCTCCTGCGGCGTCGCGCTCTCTGGTGCACCACAACTCCGGACGCGCCGGAACCACCGCGCATGGCGCACCTCCGCCCGCCTTCGCCGCCACCTCCGCCGGTCCACCTCCCGCTGCGGCGCACAAGGCCACGTCCCACGCGTCTTCGCCGCGCGATTGCCAAATCGTGCAGCGACACCCCCAGACGCGCGGGTGGAAATGGAGCGCCAGAAGGACCTCCAGAAGCGCATCGTCGAGGAAATCGGCCAAGCAGGGCGACAGAACCGCCGTGCTCTTCAGGGTGGCATCGCCTCGTACGCCACAGGTTGCGCGGCCTTCACCCGCAACCTGCGTCGCGTCGTCTGGCCACAGAAGTTCAGGCCTGACCTACCCAAGGGCTACGACGGCACGAACAACCCCATCGAGTTCTTGCAGCTCTACACCACCTCCATCCAAGCTGCGGGGGAGACGACAAGGTCATGGCCAACTGGTTCTCCCACGCTCTCAAGGATTCCGCCTTGTCGTGGCTCCTGAACCTTCCCGAGGATTCCATTGACTCGTGGGAGGAGCTCTGCCAGCAGTTCGTTGCGAACTTCAAGGGCACGTACGAGCGCGCCCTCACCTACAACGACCTGCGAGCTGTGCGCCAGAAGCCTGGCGAGACCCTCCGCAGGTACATCCAGCGCTTCAGCCAAGTCCGCAACAAGATCCCGAACATCCCGGACTCGCACGTCATTGCGGCCTTCAGAGAGGGCGTCACCAACCACAGGATGCTCGAGAAGCTCGGCATCCATGATACCCTCTCCTCCGTGGTGAAGCTCTTCGACATCGCAGACAAATGCGCCAAGGCAGAAGAAGGGCTCCTCTTCGTCAAGGTGGGCTCGACAGACGACCCTGTCGAGGGATCCAAGACCCAGAAGAGGCGTGACGAGATAAAGCGCAAGCCTACCGCAGTCCTGGCAGCTGAACCCGACGCCAAGCATGTTCGCGAGGACTCCCAGAGGCTGGCGAGAAAAAGGTGGACAACCGCCCGTTCTGCATCTACCACAACAGGCGCGGCCATGCGACGGAGAACTGCTATGACCTCAAGCAGCTGAGCAAGAAGCGTGAGCAAGAAGAAGGCAGCGGTGGCCGCGGCAGAGGCCGTGGTTACCGCAAAGGTGGACGCAAGGGCAACTTCCAGAGGCCCAGGGAACTCAGGCGAATGCCGCCGAGAAAAACAACAATCTGCCCGACGAAGAGCCTGGAGGCTACCAGGCCCCCAAGGGTGCCATGGCATGCATCCTCGGCGGATCCCAGGCGCCCAAGTCGAACAACCAGTTCAAGCAGTTCGCTCGCGAGCTCAACGCAGCGCTTCCCGGGGTCGAGACGTCCCGCCCCCTCAAGTGGTCCCAGTACACCATCGCCTTCGACGCCAAAGATCACCCCAAGTCTACAAGACTGTGGGCACCCTCCCGTTGGTGTGCACCCCCACCATCAACAACATCGCCGTCGGCAAGACGCTCATTGATGGGGGTGCAGGCCTAAACGTCATCTCTGTCGAGACCTTCGAGACGCTTCAAGTGCCCTACGAGTGGCTCATGCCCTCCAGGCCCTTCACCGGGGTCACCAGCGGCTCAATCTCGCCTCTGGGGCAAGTGAGGCTCGCGGTCACTTTGGCACGCAGGAGAACTACCGCACCGAGCTAATTGACTTCGACGTCGCGCACATTGGCCTGCCCTACAACGCCATCCTCGGCTACCCCGCCCTCGCGAAGTTCATGGCCGTCACGCACCACGCCTACAACATGGTCAAGATCCCTGGCAGCGGTGGCACCATCACCATACGTGGTCACGTACAGGACGCCACGCGCGCTGTCGAGATCGCCTACAAGGCCGCTGCCATGGCATTCCCCGCTGACGAGGACATGGAGCCTCTCGAGAGGCCCAAGAAGAAGAAACATGTTCACTCAAGAGCAAGCATCTACAAAGAAGGTGTCGCTGAGCACCAGCGGCTCGGGGGCTGAGGGCTCGGGGGCTAGCGTCACCATAGGCGCTGGCTTGCCTCCCAAATAGGAAAGCGCGCTCGTCGCCTTCCTTCGGGCAAATTCTGACATGTTCGCATGGACTCCGTCAGAAATGTCCGGTGTACCAAGGGAGGTGATCGAGCACCACTTAGCCGTGTGTCCAGACGCACGCCCTGTAAAGCAAAAGCGCGGAAACAAGCCCCCGAGAAGCAAGCGTTCATCATCAAAGAAGTAGAGAAGCTGAAAGCAGCAGACATCATTCGAGAAGTTGCCCACCCCACTTGGCTCTCCAACGGTGTGGTTGTCCCAAAACCCAATGGAGGAGGCCGGCTCTGCATCGACTACACAGACGTAAACAAGGCCTGCCCCAAGGATCCATACCCCATGCCAAGGATAGACCAGATTGTGGACTCCACCGCCGGCTGTGATCTCCTCTGTTTCCTGGATGCCTTCTCAGGCTACCACCAGATCAAAATGGCCAAGGAAGACGAGGAGAAAACAGCATTTCTCACCCCTTGTGGTGTGTATTGCTACACTTGCATGCCCTTTGGCCTGAAAAATGCCGGCGCCACCTTCCAGAGGCTCATGAGGATCGCCTTGGGGGCTCAGATGGGAAGAAATGCAGAAGCTTATGTCGACGACATCGTGGTCAAGTCTCGCGAGGGAGACACTCTCTTGAAGGATCTCGAGGAAACCTTCGCCAGCCTGCGCAAGGTGAACATCAAGTTAAACCCCGCCAAGTGCGTCTTCGGGGTGCCTTCAGGCAAGCTCCTCGGGTTCCTCGTGTCCCACCGCGGCATAGAAGCAAACCCTGACAAGATCAAGGCTATAGAAGACATGCAGCCACCTCGCCGCCTCAAGGACATGCAGCGCCTAGCAGGATGCATGGCCAGCTTAGGCCGCTTCATCTCCAAGTTCGGCGAGAGAGCCTTGCCATTTTTCAAGATCATGAAGAAATCCGGCACCTTCAAGTGGACTCCAGAGGCCGACAAAGCATTTGAGGACTTGAAGAAATACTTGGCTAGCTCACCAGTCATGGTAGCCCCCAGGGCAGGCGAGCATCTGAAGCTGTACCTAGCAGCCACTCCACAAACTGCAAGCGCCGTCCTGGTGGTGGAAAGAGAAGAGCCAGTTCTCCCCAAGAAAAGCACTGCCACACCAAGTCCAGAACCTCCCGACGAGGGAACAGTCTCTCCAGACCCAGTGCCAGACCCACAGCCTCAAGTCGAGTCCACCACGAGCACCCCTGCCGAGGCTCCTCCACAGGCAAACCTCGCCAAAGGTCCTGAGGAGCCTCTCGAGGGAGCCGACGCTGCCGCACCATCAACGACCCTCGTCGAGCATCCAGTCTACTTCGTCAGTACTGTACTGCGAGATGCTCGCGAGCGGTACCCAGTGCAGCAGAAGCTCCTCCTCGCGCTACTCATCGCCTCCAGGAAGCTGCGCCACTACTTCCAGGGCCACCCCATCACGGTGGTCACGTCCTTCCCCCTGGAGCAGATCCTGCGCAACCCCAACGCTACTGACCGCGTCGCAGGATGGAACATTGAGCTGCAGCCATTCAACTTGCGCTTCGACACCACAAGAGTCATAAAAGGGAGAGCGCTGGCGGATTTCGTCGCCGAGTGGACAGACCCAACTCCTGAAGAGCCTCGCGAAGAAGAAACCGCGTCATCGGGAGATACAATGCCAAGCCACTGGACCATGCACTTCGATGGAGCTTTCGCCTGCCGCAATGGTGGGGCTGGCGTTGTCTTAACCTCACCAAAAGGTGACAAGCTCTACTACGCCATCCAGCTGTGCTTCACAATAGACAAGATCTCCAACAACATCGCCGAGTACGAGGGCCTCCTCGCCGGGCTCAGAGCCGCAATCGCCCTTGGCGTCAAGCACTTACTCATAAAGGGTGATTCCCAGCTCCTGGTTAACTTCTCCAACAAGAGCTACACGCCTAAAGACGACCACATGGCCGCCTACCTTGAAGAGGTCCGCAAGCTCGAGAAGCACTTCAGGGGCATGGAGCTCATGCACATCCCGCGAAAGGAGAACCAGGAGGCAGATGACATCGCCAAGCGAGCATCACGAAGGCAGGCCCAGCCGGCCGGCGTCTTTGAAGAGAGACTCTCCAAGGCGTCCATAAAGCAGCCACAAGAAGCAGCAGCAGACAGAAGTACTCCCACCACCTCCTGTAGGTGGGGCACCCAACTGCGGTCCATCCTCAGGGGAGCGTCTGCTGCTGGCTATGGTGCATCAAGAGACAGGCTGGGTTGACGAACTCAAAGACTACCTGCTGAAGGGAGTCCTCCTGAAGAAGACGCGGAGGCGAACGAGTGGCTCGACAAGCCAAGTCATACTACATCCTCGAGGGAGACCTGTACCGCAAGCGCCCAAATGGAATTGCACTCAAGTGCGTCCCCCCCGAGGAAGGCCGCATGCTGATCAGAGACATTCACAGTGGAGAGTGTGGCCACCATTCCTCTGCACGCACCCTGGCAGGCAAGGTCTTCAGGAGCGGTTTCTACTGGCCCCAAGTGCTTCAAGATGCCACCACCATCGTCCAGTCTTGCGATGCGTGCCAGTTCCACGCCAAGCAAGTCCATCAGCCTGCACTGGGACTCCAAACCATCCCGCTCTCGTGGCCTTTCGCGGTCTGGGGCTAGACATCTTGGGACCCTTCCCGAGATCACAAGGGGGCTACCGCTTCCTCTTCGTGGCAGTCGACAAGTTCACCAAGTGGGCAGAGGTTGAAGCAGTGCGCAGCATACCGGCCAGGGCAGCAGTAAAATTCATCAGAGGCCTGGTCTGCCGCTTTGGTGTGCCTAATCGCATCATCACCGACAATGGCTCACAATTCACCAGCGGCATCTTCAGGGCCTACTGCGAGAGCCTCGGCACCAAGCTCTGCTTCGCCTCGGTGGCTCACCCACAGAGCAACGGCCAAGCCGAGCGAGCAAATGCTGAGGTCCTCAAGGGCCTCAAGACAAGAAGCTTCAATCGCCTGAAGGGCTACGGCAAGGGCTGGATAGACGAACTCCCGTCCGTGCTCTGGTCCATCCGCACGAACCCCACGAAGCCCACTGGTGAGACGCCATTTGCCCTCGTGTATGGAGCTGAAGCAGTCCTCCCCACAGAGATCAAGCATGGATCCGCACGGGTCCTTGCCTTCAACGAGGACGATCAAGCAGACCTCCACAGCGACGACCTGCTGCTCCTTGACGGGTTGCGCCGCCGTGCCGCCCTCAGGGCAGCCAAGTACCAGCAAGACCTGCGACGCTACCACAGCCGCCACATACGTCCGCGCACTCTCGAGACAGGCGACCTCGTCCTCAGGAGAATCCTCTCCAGGGAAGGTCTCCACAAGCTCTCGCCAATGTGGGAAGGCCCCTACAGGGTCTCACACATCGCCAGGCCTGGCGCGGTACGCCTCGAAACGGAGGACGGCATCCGGTCAAGAATCCATGGAACATCGCGCATCTACGCAAGTTCTACCCGTGATCATAGTCACGCCAGACATTTTTTGTCTCTAGAGGGAAGCACACAACTTCACCTCCAAGCTTCACAAAAGCTTCTCCTCCCGAGGGCCAGCCCCTCTGAGCTCTCCTGATTACGTGCCGCCGCAGGCCGTGAAGAGTCTCAGCCACTGAATGTGGTCCCCATGCCTCGACATGGAAAACTTTATCTTGGTAACACCAAGTGTAATGAACCAATTCGTTTCTCAATGAAACATTGCGCTGAGGCGCCGCTATGTAATATTTTGGTGGTGAGTTTTTACTTTTCATCATCTTAGTTCATTTCGCGCTCATATTCTTCCCCATGCGCACCTCGCGAGCGGGGGCTGAGTACGGTGACTGTGCCTCAAGAGCACCCCAACAGCACCGCAAAATCCAAAGGATCCGAGCTCTAACACGTGAGCACGCTCTCACGCCTGTTACCTCCCAAAGAGCTCTGGCCCATGGGCTTGCTCCCAAAACACGCCACCTCACCAAAGGACCTTGGTACTTACTCTCCTCGCGAGATACTCATGAGGAAGCCTATAAGCGCGCATGAGTGTTTACTACCATGTGCCTGCTTTGGGTTTGCCTCTCTAACCAATACAGGGAACAAGAGTCCTCCCCAAGGTCGAGAAGTCACGCTCCGACCCCTAGAGGGAGCGCACCATCACCAACGCCCAGGGAAGCCAACGCCCTCTACGAGGCCAAAGTCTCGCCAAGCTAAGTCTAGCGCTCGCGCCCCTCAGGAGTTTTTCTCCCTCTCACGAGCACCTGTCGTCCCTCGAGCGGTTTTTTCTCTCTCACACTCCATGGACTGCTTGTGCGTCAAAGGGGGCCCTCGAGCACCGCGACTCGAGAGCCCTTACCTCTCCAAGCCTTAAACACCCCCCGGCCTTGCCGAGTCACGCTCCGGCATACCGCAGCGGCGGTGTCATAGCGCAAAGAGATGGGTCCTGACGACGTAGAGCGAAGAAAGACATGGAACAGGGATAAAAGGCCCATCGAGGGGCACACACACACATTTGCATACGATCAAAGTATCTTACAAGCCATGAATTAAAACAAGTCTTAAAACAAAGATAATTGCGCGTCAAGCGCATCTTGTTGCAGGAGTGGCCTAGGCAGAGGGTTCACCATCGCCGTCCTCTTCAGCCTTCTCTTCTTCGGCGCCTTCATCCTCCTCAGCGGCCTGCTCCGCCTCAACCCTCTTGAAGCGGTCGACGTAATCGTTGACTTCTTCTCGAACCAAGTTGGAGAGCTCCCAGGCTTGGTCCCCCTCGTGGGCTCGGTCACTGACTCGTAGTCGAAGCCGGGTTGAAGGCGCTGGAGGTTGGCGAAGACGCGATCGATCGCCACGGTCAAGAGCTTGCGGCACTCCTCATCAACAACATCGCCAAGTTCCGCCACAGGGCCCTCGAGCGCGGTGAAGAGCTGATCGAAGTAGGCGAGGTATGTGGCGGCGTCAGCGTTCCCATGACGGGAACAGCAGGGCATCCACTCCTAGCTGCCCCGCGAGAGTGTTCCCCCGGGTCACCAAGGACTTGAACATGCGCTCCCGCTGCTGCGTCAGGACCGCGCCGCCTGCACGCTGTGCTCAGCCTCTGCAGCACGCTCCACAGCAGGGCCCACCTGCGCGTTCAGCTCCTCATATCAGCCATCAGGGAGGCGAGGTCTTGATCTGCACGTTCGCGAGCCTCTTCCGCGCGGCGACGACCCCTGGCGCGCCTCACCTGGGAGTTCAGGTTGGCGTTCTGGTGCTCCAGTTGAACATGCGGGCATTGTCATCCGCGCGTTTCTTCTTGAAGCGGTCCTCCTGCTTCCTGAATTCCCGCATATTCTTCGACGGCAGCGCGATATTCTTTCTTCTGCTTGGCGGCGGCATCCTTCTCAGCCTCTTCCTTCCTCGCGGCGAGCTTTCGGTTGGACTTCTCTACAAGCTTTTTGTGCCTGGCCACCTCCTCATGCTTGCCTATGGCCTCGGCCAGATTGCCCTCCCGCGCCTCAAGATCTGCGCGCTGCGTGGACAGCTCCCAGCCTGCAGTTGCTGCTCCTCGCGTTTGAGCACCTCCGCTTCGCGCGCCGCCAGTACTTGCTCACGGGCATCCAAGGACACGCGGTGTTGGTCCAAAGACTTCCGCGTAGCCTCCGACTCCGCAGCAATTTCCCCTCGCGGTCGGCAAGCTCTTGGCGCTGAGCGGCTAGCGTGGTCTCGAGGGCCGCGCGCTCTGAGGCAGCGCTTGGCGCTCCGCCGCCCCTCGCGATCTCTGCAGCGGCCTGGCGCTCTGCCTGGAGTGGCTCCAGGGTCTCTTGAGCCTCGCGCCGCGCTCTCGCGACCTCCTTGGCGAAGCGCAGCGCCTCCTCTCGCTGCGCCTGCATGGCCTCGTTGTCGTGGCGACGTTGCTCCACGACCTCGAAGAAGCGGGTCCAGCCTCTCAAGTTCATCATACTCTCTGGCGAGCTCGGCCTCCTCGAGAGCGAGTTGGGCCTCCAGCCCATCCAGTGCACCCCTCGCCAGGCGGAAGGTAGAGCTGCGGCGAGCGCCGCTCCAGCTCTTGCCACCCAGGACCAGAGCCCGCGAACTCCCAGACATGGAGGCTCCCTCGTGCGCACTAGTTTCAGGGTGGGAGTCTCCAAGCTTGGGCCCGGGTCGACCCTGGCCTGGGGCTGTGAAGCGAGCCCTCTCCGTCATTGGGGCCATGGGCTCCAGCACCGTCGTCTTCCATCGGCGTCCTCTCGAGCTTCAGGGGCTGGGGAAGATTGCCCAGCCACCGTGGGTCCGCCGCCGCCGAGCCCGCTGCGACCTCAGAAGAAGCCGCCGCCCCCTCAGCATCTGCGTTAGGCGGGGGCGGCGGAGGGACGTTTTCCTCCATCGCGGCGTCGGTGCCTTGGGGCGGCGGAGGAATTTCTCCCCCATCTCAACGTCGGCGCCTCCCTTCGCCGGCGAGCCGCTCCCCTTTCTCCGCGGCGACCTCCTCTTGCCGCTCTGGTGGAGTGACGGGCGTGGTGGGTTGGTGTCCGCACCACCGCCTCCTCCTCGGGGCGCACCTCCGCGGTAGAAGACGAAGTAGCTGCTCCGGTCAGAGGTGCAACCACCACATGCCCTGCGCTTCCTCCGCCACAGGCTTCGTGGCCTCCTCCGCCACCGGCTCCGAGGCCTCAGTCACCACGGGCTTAGCAACCTCTTCAGCTGAGGGCTCCACAGGCTCCTCGACGGTTGCCGAGGCAAGGCCCCGGACCTCCGCGGCCTTGCGGAGCCTCCGGCGTTTTGCCGTCACCAAATCCCTAACAAACAAACAAGAAGGCCATCAAGAGGGGAGCAAGAAAACTCTCGAAAGATGCGAAAACAGGGCCAATGCTTACCCAGATGACTTGGCGCGTGAGTCAACCCACATCGTGTGGACGACCGCCACGACCTCGACGAAGCAGCTCCAGAGCCGGGCCCCTCAGGAGCAGTCTCAGCTTTCCTCTTGAGAGGGGTGCCCACTGGGCTCTTGGCGGCCCTGTCGTGAAAAGCCTTGGAGCGGGGATCGCAGCGTCCCGCTACGGCCTCCTCATCGCTGTCTTCCTCCCCCTCCGCGACCTGGCGCGAAGGGGCCACAAGGAAATCCTCGTCCCCGCTGGACGAAATCTCCAGAACTTCTCCCTCGGAGGAGCAGGTCTCGAAGAGCTCGCCTCCCCTGCCGAGGGATTCGCCCCTCCACAGGTGACGCCCAGATCGGCGTCAGATGCGGCGGGTGACTCCGAGGCCCAGTCCTCTTCCACCACGGGCGCCGCGGCCTCCTTCTTCTCCTCCCCAGCCAGGCCCTGAGGGGTGAACTCCGGCATCAGCTCCAGGATCGCGAGGCGCTTCTTCGGAAATCTGATGGAGTGGTTCGCGAGCTCACTGCGCGGCACAGGAACCTCCGGGGCGGTGAAGAGGATGCCCATTATGGAAGCTACGTCGGGGTGTGGGAGCTGCAGTGCAGCCGCATTGCGTCCGCCGGGCCTGAATACATCCACATCGGCTTTGTGTGCTTCTGGAGAGGAGCGATACGGCGCCTCACGAAGTCTTCAGCAACCATCTGCCCCGTGAGGCCAGCGTCGCGGACGAGCTTCATGCGTGCGACCAAGTCAGCAATCTTCGGGCTCTGAAAGGTTGCACTCGACCAGTTCGAGTTCTTCAGCGGCGGCGCCTCAGGGACGTCGAAGAAGGAATTCTGCGTCTTGGCGTCCACGAGGAACCACCGCTGGCGGAAATCGTCCACCTTCTTCGTCACCCGTGTGACGGGTTTGTCGCCGTCCCAGGACATGGGGATGTAGATGCCTCCCATCCCATCCGCGATGCGGAAGGACACACAACCAGACCGCTCGCCAGGCGCCGTGGAGCGGAGCGCGTAGAAGCTCCGGAAGAAGGCCACGGAAGGCATCACCCCCAAATACGCCTCGCAAAGATATGCGAAGATGGCGAGGATCAAGATGGAGTTGGGGTGCAGATGCAGAAGTTGGATCTGATAGAAGGCCAGAACCTCCTCCAGGAAAGGGGAAAATGGCGGCACCAAACCAGCGAAAATGGTCTGGAAGAAAATGGGATACAGCCCCGCCGCGAGCTTGCCAAAGCGCGCCGCCTTGAGAACAGTGGCGCCGTGCTCGTTGTTCTTGCCTGCGGCCATCAGCCGGATCTTGTCCAGCGCCTCCGCCGTGTGGATGCGAGTCCCCACCAGCGCCGGCGCGAACTCGTCCTCCTGCTGCGCCTCGCTCGGCCGGTACGTTCGCCATTGCCGCCTTGTCCTTCTTGGGACCCATGGTCGAAGAAAGAAGGGCGGCGGAGAAGCTCGGTGAAGGAGGAGCGCCGGAGACACAGGAGCGCAGAAGTCAAGAGCGAGGAGACGGGCGCGCAAATGATGCAGTAACTGCTGCCTGAACCGGCGCTGCAGGCTTTATTCCCCTCAGAGCAGTTACCGAGACGTGGTGGGTCCCCCCACTACGCCCGTCATCTCCGAGGAGAACGTGTCGTCGCGGCGTAACTGCCCTACACGTGTCTCAGGCCGGCCGGACACTTTGGGCCCATGACGATTCGCCTGCGTCCATTGGACTACATCGTGCCCATCATGGGCCCGGGGGCTACTGTCGGCCCAGTGAAATCCAGGGTGTGCTGGGCCTGTCCTCTACGGCCCTCGACACTTGATGGCGAATTTTCGCTAAGGACCAAGCCTACGGCTTGGAGAGCCTCGCGAGGCGGATTGCCTCGCGAGGGCTTTTGAGGCAGCAGAGGCCTGCGGAGGCCCTCTCCACTGCTGCCCCCTCTTCAAGGAAATCTCCCCTGGAGAGAGGTCAACGCCGAATTCTCTACAGGGCATCCAAGCCCTCGTGGAGATCGCTTCGCTGCAAAGCAACCTCTGCAGAGCGCACATGGGCTCTGCAGCGGCCGCAGAGTGACGCGCGCCCCCGCGGTGACGACGACGCCGCAGTTGCCATTTTGGTGATTAAAGGGGTCAACAAAGCTGTGCCATCCGCACCGGACTACAAGGTTTCCTCTTTGGTGATAAGGGGACCGGCCGGCGCTACGCTCCACGGCCAACGTCACCGTGGGCACCCCCACGTTCCTCTGCGGCCCCAGCTGGCCGTCCTGCATGGACGGTGGTTACTCTGCTACAGGCTCAGCTTTACGCCCATGGACCGCGTCCATGGACAACCGGGCTGCGGTGCACCACGCTCTACCCTTCTGCCGCCACGTGACAGCCCTACCATAGTGCAAGCACAGGGAGGAGCACGGGGCGCCTATAAAAGGAGGACAGCACCGTAGCAAGGATCGCATTCTCATTCCAGCATAGCCACTTACGCGCAAGGAAGAAGAACCACTGCTTCCCTTCCTTGTGTACACCATTGCCAAAAGAGAGCCCTCGGCAAGCTCATTGTACTGTAACCTCTACAAGCAGTGCAATACAGACAAGCAGGAGTAGCGGTGTTACCTCCACACGAGGGCCGTGAACCTGGGTACGGGCTGGTGTTCATCTCTGTCGTGATGTCCCTCCACTTGCTCGACGAGCACCGTCGCCGTGCAGGTTGAGGGTTGTTTTGACCAAC
>CAMZMU010000048.1:60078839-60243986 GCA_947311845.1 Poa pratensis | reverse complement strand
AGGCAGCGGCGGTGGAAATTTGCCCACACGTCAAAGTACCACGATGCGATAACATGTAGTACTGGAGTCTGGTATGCTTACACCGTACACTGTATGGATGTCGCCACTGAGTACGCCGTCCCCTTCGGCGGGAAACACCGCGAAAGGAAATATTTCTTCATGGAAGGACGATCTCGAGATGATGGAGCGATAATGCCCGTGTAGAAACACCGAAGTGGTCATCAGCAGTACTACCCTAGCGCGATGAAGCCGCCAACCTTTTAGACCTTCATGTCGAAGGGGGCGACATCAAGATCTGGAGTGTGGGTCACCATGGACTGCCAAATTTGACTTGTCGGTTTATTAAAAACTATTGTCAAGGGAAAGGAAAGAACCATGACGGTTATGCTAATGGGACAGGCCGGAAGAGGAATCCTGACGATCACAGAGAAAAATGGGAGGGTGAGGTTTTCTAATGAACGCGGGGATTCCACAACTACGTGGACATCCGTGTCATATCAGGAACCCACATCTTATATTACAACCCCAAGTTTGAATTACTTAGCAATCTGCTAATGATATATTGCAAGTCCAGCTGACGAGACAAAAAACTGCATGATATTGTTCTCGAGTATATCAGAAATTGTTGCATAATTTTTGTAATCTCGTGACTCAAGAGTTATGTACATAGAACACAGTATGGGAGAGAGTGAGGAAAGTATGGTTTTACTACATGTACTTATTTGAAGTAGCTTTGCACTGGTACTAGTGGAAAATTCGCGCGGCGTCACGCCGCGCTTGTGTGTTAGTTTGCATTTTTTTATTAATTTTGAATTGTTTAAATAGGTTTGTATTGTGGAATTATAAGTAATCGTTTATTTTTGTGAGCATGTAGATATATTTTGTAGTATACCTCTAATATTCTAGCAATTTGAAATATCGAAATATATTTCTATTTTCCAAATTAATATTTAATTTAAGTACATAGTTAGTGCTAAGCTTTTTTTGGATTCGAGTTCACAATTCGGAAAGTTCATTTATTATTGCATCTAATATTGATATTTTGAATTGTGTAAATATTTTTGTGTTTTGCCATACATAGTTTAGCGTTGATTTTTCTAAGCATCTGTTATATAGTTTAGAGAATATCCAATATTTAGCAAATTGAGTATTTAAATATGTTTCTATGTTGCATGAATTCTTAAATGTAATTAGAAAAATGTATTTGAGTTATATCCAAATGTTGACAATTAATTTTTTTAGAAATGCTACGGTAATTTCGAATACTTGGCAATTTGAATGTTTGATTATGTTTGTATGTTGGTATAAATAATTAATTTAGCTTCGTAATCAGAAGATGTGCACTGTATGAGCTATAGTAAAGTGAATATATAATTCGAGGAATTGCATCTGAATTTCATATTTAGAGAAAGTTAATTTATTTTTTTGAATATTTTGCTTAAAGTCCATATGGGTGGAAATGCACATTTTTCATTTGGATTCCATAGCTAGAGAATTTTTTTTTAAATTCAACTCCAAATATAATTGGAGCAAGTGTATATAGAATTTTTCTAATTTTTTACCAAATTGAGATGTGTAAATTTTTTTCATTTTGGTATAATTTATTAGCATTTTATTTTTGTGATGTTTGTGATGTTTGTGATCAAGTAGATTTTAAAACTGAACTATTTTAGAATATACAAATGTGAATTCTTTTAGTGTTTACTAAATGATTAGGTTTGAAAGTCATATAAAATTTTAGAATGTTCAAATTTTAATTTGAGTTGGAATGCTCAAAATATAATTGTTGTTTAGATTTTGGAAATTGTTCAAGCTGGGGTGTTTTCAGATTCGAATTATTTTTGGTTTGTAAAATGAGTAGATTTCGAGATATTTAAATTTTGAATTATGTAAATTTGAATTTTGATTGTATGGCACAAATAATCAGCATTTATTTTTGTGAGGGTATTTATAGAAATACTTTCATGTTGTAGACATTGTTCGAAGGAGGAAATGCATTAGGATTTTCTTCAAATATTCACCAATTCGAAATATTGAAATTATTTGTTTTTTGACATAAATAATTAGTATTTTATTTTGTCGGAGCATTTGTTGTCTTTTTTTCTATTTTTTTCCAGATAGGAATTTTTGGAGATACATCCATTTGCTGGTAATTTAATAAATAAAATGCATGAAATTAGAGGAAGTCAATTTGGATTTTGTCTAATATTAACCGCACCCGTTGTAATTCGAATTGTTGAAATTCATTACTGATATTATTATTCTTTACTTGTGGTATTTTTGTGGATTTTATTTGAGTTCGAAAGAGTTTTGTGAAATACATATTTTAGTAATTGACATATAGGTGTCAAATGAGCCTTTATGTTTAATTTAAATTTTCTAGATTTGCAATAATTTGAAAAAGGTTCCAAAGTATTTGAATGATTGTCGTGGGTTTTCACAAAAAAATTAAAGTTGTCCTCAATTGATTTGTAGTTGTATTTGAAAAGTTACAAAAGTTTTGAATTATAGAAAAACAAAACAGAAAGAAAAAAAAGGGGCCGAGCAGCCGCACAGAAAGGGCCCAGCCCAGCTCCCCCAGCCAGGCCCAGTGTGACGTCAGAGTGACGTCACAATGGCCGGACTCTGCCCCGACGGCGTGGGATGCGCTTGGACGCGAGCTGCCCGCAGGTGGCGGCGCCGCTGCCTTTGTGTCACCGGAGCGGTCTCCGGTGGCGTGCACACGCGGCGGAGGACGGCGACAATGGCGGAGTCGATTGCGGCGTGCTCGCGAAGTTCCGGCAGGCGATTTCCTGCGAGGAGGGAGAGGCACGGGGCGGAGGCCGGTGCATGCTTGGATTTGAGGGGGGAGCACCGGAGCGGCGGCATCGAGCGCGGCGGCCGACGGCGAACTCGGCGCCGCGCAGGAGAGAGAAGAGAGGAGGGGGAGTGTGCGGACGTTTTGCAAAAAGGCCCCCGATGTTGCTGAAATTGCTCTTTAGTCCGTTCGTAGTGGAAAGTTGTGGCCTACGGAGCATTTCTCGGCTTGTGAGGGGCTTTTTTGCAAAAGTGTCCGGGGTGCCGCGCGGATCGTCCGATCGCCAGCAACAGCGTGGATCGAAGAACTGTAGAACAACACTGTTCATTGGAACAGTGTTCTACAGTACACGACCCTCTCAGCGCGACATTCCGTCGTCTTTAATATAGGTAGTAATATGGTACTGTACTACTGTTGAGTGATTTGTGTAGTATTGTTGTACTGGTATTTGCAGTATCTTCTTATTTGTAGTGTTGTATTGACCAAACGTTGATTGAAAATTTTACTAGTACAAAAGGAATGACAGGACTTTCAGCCTCAGGCATCCTCTTTGTACATGAAAATCGAGCAAAAAGACAAAAAAAGGGAACAAAAAGGTTCGGCACAATTCCCTCCTAGCCGGCCTTGTAAGGCCTCCCAGCTCCAAGGTCGATTTGGTGTCAGAGAGCAACCAGCCAACCAGGCGGTATTGTGCTTCGGCTGGGCTATGTAACATAAATTGGCTGCCAGCCCAAAAGAAAACAAGGGCCATCGTACGCAGGGGCACGCGCTATCCAGGCGAAAAAAAAAAGGTTAATTAGCGTCCATCGCAGCATTGGAGACCGGGGCTTCTGTAGTGACGCTACTAATTAATTCATTATTTAAAAAAAAAATCTTAAACATCTGGTCAAGCGCCCCTGCAAATGTACATGCCCTAACACTGGAGTTGGGATCTGTGGATTTTAGGCATAATTTTCATGATTAATCCAGAATTAAAGCATAATTGCAAGAGCTACTAACATGTTAATCTCGAAAATTACTAGACGTAGTATTAACATGTAAGCAAGAAAAGACATCTACGGACACAGCCATCGAACGTGACGAACGAAACCGAACAATTGTAGATGAATTTAGTCGTTGGAGCAGCGACGGCAGCAGGTTGAGCGGCGACGGTAGCAGCTTGAAGAAGACGACGTTGGAGACGAGTCGCCGCGGAGCCGGAGATCGTCCAGGAGTCGAGCAAAAATATAGGCATCGGCTCATTCCCGCAACCCGCGGCGTGTCTGTGACGAGACGGACGGACGAAAACGGCGGCGGCGGAGGCGGAGGAGGAGGAGGAGGAGGAGGAGTGCGCATGAGAGAGCCTTCTATTCTCACTAGCACACCAAGTGGTACAACACTCCATATATAAGGTGGTGTTTGTATCCTCCAACTAGCAATGTGGGACTAAACTTTAGCACCACTTTGCACCTCCAAATTCTGCCATGCACATGGGTCAATTTGAGATTTTCAGATTTGCTTATTTGGCTGCCCCATATTTGGGCAAATTCTAACAATCCCCCACCAGATCTCAAATTCTCATTTGAGATTTTGTCAAACTCGTTTCTTGTTTATATACCAGTGTTTCAGCAGAGACTTGTTAAGTTGAACTTCCGCTAGAGGTTCAAGCTACATCTACCAGCAATTTGAACAATGACGAATCTTGAATTGCAAGTTTGTGCCATAGATTTCACTCAAAGTCATAACCATACGTGGCTGCCAGTAGCCTACCCCGCGGGTGGAGCATATGCGTCTTACTCCCTGGTTAGGTGCTTGCTTCATCCCATACAAAGATTTTAACAATTTGCCACTGCTTGCTTAGGTGCATGTTTCAGCCCATACAAAGATTTTAAAATTTTGCACTCTGCCTTTTACCACATGTCCATCTGATGAACGATAAGATCATAGGGGCAGCCAGGAAAAAGTAGTACCGATGGTGGTAAGTCGAGCAACAGGTGAATAGGTGTCAACGTAATCTTCGCCTTCACGCTGGGTGTAGCCCTTGGCCACAAGCCGTGCCTGTACTTCTCAATTAGTACCATCAGGCCTTAGCTTCTTCTTGAACACCACTTACAACCCACAGGTTTGCAGCCGTAGGGTCGCTCAGATAATTCCCAAGTTCCATTAGAAAGAATCGAGTCCATCTCATTATGGACAGCTTCTTTCCAGTTCATCAGCATCAGGAGATGCAAATGCCTCTGCAATTGGACGTGGGAGTATGTCCCAATGGTACACAATGAAATCATCACCAAAAGACTTTTCAGTCCTCTGTCTCTTGCTCCTCTTGGGAGCTGATTCATTGTCATCATCTCAAGGACTTCCTCAACATGTGGTTATTCAGAATGATCAACAGATGTACTAGATTCAGTAAATATCTCAGACGAAATTCTAGCAATGCTATGCATATCCTTCATAGGAAAATGTTCTCAAAAATGTTGTATCACGAGATTCCAAAATAGTATCAACATTCACATCAGGTATCTCAGATTTAACCACTAAAAATCTATAGCAAATGCCCCGCTGAGCATAGCCTAGAAAGACACAATACACTGTCTTCGGTCCAAGTTACGTTTCTTAGGAATTGGAACATTGACTTTCGCCAAACATCCCAAGTACGAAAATAACAAGTGATGGCTTTCTTCCAGACACTCCTCGTAGGGTGTCTTCTCTTTATCCTTGTTAGGAACTCTATTCAGGACATGACACGAAGTCAACAAAGCCTCCCCCACCATGCCTTAGATAAACCAGCAGTGTCCAACATGGCGTTCACCAAGTCGGTCGCGTGCGGTTTTTTCTCTCCGGCAACCCGTTGATTGGGGCGAATAGGGAGGCGTCCTTCATGAATAATACCATGTTCCTCACAGAATTCATCAAATACGTTGGAGAAATACTCGCCACACGATTTGACCTAAGACGTTGATCTGTCTCTCTAATTGATTTTCTACTTCAGCTTTATAGATTTTAAATTAGTCTAAAGCTTCATATTTAGGGTGCAACAATATATACAGACCTAGAAGAAACCACATCATCGATTAAAGTCATGAATATCTCTTATCACCTTTTGTCAACACGACATTCATCTCACATAGATCCGAAATGTACGAGTTCTAGGCTGCTAAGTTTCTCTCCTTGGCTGCCTTGTGAGGCTTTCAAGGTTGTTTAGATTGCCACAGCTATGGCACTTAGAACCTTTGGCAATGGTGAAAGTAGGAATTAAACTCAAGCTGGAAAGTCTACTCATTAAACCAAAATTAACATGACATAAAAGAGTGCCAAACATTAGCATCCGAATCACACTGCCACAATATGGTTTACTGACTTATTACAAAAATCCGATAATGAAAAGCGGAACAAGCCTCGCTCTCATACCCTTTACCAATAAATGTCCAAACTTTGACACAACTACTTTATTGGACTCCAAGACTAATTTAACCCATCTCTGCATAGAAGGGAGCCGCTAACGAGATTCTTGTTCATAGTAGGAATGCTGCCGTCCTCAGCTGCACGATCTTCCCGATGTAAACTTCAGATCTACCGTGCCAACACCACGAACAGAAGCATGTGATCCATTCCCATTAAGACGCTTGAATCTGCGACCTGATATAGATGTGAACATAGTGATGTCAGCACATACATGAACATTAGCACCGTATCAAATCCACCAACATGGAGATTGAAATACTGAAAGACAATCGGTAAATTTACCGTACCATCAGCATTGCTAGCGGTCACGACGTGAATGCTTTGGCGCCTTCCCTTTCTTGTCTGCACGATCTGGGCAGTCCACAGAGAATGTCCGGGCTCTCCACAAGTGTGAGCACTTTAGCTCAGATTAGTTCATCTTCTTCTTCTTCTCTTGTAAGAAGTAGTCTTGGTAGGCATGTTGAAGGAATGGCTTGCTCTTTGCCTTGCTCTTGCCATGGTGAAAGTGTCTTCCGCACCATGTTGGCGCTTGACTGACCTTCACCACCTCTCTCAGCAGTGTCCTTAGCCCGAGCCTTCTCCTCAACATCAAGAGACGCTATCAGGTTTCAACCGATATCTCCTGTCTCTTGTGTTTGAGAGTTGTGGCGAAGTTCCTCCATGAAGTGGGCAACTTTGCAATATGCATCCAGCCACACTTGTCAGGTAAGGCACACTTAGCGTGTTCAAGCTCCTTAGCAATGCACTGTTCTCATGAGCCTGTTCGACTACAGACCGATTGTTTGCCATCCTGAAGTTTGGAAGCTCTCCATGATGTACAGTGCACTGCCAGCATCTGCTACACCGAACTTAGCGTTCAGTGCCTCCCAGAACTCTTTGGCATCTGTAATGTGCATGTACACATCAACAGCTTGTTGCTAGGCACTCAGAACGAGTCCCACAAAGGCAGTATTGGTTTTTCCGATGAACTTGTTCTGATCCTCGTCAGATATAGTTCCTTCAGGTAAACCCTCACTAGCTCGAACACTTTCAGAGATCGCAACCACAGTGGGTCTTATACTGCCATATCTTAAAGTCCACACCGGTAAAATTGGTCCGGCCTCAGCGCATCAGATAGATGTCCCATGTTAAAAGGAAATTGCCTATAACAAATATAAGGTTTTTGGATTGTTGGATTATTAGGTATAATTTCCATGATTAATTCCAGAATATAAAGCATGATTGCAAGAGCTACTAAATGTTAATCTCAAAAATAATGACGTATTAATTAACATGAACAGCAGCAAGACATCTACGAACACAGCCATCAGAACGTGACGAACGTACCGAACAATTGTATATGAAGTAGTCGTTGGAGCAGCGACGGCATCAGCTTGAGCGGCGACGGTAGCAGCTCGAAGAAGATGACGTTGGAGACGAAGTCGCCCCGCGGACCCAGAGATCGTCCAGGAGTCAAGCGTGATGAAGAACTTGAAAGCAGTCGCGCGGGGCGCTTCCCAAAAAACCTTTTCGCCTCTCCCGTACAGGATCACAAGGACAAGTGGTTCCGGAGACTGCTGTCCTGTTCGCCGGTGCACGCCGGCGCACGGGATGGAATAGACTACGGTTGGTGGCGCAAGGCACGGATTGGCAAAACTAGATTGGTTCGGTGTGTGACGACGCACGGTAGTGCAAGGCAATATATATTGCGGTTCAGGAAACCCTAACGGGGTAGAAACGTGGGCCGGCCACGTCGCACACGTTCGAGTCGGTTACAGCAGCCCACGATCCGTAGCGATCCGAATTGGGCTAAGCTATACATGTCGCTAACACGACTCGATTTTCCTGAGCAGCAAAATATAGGCATCGGCTCGGCTCATTCCCGCAACCGGCTGTAACATCCCAAAATTATTATCAGGATTATATTCCAAAAATGAGAGCCAACAAAAACTTTTTGTTGTTTATTGTATGTTAATTGCTTTTTTGTACTTGAGTGTTGTTCTTGCTGTTTGTGTGAGTGTTTGCTCTAGTGAACACTAGTAAGAAAGAAAGAAACAAAATATAAAATCAAAGCAAGAAAAATAAAAGTGACAAGTTGTCACATGAAAATCTCCAAGTGACAAACTCAATTATTTTCAAACCAAAGTCAGTGGAGTTGTAATGTAAACACTCCCCATTTTGTTCCTACCACTTTCCCCTCTCAAATATTATTTTTGAACTAGTTTTAAAATTCAAAAATAAAAACAAATGAAATAAATTAAAATAACATAAACAAAGTACTATAAAAGAAAATGTTTCAAAACATTTTATTATTTTATGCCAATTTTTGTGGAGCTCTACATGTTATGAGAAGGTCCCACAAATTTTTGCAAATTTTTCTAAAATGTTTAAGTGCCCTAATTAAATCCTAGAAAACCTTCTGGTTTTAAAAAGAAACAGAGAAGGACCTAGTTGTGATAAAGAAAAGAAGAGCAGGGGGTTTTCTGCAAAACCGTCGTCGACTCCAGCCCCGACGACCATCGCCGTGTCGCCGCGACCGTGCTCGCCGTTTCCGCGCTCCCCAGGCCCCCCTGGCCGCGCACCCCCTCGCCCCCGTGCCTCTGCAGCCGCGGCGCCGCAGAGGAGAGCAGTTACGCCGCCCCTCGCCTCGATTTCCCTCCACTGTCGCCGTGGCGAGCTCGCCGTCGTCGACCAAATTGGCCCAGCTCGCTGCTCCCCGACACGCCGCGCTTGGCCGAGATCTTCTAGAACACGTCCGGACCCCGGTGAACGCCTTGTCTCCACGTCCCTCGCACCGCCGCGTCGGATTGGGGAGAAATATCTCCGCCGTGTCGCCGTGGACGTCGCCGTGCACTCCGTCCACCGTACGCCGCATCCCGCGCTATAAAACCACCCCCGCACCCTCTGCGAACACCACACCACCCCACTCCCTCACTGACCCCTCTCAATTCGCCGTGCACCGCCAGGAGGGCGTGCTGTGCCGTAGCCACTGCCGCCGTCGAGGTCCGTCGTGGCCACGACGCCACACTGCCCCATTCTTCCCTCTTTGCCTGCACTTACTTCCCTCTGCTTCACCGCACTCACCGCACCCTTTTTCCCTTTGATCAGTGCCCAGACGCGGCCGTGGAACCTCGCCGGAGCTGCTGTCCGTGGCCGAGGAAGACGGAGACCTCGCCGCCGACGAACCACTCACCCCAGCAAGTGTAACTCGGCCAGAAGCTTCCACCTCACCACCGCCGTCGATCTGCATCATCTCCGCGACCTCCCGAGCCCTCTAGGTGAGAGATTCATCCACCTCGCCGTCGCCGGCGCGGCAGCGCCGCTCGTTTTAGGTCGCCGACGTTTGCCGTCGACGTGGGCAAACGTGGGCCGTTGGATCTAAATCCAACGGTTGCGTACCGCTTCGTTTAGAAATGAAAGAGAGAGAGAGACTGACGGGCGGGCCCCGCTCGTCAGGTTTTAAATCTTTTCCCCGCGCGCTGTGCCGCTGCCATGTAGGCCCCACCAGTCAGAATTTTGAACATTATCCAGAGGAGGGAATTTTCGAATTTCAAACTTCTCTGAATAATCAGTACTGGATCCAACTTTGAAATTCAATATCTCGAGATTTAGGAATCCAAATAAATCAAACTCAACTGTTCTGGAAAGCTTATGAAATTGTTTAACCAACACAATTGGTCTCATGTCATTTAATTAAATAAGTAAAAAGTATTATTGAAAATGCTACAGAAGGTTTAAATTCTAAACTTGTTTGTTTCTGATGCTCTGTTAGTCCAAATAATTCCAAACCAATTTTGCTAGCTTAGTACTGCCTTGTGTTAGCTCCCCTAATTTTGGTAGAATTAATTAAGCAGTATTAATTGTTGACTTTAAGATAAACCCTTCTGGACTAAAACAAACAAATATGTTTATTGGTTGATCCAAATGAGTTAGGACCAATTTTGTTAGCTCACATATAGCCATGTTTAGTTACCCCTAAAAGGGTTTAATTTTTGGAACAATAAATTTAATTGGTAGCTAAAACTTGATTATTAAGCTACTGGATTCAATCCAATGTGTAGGGAGTTTGGTAACTCCAAATGATCCAATTCAAATTGGGTTGTATTCTACACATCAGTGGCTTTCCATAGAATTTTAGTTTGTATTTTTGTGACCAACAGAACTCAAGTTGTGGAATTAAACATGAATAACTAGTTTCTGCCATAATTTAGAAGTAATTAAAAATGTTTAATTCAATTTTTTTGAAAACCAAATTGTGTGGTTTGATGTGTGCAGTAGCTAATTGTGATGTTGATGATGGTTATGTTGAGATGATTGCTTGTATAGCTTAGTGATTGTTTGCATTGTTTGTTTGTTAATTAGACGAGAACGTTGTCGGATATATCGAGGAAGGAGAGTTTGCTGAATTTGAAGAACAAGAGCAAGATCACTTTGCCAAGCAAGGCAAGCTATTCTCTGAGCTTGCACTACCAACATATGCATCTACTTTCATAACATGTTTACTCTCAAAGCAAGATTTACAAAACCCATTTCAAAAATATATGGATATTATTTTGCCACCCTATGTAGTAGTTTATATAAAACTTTAGGATGGGAAAACAATGTTGTTTATTCAAAACTCCTTTGAAATTTCTTGTGAGTTTATGGAATACCGAGATGTCGGTGTTGTGGAAAGTGGAAAAATGGTGATGTTTATGAAAAATGCACAGTGTCCTAGTACTATGGAAACCAATCCTACCCTGTGCGACCACATTTACCACATATGGGAAAAGGCGTAGTCATGTAGTTTGCTCTTATTAGTATGGGATACCTCATCGACGGAGATGACTCCGTTATGCATGAGGGGATGGTCCGAGGATCTACCCCCTGACCCGGGTCCTCACACAAGTTGGTGGGGAGGATAGAAGGTTCCACCATAAACCGCCGGACAAAACTATGAGTCCTCACACTTAGGGTTTCTGACGGGAAACCGGACTGGGTGTCGATGGAAAGTGTCATATGGGAAGGATCCTATACTAGCATGAGCAAATAAGAGGCTATGGCCGGCGGCTTACTTCGCATACACCTGGTATGGCGAGACGTGGCAGACACGATGAGTTGCCGGATGGATGTGGGTTAAAAGCGTGCTACCTCTGCAGAGTGTTAAAACTATTCGAATAGCCGAGTCCTCGGATATGGACAATTGGGAGACTGTCCTAAGACCTTGTGCAAGTTTTAAAAAGGCTTTGAGTTTTTAAAGAAAAATGAAGTGGAGATGTTTCCTACACCTATACCAACGGATCGGTATGAGGTGGTGGATGAAAGTGGACCATGACGGGCTATGGTCGGAAAAAGGAGAGTTTTGGAAAAACAGATGAAAATGGTGACTTCTTTAAAGATAGTTATAAAACTCTTCTTACCTTTTTCAATAAAGATATAGAGATGTTTTAAATAAGAAAAGTTGTCAACTAAAATAAAACTGGTGCATACTCATGTTGGGGTAGTTTGCGAGTACATTCAAATGTACTCATATTGGTTTCGTCCCTGGCTATTGTCCTAGCCAGACTACGAGGAGGACACTACGAGCAGAGTATGGCGACTTCTACGCCAACTAAGGATCTCCACAAGTCAGCTGCCTGTCGGGTGTCATCGTTAGAATATGATGTCGATTACGCCGTAGCTTCCGCTGATATATTTGGTTTGGCCCATGAAGGCACCTATGTAAGAACTTGGTCTAAATGACCATTTATGTAAGACTTTTATTCGGTACTGTAATGGATGTAAACTTTGGTATCCAATTCGGATTATGTGCAACGACAGACTGATCACGGGATCGTTGTGTTAAGCATAATCGGGTATTTCGGACAGCTAGTCCGGGGTCCCCACAGACTTGGTATCAGAGCCATCCTGACTTTAGGAAACCTTAGTTAGCATGGTCGTTTGTCAAATGTTACAAAAGATGAATTTCTAAAAAGAAAGGAATGAAGTATTTTGAAAATTGCTTATCTCCAATCCTCTTACTTATGCAAAATTTTACTCTCATTAAATGTTACATTTTCCTTAGTATCCCTAAAATTTTGTACACCTCTCATTAAGTTTAAAATTTGACTCACTTGTTGCCCTACTATATTAAAATTTTGATATACTTGTCACCTAACTAACTTAAAATTTTGCTTAAAAACTGTAGATGGCACTCCACTGGACCGAGTTCGTTCAGCTGGAGAAGGACAGCAAGCTGACGTTTGAGAGGGACTTGTTCGAGTTGACCAAGCTGTTAGGTCGCCCCGCTCCAGAGTTTGAGGGAGCTCAGATTGATGTTCACGGTGTTGGAAGGCTGAGCTGGCTCATCAGATCGTCAGTTCGCAGGAACATCAAGTCTCCCATTCCGGACGCTCATCTTCACCACCAAGGAGGCCACCTGGGTTGACGGTCTCTGTACTGCTACACAGAGGATGCTAGCCCGACTTTGTGAGGAGCACAAGGCGGAGTTAGTAGACTCCCGTTTCCGGTTCTACGGGAGGCGCAACTGTGATGGACACCCTACTCCTTCACCTTACCACCCGATGTTTGGGAGCTACATCATGGACATGGAGATCTTACTTCAGTGCACTCAGGATGATCTGTTGCGCACTAGGATTCAGCTCACTTCGACCGCGAGTCGCTCGTTGAGCTTCGCGAGAACGAGATGAAGCTGATGGTGGAGAAGGTTGCTCTTCTCAGGAAGAGGGCCCAGCTGAGGAAGACTATCGTGAAGCTCCGCACGAAGGTGGCAGAGCAGGATGGACTGATTGAGGATCTGAGCACCATACTGACGAGATGGAGGAGGAGGGCGAGGATCTCCGCAAGGAGAACGACGCTTTCCTCAGTGACGATGATGACTTCGTGGAGGAGATGGACTGTGAGGAGGAGGATGATGAGGAGGAGTTAGTTGACGAGGAGGAGGAGCCACTCGAGCCAGTTCTCGAGGACGAGGAGGAGGATCCCGAGGAGCCAGCCTACCAGTCAGATGCTGACGTGTTAGAGCTGGAGGTTCCACCTCAGTAGGCGAGTGACTTGATCACTACCGCAGGATTAGGTTGACCCCCTATAGCTAGTCGAGTAGTAGTAGTGGTTCTTTTGGAAACCAGATGTTATGTATCCTAGTAAGGTGATGTTGTAAGCTTGAGGTTGTAAGCTTGATGTTGATGTGAACTCCTTGATGTGTTGTTTGTGAAATATAAGTATGTTTGTCTTGTTTAAATCTGTGTGAACTATTTTCATATAAATCTTAGGATTAATCAACCACTTGAGAGATCGTCTTTTCCCTTAGTCGAACTTTTCTTGCCTTGTCTCTTATACCCGGTGTGCTTCAGGATGCCACCCCGTCGCAGCAATGCGGAAGGATCAGGATCAGCACCACCACCACCGGACCCAACCCCCACCCAACTTCTCGCACTTATCATGGAGGAGCGTGAAAATGCCCGGCAAGAGCGCCAAGCTCATCTCGCTGCCTTACAACAACTCGCAGCCGCTATAACAACAACAACAAAACAACAACAACAACAATGGTGGTAACGGCAATGGCGATGGAAACCAGCGATCTACCTTGGGTGATTTTCAGAAGACCAACCCACCCACCTACTCCAAGGGACTTCACCCACTAGAAGCCGATGATTGGCTTCGCACCATCGACAATAATCTGAAGTTGCTGCTGTGGGAGAAAATGAGAAAGTGTTGTATGCAACCCACTATCTCGCTGGACCTGCAAGAGCTTGGTGGGAAACTACCAAGACTCTCCAGCCAGCTGGTCATGTCATCAACTGGGCTGAGTTCCAGGAGAAGTTCCGCAAGAAGCATATTCCCACGGACTTATTGAGAGGAAGAAGGATGAGTTCCGCAAGCTGAGGCAGGGAAGTAGAGATGTGGTCGGTTATCTTGAGGAGTTTACCGACTTATCTCGGTATGCTCCTGATGACACCGACAAGGAAGAGAAGAAGATGGAGCGTTTCATGAGTGGACTTCATGATGAACTTCAGTGTGCTTTGGTTATCCATGACTTCCGTGATCTGGAGTCACTTGTGGACAAAGCCATCCAGCTGGAGACCAAGCGCAAGTCGATGTATGAAGGTCGCAAGAGGAGGATGAATGCTCAGGAAGGTTCGAGCAGCCAGAAACCTCGTATCTTTCAGCAGAACACCAGGCCTGCCTATCGTCCACCCCAAGCTCCACGCCCCAATTACCCTAACCGCCCAAACAACTTCAACCGCCCCAATGACAATAACCGTCCCGGAGGAAACTTCAACAACTTCACCCGCAATCCCAATGTGATCTGCTTTGAATGCGGCAACAAGGGTCACTACTCCAAAGAATGTCCCAATCCCAAGAGGAATGTCCAGCGCCCCAATGCGCCGGCACAGAACAATGGTCAAGGCCGCAATGGAAATGGAAATGGCAAGAATGCCGCACCTCGCGGAAATGCTGCTGTTGCCAAGGGTCGTCTGCACCACATCAATGCTGAAGAAGCTCAGGATGCTCCGGATGTTGTGCTGGGTACGTTCCTTGTCAACTCAGTACCTGCAACTGTTCTGTTTGATTCTGGTGCTACCCATTCATTTGTTACCCAAGAATTTGTTGCTAAGGGAGGTTTAGTTAAGAGCCTCTTACCCAAACCCATGGTCATCCAAATCCCAGAATCCACCGTAGAGACCAAGATGTTTTGCTCCGATGTACCCCTTGAGATCAAAGGAGAAAAGTTTCCAGTTAACTTAATTGTTCTGGGAACCCAAGGCATCGATGTTATACTCGGTATGAATTGGTTAGCCAAGTACCATGGTCGAATTGACTGTGCCAGAAGAGCTGTATCCATCACCACCGACAAAGAAGTAGAAGTGGAGTATGTGTCTGAAACTAGTCAACCTCACCCAGGCTGCCATGAGAGCATAGCTCGACCCGCCCTAGATGAGATCCGTGTTGTTCATCTGTTCAAGGATGTTTTCCCAGAAGAATTGCCTGGTATGCCGCCAGATAGGGATATTGAGTTCATAATTGAGCTTATCCCAGGAACATCCCCCATATCCCAAAAGCCTTATCGGATGAATCCGGAAGAACTGGTTGAGTTGAAGAAGCAGTTGGCTGATATGCTAAGCAAAGGTCTTGTCCGCCCAAGCGCTTCACCATGGGGATCACCCATTATTTTGTGGACAAGAGAGACGGTACCACACGCCTGTGTGTGGATTATCGCAAGCTGAATGACGTGACCATTAAAAACAAGTACCCTCTTCCCAAGATCGAGGATCTGTTCGATCAAATGAACGGAGCCCGAGTCTTTTCAAAGATCGATCTTCGGACAGGTTACCATCAGTTGAAGATCGAGAGACAGATATTCCCAAGACCGCCTTCACCACTCGTTACGGTTGTTTGAATACACCGTGATGTCTTTTGGTCTGACCAATGCCCCAGCCTATTTCATGAATCTCATGAACAAGATTTTCATGGAGTACCTCGACAAGTTCGTGGTAGTTTTCCTTGATGACATCCTTATTTATTCCAAGACCGAAGAAGAGCATGCTGAACACCTGCGTCTAGTTTTGGAGACCCTCCAAGAGCACCACTGTATGCCAACTTAGCAAGTGTGAGTTTTGGCTCAGTGAAGTGGCATTTCTCGGACATATGTGTCGCGGAGGAATTTCTGTTGACCCTGAGAAGATACAAGCCATTCTTGACTGGTTATCCCCAACCAATGTTTTTGAAATCCGAAGCTTTCTCGGACTTGCCGGTTATTACCGCAAGTTCGTTGAAGGATTTTCCAGTATAGCCAAACCTCTGACCCAACTGTTGAAGAAGGACAAGAAATTTGAATGGACTCAGAAGTGTGAGGATAGTTTCCAAGAACTGAAGAAGAGACTAACCTCAGCCCCAATCCTGATCATGCCAGACGTCACCCAGAGTTTCGACGTGTATTGCGATGCATCACGCCTCGGACTTGGTTGCGTTCTGATGCAAGAAGGCAAAGTTGTGTCGTATCTGTCCCGGCAGTTGCGACCGCATGAAGAGAATTACCCAACCCATGACTTGGAGTTAGCTGCTGTAGTCTTTGCTCTTAAGAAGTGGCGTCCCTATCTTGCGGGACATCGCTGCGAGGTCTATACAGATCACAAAAGCTTGAAGTATATTTTCACCCAGAAAGATCTGAACCTGCGACAGAGGAGATGGATGGAATTAATCAAGGATTATGATATTGGAATCCATTATCACCCCGGAAAGGCTAATGTAGTTGCCGATGCCCTTAGTCGCAAACCTTGCACCCTGAATGCCCTGATCCAAGCCGAACAGCCAGCCTTGTTCAAAGACTTCCAAGATTTTGGACTAGAGCTTGTTAGCCATGGTTATCTCGCCAATTAGAGTTAACCCCAACCCTGATGGATCAAATCAAAGAAGCCCAAAAGGTCATGAAAGCATAGAGGGAATTAGGAAGAAAATTTCCCTCGGCAAAGCACCCGGTTTTACCGAAGATGCTGAAGGAGTGCTGAAATTCAATGACCGTATCTGTGTGCCCAATGTCACGGAACTTAAGGAGTTAATCCTGAAGGAGGCCCATGAGACCCCTTATTCAATCCACCCCGGCGGAACCAAAATGTACCAAGACCTTCGAGAAAGATTTTGGTGGCATGGAATGAAGCGAGAGATTGGTTCATTCGTAGCCAAGTGTGATATCTGTCAGCGAGTCAAGGCTGAACATCAGCGACCCGCTGGATTGCTTCAACCTTTGAAAATTCCCGAGTGGAAGTGGGATGAGATTGGAATGGATTTTATTACCGGACTTCCAAGATCCAACCGAGGCCATGATTCAATCTGGGTCATCGTTGATCGACTGACCAAGGTTGCCCACTTTGTTCCTGTCAAGACCACTCATACCGGAGCTCAGTTAGCAGACCTGTATATTTCCAGAATAGTGAGCCTGCATGGTGTGCCTAAGAAGATTGTATCTGATAGAGGCACGCAATTCACCTCAAGATTCTGGAAATCCCTTCATGAAGCCCTCGGAACCAAGTTAGCCTTTAGCACAGCTTATCATCCCCAGACCGATGGCCAGACTGAGCGAGTGAACCAGATATTGGAGGACATGCTTCGCGCATGTGTTCTATCCTATGGTTCCAAGTGGGAAGATTGTCTTCCGTTTGCAGAGTTCTCGTACAACAACAGTTATCAGTCTAGTCTGCAAATGGCCCCTTTTGAAGCCCTTTACGGCAAGAAGTGTCGTACACCCCTGAATTGGTCCGATACCGGAGAGAGCAAATTGTTCGGACCAGATACCCTCCGAGAAGCTGAAGAGCAAGTTCAGCTTATTCGTGAACGTCTCAAAACTGCCCAATCCCGTCAGAAGAGTTACGCTGACACCAAGCGCCGTGACCTCACTTCACGTCGGAGATTATGTTTATCTCCGAGTGACACCCCTCAAGGGAATGCAGCGTTTCCATGTCAAAGGAAAGTTAGCGCCAAGGTATATTGGACCCTTCAAGGTCATTGCTCGTCGAGGAGAAGTATCCTATCAGCTGGAGTTACCCCAGGAGTTAGGAGATTATCATGATGTCTTCCACATTTCCTTGCTCCGGAAGTGTCTTGAAGTTCCTGACCAGCCTGATGTTTTCAAAAACATCGACCACCTCTCCATCGACCTGAACCAAGACCTGACTTATCGTGAGAGACCCCTCAAAATTCTCGAAGAAGATGTTCGTGTTACCCGAAGACGTGCGATCAAGTTTTACAAAGTCCAGTGGACTAACCACTCTGAAGAAGAAGCAACTTGGGAACGCGAAGATTATCTTAGAAGCGAATTCCCAGACCTCCTTAAAACCTAAGCCTAGCAAATCTCGGGACGAGATTTATTTTAAGGGGGGAAGGATTGTAACATCCCAAAATTATTATCAGGATTATATTCCAAAAATGAGAGCCAACAAAAACTTTTGTTGTTTATTGTATGTTAATTGCTTTTGTTACTTGAGTTGTTGTTCTTGCTGTTTGTGTGAGTGTTTGCTCTAGTGAACACTAGTAAGAAAGAAAGAAAACAAAATATAAAATCAAAGCAAGAAAAATAAAAGTGACAAGTTGTCACATGAAAATCTCAAGTGACAAACTCAATTATTTTCAAACCAAAGTCAGTGGAGTTGTAATGTAAACACTCCCCATTTTGTTCCTACCACTTTCCCCTCTCAAATATTATTTTTGAACTAGTTTTAAAATTCTAAAATAAAAACAAATTGAAATAAATTAAAATAACATAAACAAAGTACTATAAAAGAAAATGTTTCAAAACATTTTATTATTTTATGCCAATTTTTGTGGAGCTCTACATTATGGAAGGCCCCACAAATTTTTGCAAATTTTTCTAAAATGTTTAAGTGCCCTAATTAAATCCTAGAAAACCTTCTGGTTTTAAAAAGAAACAGAGAAGGACCTAGTTGTGATAAAAGAAAAGAAGGAGCAGGGGGTTTTCTGCAAAACCGTCGTCGACTCCAGCCCCGACGACCATCGCCGTGTCGCCGCGACCGTGCTCGCCGTTTCCGCGCTCCCCAGGCCCCCCTGGCCGCGCACCCCCTCGCCCCCGTGCCTCTGCAGCCGCGGCGCCGCAGAGGAGAGCAGTTACGCCGCCCCTCGCCTCGATTTCCCTCCACGTCGCCGTGGCGAGCTCGCCGTCGTCGACCAAATTGGCCCAGCTCGCTGCTCCCCGACACGCCGCGCTTGGCCGAGATCTTCTAGAACACGTCCGGACCCCGGTGAACGCCTTGTCTCCACGTCCCTCGCACCGCCGCGTCGGATTGGGGAGAAATATCTCCGCCGTGTCGCCGTGGACGTCGCCGTGCACTCCGTCCACCGTACGCCGCATCCCGCGCTATAAAACCACCCCCGCACCCTCTGCGAACACCACACCACCCCACTCCCTCACTGACCCCTCTCAATTCGCCGTGCACCGCCAGGAGGGCGTGCTGTGCCGTAGCCACTGCCGCCGTCGAGGTCCGTCGTGGCCACGACGCCACACTGCCCCATTCTTCCCTCTTTGGCCTGCACTTACTTCCCTCTGCTTCACCGCACTCACCGCACCCTTTTTCCCTTTGATCAGTGCCCAGACGCGGCCGTGGAACCTCGCCGGAGCTGCTGTCCGTGGCCGAGGAAGACGGAGACCTCGCCGCCGACGAACCACTCCACCCCAGCAAGTGTAACTCGGCCAGAAGCTTCCACCTCACCACCGCCGTCGATCTGCATCATCTCCGCGACCTCCCGAGCCCTCTAGGTGAGAGATTCATCCACCTCGCCGTCGCCGGCGCGGCAGCGCCGCTCGTTTTAGGTCGCCGACGTTTGCCGTCGACGTGGGCAAACGTGGGCCGTTGGATCTAAATCCAACGGTTGCGTACCGCTTCGTTTAGAAATGAAAGAGAGAGAGAGACTGACGGGCGGGCCCCGCTCGTCAGGTTTTAAATCTTTTTCCCGCGCGCGCTGTGCCGCTGCCATGTAGGCCCCACCAGTCAGAATTTTGAACATTATCCAGAGGAGGGAATTTTCGAATTTCAAACTTCTCTGAATAATCAGTACTGGATCCAACTTTGAAATTCAATATCTCGAGATTTAGGAATCCAAATAAATCAAACTCAACTGTTCTGGAAAGCTTATGAAATTGTTTAACCAACACAATTGGTCTCATGTCATTTAATTAAATAAGTAAAAAGTATTATTGAAAATGCTACAGAAGGTTTAAATTCTAAACTTGTTTGTTTCTGATGCTCTGTTAGTCCAAATAATTCCAAACCAATTTTGCTAGCTTAGTACTGCCTTGTGTTAGCTCCCCTAATTTTGGTAGAATTAATTAAGTAGTATGAATTGTTGACTTTAAGATAAACCCTTCTGGACTAAAACAAACAAATATGTTTATTGGTTGATCCAAATGAGTTAGGACCAATTTTGTTAGCTCACATATAGCCATGTTTAGTTACCCTAAAAGGGTTTAATTTTTGGAACAATAGAATTTAATTGGTAGCTAAAACTTGATTATTAAGCTACTGGATTCAATCCAATGTGTAGGGAGTTTGGTAACTCCAAATGATCCAATTCAAATTGGGTTGTATTCTACACATCAGTGGCTTTCCATAGAATTTTAGTTTGTATTTTTGTGACCAACAGAACTCAAGTTGTGGAATTAAACATGAATAACTAGTTCTGCCATAATTTAGAAGTAATTAAAAGTGTTTAATTCAATTTTGTTTGAAAATCAAATTGTGTGGTTTGATGTGTGCAGTAGCTAATTGTGATGTTGATGATGGTTATGTTGAGATGATTGCTTGTATAGCTTAGTGATTGTTTGCATTGTTTGTTTGTTAATTAGACGAGAACGTTGTCGGATATATCGAGGAAGGAGAGTTTGCTGAATTTGAAGAACAAGAGCAAGATCACTTTGCCAAGCAAGGCAAGCTATTCTCTGAGCTTGCACTACCAACATATGCATCTACTTTCATAACATGTTTACTCTCAAAGCAAGATTTACAAAACCCATTTCAAAAATATATGGATATTATTTTGCCACCCTATGTAGTAGTTTATATAAAACTTTAGGATGGAAAACAATGTTGTTTATTCAAAACTCCTTTGAATTTCTTATGAGTTTATGAAATACCGAGATGTCGGTGTTGGAGTGGAAAAGTGGAAAAATGGTGATGTTTATGAAAAATGCACAGTGTCCTAGTACTATGGAAACCAATCCTACCCTGTGCGACCACATTTACCACATATGGGAAAAGGCGTAGTCATGTAGTTTGCTCTTATTAGTATGGATACCTCATCGACGGAGATGACTCCGTTATGCATGAGGGGATGGTCCGAGGATCTACCCCCTGACCCGGGTCCTCACACAAGTTGGTGGGGAGGATAGAAGGTTCCACCATAAACCGCCGGACAAAACTATGAGTCCTCACACTTAGGGTTTCTGACGGGAAACCGGACTGGGTGTCGATGGAAAGTGTCATATGGGAAGGATCCTATACTAGCATGAGCAAATAAGAGGCTATGGCCGGCGGCTTACTTCGCATACCCCTGGTATGGCGAGACGTGGCAGACACGATGAGTTGCCGGATGGATGTGGGTTTAAAAGCGTGCTACCTCTGCAGAGTGTTTAAAACTATTCGAATAGCCGAGTCCTCGGATATGGACAATTGGGAGACTGTCCTAAGACCTTGTGCAAGTTTTAAAAAGCTTTGAGTTTTTAAAAGAAAAATGAGTGGAGAATGTTTCCTACACCTATACCAACGGATCGGTATGAGGTGGTTGGATGAAAGTGGACCATGACGGGCTATGGTCGGAAAAAGGAGAAGTTTTGGAAAAACAGATGAAAATGGTGACTTCTTTAAAGATAGTTATAAAACTCTTCTTACCTTTTTCAATAAAGATATAGAGATGTTTTAAATAAGAAAAGTTGTCAACTAAAATAAAACTGGTGCATACTCATGTTGGGGTAGTTTGCGAGTACATTCAAATGTACTCATATTGGTTTCGTCCCTGGCTATTGACCTAGCCAGACTACGAGGAGGAGCACTATGCCGAGCAAGAGTATGGCGACTTCTACGCCAACTAAGGATCTCCACAAGTCAGCTGCCTGTCGGGTCGTCATCGTTAGAATATGATGTCGATTACGCCGTAGCTTCCGCTGATATATTTGGTTTGGCCCATGAAGGCACCTATGTAAGAACTTGGTCTAAATGACCATTTATGTAAGACTTTTATTCGGTACTGTAATGGATGTAAACTTTGGTATCCAATTCGGATTATGTGCAACGACAGACTGATCACGGGATCGTTGTGTTAAGCATAATCGGGTATTTCGGACAGCTAGTCCGGGGTCCCACCGGCGGCGTGTCGTGACGAGACGGACGACGGCGGCGGAGGAGGAGGAGGAGTGCGCACGAGAGAGCCTTCTATTCTCAACTAGCACACCAAGTGGTACAACACTCTACTATATAAGGTAGTGTTTGTCTCCTCCAACTAGCAATGTGGGACTATACTTTAGCACCACTTTGCATCTCCAAAATTCTGCCATGCACATGGGCCAATTTGAGATTTTCAGATTTGCTTATTTGGCTGCCCCATATTGGGCCCAAATTCTACAATCCCCCACCAGATCTCAAATTCTCATTTAGAGATTTTGCCAAACCTCGTTTCTTGTTTATATACCAGTGTTTCAGCAGAGACTGTTAAGTTGAATTCCTCCTAGAGCTTCAAGCTACATCTACCAGCAACTTGAACAATGGACGAACCTTGAATTGCAAGTTTGGTGCCAATAGACTTCACTCAAAGTCATAACCAGTACGTGGCTGCCAGTAGCCTACCCCGCGGGTGGAGCATATGCGTCATACTCCCTGGTCTCTTCATGAGCTTACTGGAGATCACCCAAATCTCATAGACTGCGATGTTTAACAGTCGGACTCATATAGGTGTGTTCTTTCAAGCTCGCTTTGTAGGATAACACCTTTGCTACAAATAGCCAACAGAAACACATTAAGGCATATTGCCAACCTGCCTTACAGAATGTGAGAGTTATGCATCTTCCCACGTAGAGGGTTACAAAATAACTCTCCTCAGTTAAACCACTAGCTTGTTCTTCCCAGGTCCTAATTCACGGGATCTCTGATCACATAGGTTGGGTTACCACTATGGTGTAACGCTCACGGGTCTCAACCCCATCTCCCTCGATGCACTATCTATCACATTACGTGATAGTCCCTTCGTAAAGGGATCTGCAGGTTTTTGTCTGTTTGAATATAACTAACAGTTATTACTCCGGAGTTTCTCATTTTCCTGACAGACTTCAAGCGTCTTTTGACGTGTCTTGATGATTTCGCGTTATCCTTAGCACTGTTCACTTTCATGATAACCGTTTGGTTGTCACAGTTCATAAGGATGGCCGGTAATGGTTTCTCAACCACCGGCAAGTCCATCAAGAGCTCACACAGCCATTCTGCCTCAACAGAAGCTGTATCTAAGCAGCAAGTTCTGCTTCCATGGTTGACCTCGTCAAAATGGTCTGTTTGCAAGACCTCCATGCCACTGCGCCACCTCCAAGAATAAATGCATATGCACTTGTGGCGTAGAGCTCATCAACATCTGAGATCCAGTTCGCATCACAGTATCCCTCAAGCACCACAGGGTGCCCTGAATAGTGAATCCCATAACTCATTGTACCATTCAGATAGCGCATGACCCTTTCAAGTGCATGCCAATGATCAATACCCGGGTTAGACATGAACCTGTGATACGTCCAAAACGTATCTACTTTCCCGAACACTTTTGCTATTGTTTTACCTCTAACTTGTGTGTTTTGAATACAACTAATGCGGACTAACGCTGTTTTCAGCAGAATTGCCCTGGTGTCTTGTTTTTGTGCAGAAAGTCAACTTTCGGGAAAAACACCAGAAAAGATCGCAAACCTCCTATTTTACCAGAAGACTCACGGAGCCAGAAGGGGAGGCAGAGATGGGCCACGAGTGGCCCAAACCACATGGTGGCGCGGCCTGGGGGCCCACCGCGCCAGCCTGAGGAGGGCGACTCGGGCACCTCCCCGAGTCCCCCTTTCGACTACTTAACCCTCTCTGACCTAAAACGCGAGGGGGTCGTCCACTTCATCCAGAAACATCACCGTACGCCGCCACCATCGCGAAACCTATTTCGGGGACCAGAAACTCCGTTCTGGCACTCCGCCGGGACGGGGAATTGGAGGAGATCATCGCCATCATCATCACCGACGCTTCTCCATCGACCATCCATGTTTCCCCCATCCATGTGTGAGTAATTCCCTGCTGTAGGCTGAGGGGGATGGTAGGGATTGGATGAGATTGTTCATGTAATAAGTTATAAGATCATTAGGGCATGGTGCCTAGTATCCGTTGTTAGTACTTATTGATGTTGTTGCAACTTGTTGAGCTTAATGCTTGTCACTAGGGCCCGAGTGCCATGATTTCAGATCTGAACATGTTATTGTTTCATAATGATATGCACTGTTTATTGATCATACCTGCAAGTTGTATACACATATTGTTGTCCGGAACCCGCGGTCCCAAAGTGACAATAATTGGGACAGCCGAGGGGAATGGCTGCGATGTGAGGATCACATGTGTTCACGGCGTGTTAATGCTTTGCTCCGGTACTTTATTAAAAGGAGTACCTTAATTACCAGTAGATTCCCTTGAGGCCCGGCTGCCACCGGCTGGTAGGACAGAAGATGTTGTACAAGTTTCTCATTGCGAGCACGTACGACTATATACGGAACACATGCCTATGTTTACTTAGTACTTGGATGCTTTATCATTATTATCTGCAATGCCTATGTCTTGATTATTATATGAGCTATCTTATCCATGCAGCGCCCGTTCATCCATCCCTATGCCTACAGTGTTTTAATCCTACTGTTTACTGCAATCACTACTGCTGTCCTATTTACTGCTGCTATTATTTCACCGCTACTACTGCTATAAAACTGTTGCTACTGATAATCTGTGTCGAGCAAGACTATTCACAGGTGCAGCTGAATTGACAACTCCGCTGTTAAGGCTCTCAAGTATTCTTTGGCTCCCCTTGTGTCGAATCAATAAATTGGGTTTTACTTCCCTCGAAGACTGTTGCGATCCCCTATACTTGTGGGTCATCAAGACTATTTTCTGGCGCCGTTGCCGGGGAGCATAGCTTTATTTGTGAGTTCACTTGTGATCTATATTGCTCGCTGAAATTTATTCATCATGGGTAAAGCTCGTGATGAGAGGGTCCATGTATTGCCATCCACTACAAGAAAAGGTACGACACTTAGTACCTCTGCTGCTCTTGACTCACCATCTGTATTGAGTCAACTTGTTACACCACCACAATCTTCACGTGTTGGTACTACTGCTGAATCTGAAATTGCCTCTGATAATATTGATGATGCTTCTACTGTGATTGATGAGAGTATTTCATTAGGTCCACTTTTAGATGCTGCTATTGCTAAGTCTAAACAACTTGAAAATACTAGAACACCTAATGGAAGTCCTACTACTCCTGTTTATTCACCTGAGTTAAGGGATTATACTTGTGATGATGATCCTGATGAAACTTATGTGGAACTTGATGATGATTTTATTGATAAATGTAATGCTACTACTGGTGCAAGTAATATGAGAAATTTTCTTGCACAACATGCTGTTAAATACAAGTTGTCACCTGATCCTAAGTTTGCCACTTCTCCTATAAACATTAAAGATAAGGATTATGATTTTTCTCTTGATTTATCTCATATATCTATTGTTGAGAAAACTCCTTTTTGTGGCACTAAGAGTGAAAGTGCTGTAGAGCACATGAATGAGCTCTCTACTTTGAGTGGCTTATTTTCTGATGATATTAAGAAGCGTAGCTATTTTGTTGCTAAGATTTTTCCTTTCTCATTAAAAGATGATGCTAAAGCTTGGTATAACAACTTGTCTCCTGGTTCTATTACTAGTCCTACTGGTTTGCTTGATGTTTTCTTTCAGAAATATTTCCCTGCTAGTGCTCAACATGATGCTTTGCAGAGAATTTATAACTTTGACCAGGAAGATGAAGAGAAACTTCCAGAGGCATGGACAAGGTTTTGCTCTCTTATCAGAGCTCGGCCTGGACATGATTTGGAAAAGCATGATCTACTTGATATATTTTACAGTGGACTAACTATTGAATCTAGAGCATATCTGGATAGTTGTGCTAGTTGTGTTTTCAGGAAAAGAACCCCTGAAGAAGCTGAAAATTATTGGCTAAAATCAGCCAGAATTATGATGATTGGACTCTACCTGCGCCGACCCCCACACCTACACCGACACCAATATCAAAGAAGAGGGGAGGTATGATTGAATTGAATGATGAAACAATGAGGGAGGCCAAGAAGACTCTCATTGAGAAGGGTATTAAATCTGAAGATGTGAAGAACCTCCCACCTATTGAAGATTTGTGTAAGCCAATTCCTCATCCATCCATAATTGAGGTTCACTCTCTCCACAGGTTCGATGAAGGAGATATTCCCTACTCTAAACCACCTGATCAATGCTTAGATGAATTTGATAATTATGTTATTAAGCAAGATAATTTTAATATGAGAGTAGAGAATCATTTGCATGAAAACTTTCAAGCTATTAGTAAGTTGCATGATATTGTGGAGAGAACCTCCAATGATGTTAAGATGCTTATTAAACATTTCCATATGGTTCAAACTCAAATTGATCAACTCACTAAAGTGCAACAAGACATGTTAGCCAATGCTTCTAAAGAAAAATTAAAACCTGTCTATGTTAGCACTAGAAGTGGAGCTCATACTCAGGATCCTTTATATCCTGAGGGACACCCTAAAAGAATTGAACAAGATTCTCAACTAGCTGAAAATCCAGTTTCTCCTTCTAAGAAAAAGAAGAAGAAGAAACATAAAAATGTTGTAGAATCCTCTGAAACTGTTAATGATCCTAATAGTATATCTATCTCTGATGCTGAAACTGAAAGTGGTAATGAACTTGATAGTGATAAGGATAAAAATGATGCTCTTGATAAAGAAGTTAGTGAAAAGGAACCTGAAAAGCATACTAAAAACACAAAGTACACTAAGGAAGACTTCATTGCTAAGAAACATGGTAATGAAAGGGAACCTTGGGTTCAAAAGCAAATGCCTTTTCCAACTAAGAAACTAAAATCAAAGGAAGAAGAACATTATAATAAATTTTGTGAATGGATGAAACCCTTGTTCTTGCAAATTCCTTTGACTGATGCTATTAAATTGCCTCCTTACTCAAAGTATATGAAAGATATTGTTTCTAACAAGAGGAAAATTCCTAATGAGGAAATTTCTACTATGCTTGCTAATTATTCTTTCAATGGCAAGGTTCCTAAGAAGCTTGGAGATCCAGGTATACCAACCATCCCTTGCTCCATCAAGAATAATTATGTTAGAACTGCTTTATGTGATTTGGGAGCAGGAGTTAGTGTTATGCCTTTTTCTCTATAAGAGACTCTATCTTGATAAATTGATACCTACTGATATATCTTTGCAAATGGCTGATAAATCTACTGCTGTTCCTGTTGGCATTTGTGAGGATGTCCCTGTTCAAGTGGCTAACAATTGTTTAATTTTGACTGATTTTGTTGTTCTTGAAATGCCTGAAGATGATAATATGTCTATTATTCTTGGAAGACCTTTTCTAAATACTGCAGGTGCTGTTATTGATTGCAATAAAGGAAAAGTAACTTTCAATGTTAATGATAAAGAACATACTGTTTATTTCCCCAAGAAAGTTGACAAGATTTATGGAGTCAATACCATCTCCAATTTTAAAACTATCAAAGTGGGAAGTATTGATTGCCCTATATATGATCATCAAGAAGGATATCAAAACATTATGATTGGATCCATATCAATACAATACAAGGTAACATGAGTGTTTCATGATGTTTAAATCATTTGTGTCATGTAAATTTATTTGGTGCCAAGACTTGATCAACCTTGTTATCAAATGTATTTGCATACATGAAAGAGCTAAACAGCATTTCTTTCTTCAACTTTGTTTTACCTCCTGTAGTGATAATTAGGTTGCAAAAGTTTAGTTGTTTTGAATTTTAAAAATAATTTTTCTGCCCAAGTTTTATTAATTTAAATATCCAGATTTCATGCAAATTGAAAGTTTTCAAAAATCTGTAAAAATTATACCATTGGTCCTATTTTTCAAAGAGCATCGTGGGAGTGCCTGGTGCTGACCAAGGGGACCCACCATGGGGTCAAACCACATGGTGGCGCGGCTGCCCCCTTGGCCGCGCCAGCCACTGAGGTGGGGTACCCTGGCCCTCCACAGTTCCCCACCTACCACTTCTTCCTCTTGCATCACTCAGCTCGTTTTTCTCTCTCACACCGAGTTTTTGCTGTTCTTCCTCGCGATTTCGATCTCTTTGTTCAGCCCATCTCAGCTGCTGAGATTTGGGGCCTTTGCTCTCAGAAAAGGAAAATGCATAACTACACCTTTGGGGAGGTGTTTGAAAGGGATTCTCAGAGAGCAAGAAGGCCTTTGAGGGCATCTACTCGAGTTAGGCGTTCCTATGATGAGTATGTCATTGCACCAAACATTGGAGATGGAAGGGATGACCAAATCCCAAATGCTTCATCCTTTCCATGCATGGAGTTTTTGCGTAATGCAGGGTTGCTTGATGACTTCATGTTCCTTATCCAGAGAGTTGGCCTAACCACTTATATGCAGGATGAGGGCGACCAACATTATTGGCTCACCAAAACTTTTGTTGAGATTTTTAAATTTGTGAATTCATCTTATGCGCCTACTGTCCAATTTAAGATTTATGACAGGCCTGTTACGATGGACTTGGGAGATTTTGTGCTGCCATAGATATTGCTCCTATAGGTACAGCGAAGAAGATTGCAGGGAACACCAAAGACTTTGTGGAACTTTACCGAGGATGACCAACGACGATGACCGCATCGCTCAGCGTGGCAAGATAAGGAACATCCAATTCACTGCCATTAGATATTTCGTTTATATCTTGCTACTAGCATTCTTGGTAGGGAAAACACCAGTAACATTTCTAATTATCATCTTGCTTTTCTTGCTGCTGCACTTAATGGTAACACTGCTTACAACCTTGGTGCCCTTATTGCTCGCCGTTTGGCTGCTAGTGGACCTATTTATGGAGGAATTGTTGCTTCACGAGTTATCGCATATCTAGGTCTTTCCGTTAGTCCTAATGATGAGAAGCTAACCCCTTTCAGACTTGATATTTCTGCTATGAAAGGCCATCAGTTTGTCACACCTAATTCTCATTTAGGAAACATTGTTTACAAAGTTTTATTTACCAACGGGGATAAATATGAAGTGCCTTTGCCCCAGGCCGATCTGTTCCCTGTACACAGGAGACCGTGGTCGTACTCCAAGGAGGCGTTGTAGGAGCAGCTTAGAGTGCGAGGCTTTCACCAGCAGCACCAGGAGGAGGGAGAAGCACCTGATGATGGCTACACCGTCACTACCTTGGAGCGTCATCCAGCTCTTACCAGGACGAGGGCCCTTCCTCGTCGTACTATGGAGGCGCCACTTCCTGGGCACCATGGGGTTGATCTCCACTTAGGCCAAAAGCCTAAGCTTGGGGGGAGGTATATCGACATCTCACTCATTTACATATCATATCTTGTCGATACTTTGTATATCCATGTTGCAGTTTTCTTTCTTTCTTTTTAATTGTTTACCTTTTATTGCTGCATCCCAAAACACAAAAAGACCAAAAATATTTCTGTTGTTTCTCTTCATTTGTTTCTTTAAGTTTCAGTATTAGTTTGCTTAGTTTTAAAATTCGGTTTGTTATTCAAAAATCTAAAAATATTTTGCTTTATTGTTTGTTTCTTTTTGCTCTTGTTTCAAAAACTCGAAAACCCAAAAATATTTGTTGTTTCTTTTTGGTTTTATATAGTGTTTTCAGAGTTGGACAGCCATCCGTGACTCCGATGGAGCTTGGTTTTCATTCTTATCATTCGAAGCAACACAAGTGAAAAAGCAATAAGGATGATCTACAACAACTTGAGTTGGGGTGAGAGGCTGGTATGAACTCTATTTGTTTTCATTTTTGTACATATACTCATCTATGTGAGCATGCTTAGTTGGTTCATGTGAGGTATATGTCATTTAGTGGATGCTTAGTAGTTCTTGTTCTCTCATGATCGGTCCCAATTTATTAATAGTGGTAGCATGTTATGTTGATGTTTGCTTGCATTGTTCTATTCATAGAGGGTATGACATTGTGGTATCCTCCTCTGAATAATTCATTCGAATTGACTTGGCACATGCTCATGCATGCATATGACTAAAAAACAAAAGTCAATTAAGCCTTGATGATTTATTTTGACTCAGAGTTCTTGTATCACTTTTATGCCTCAATTAATTTCATTTTGTCGCAAACATGATTATGACGGTTATTGCTCTCTTGATTGTCGCTTCCCAGTCTATTGCTAGCCTTCACTTGTACTGAGCGGGAATGCTGCTCGTGCTTCCAAAACCATGAAAACCAAGTTATTCCAAAGTGTCCACCATAAATACCTATGCATGGCATTTCGAACCATTCAAGTAAATTTTCATGTGCTACCTTTAAAACCTTCAAAGTACTTCTCAATTTGTGTCAATGTTTTATAGCTCATGAGGAAGTATGTGGTGTTTTATCTTTCAATCTTGTCATTCAGACTTTCACCAATGGACTAGTGGCATATACATCCGCTTATCCAATAATTTTGCAAAAAGAGCTGGCAACGGGTGCCCAGTCCCAATTAATTATAACTTTCATCAATAATTCTCTTCACATGTTTTGCCCTGATTTATCAGTAAGCAACTTAATTTGCAAATAGACACTTGATAACCCACAATTATAGGGGATCGCGTGTAGCCTTTTCGATAAGTAAGAGTGTCGAACCCAACGAGGAGCTAAAGGTAGGATAAGTATTCTCTCAAGTTCTATCAACCACTGATACAACTCTACGCACACTAAACGTTTGCATTATCTAGAAATAAAACTACGGTAGCAATACGGGTATGAGAGTAGTTTTGCAAGATAATAAATACAAGAAAGTAAATGTTAGTGCTGCAGCAATAAAATACACTAAGTAACCATATACTAACAGTACCATGAGTGTGGAAAAGTGGTGGTAATTGTGGTGGCTTTGTCCAAGATTAATTAGTGAAGGTACTTGGTTCATTGTCTTCGATGCAGTTTTCTATGTGGGAGAGGCTAAATATACATGCACTCCACTACTTGGGATTACAAGTACTATATGATTGGATTGTTAGAAAGCATCCGCAAATACTAACAATGCATTAAGGTTTCCCCAACCATAGCCTTAAGTTCAAGGTCCTCTTACTCCCATACGTGCAACTAATCGGTTCGCGTTCTCAGGTTTCTGTCACTCCGGCAGAACTTCCCCGCTTCGTTACAAATACTACCAACCCTAGGGTGTTTGATCCATGCGCGCACAATATAATGGACACCAAAGGACAGCACCATATAGACATACAACTCTAATGAACCTCATGCATTCAATTAAGCAATCAAAAGACAAATAAACTACGGAAACATGATGTAAATCATAGGATAAATATTATAGCATCAAACACCATGTTTACATAGGACGGTACAGAGGTTTGTGGGAGGATGAACCACTGAATACAAGGAGGAGATGGTGATGGAGATGGCGGTGAAGACGGCGGAGAGGGGCAGCGCGGGCGGCGGCGGCGCCGGCGGTGCGGGGAACTCCTTTCCCCGCCGCCGGCAAGCTTGGGGAGCGCCGCCCCTTAGCCTCCCTCCTTCATGGCTTCTTGGGAGCCCTCCCCCATGGAGATGGGATCCATGGGGGAGGCAAAAACGTGGCTTTTGGTGGCTGAAATTCGTGGGTGGAGGAGTCCTCCACGAATTAGGTTTCCTCCCTTTATATATCTTCTCGGATTTCCGTCACCCCTTTTAGGGTTCCACCAAAACGGGCCTACAGGCCGCGTCCGAACTCCGATTGGGCTGATCTCGGGCTTAAAATCTTCGTATGGAAAATTGTGACAACTTTCGTAACAGCCAGGTCTCCATATAACGTCATCTTCGAGGGTCAAACTGGCAATCTTCGTAAAAAGTTCTCAGACAGATTTCAGGAAAGTCCCAATTCGACTCCAACAAGGTTTCCTCTTGTATTCTTGATAATTTCTACACATCAAAGAGTAAAACAAGAACATTGTGCACTTTTGCAACTATTAGTAGGTTAGTCCAAATAAATAATAAACTTAATATAAAACAAGTGCTAAAAGCATAAAAATGGCATGAAACAATCAAAAATTATAGATACGTTTTGGACGTATCAACATCCCCAAGCTTAATTCCTGCTCGTCCTCGAGTAGGTAAATGATAACAAAATAATTTTTGATTGTAAATGCTATGATCAGGTCTTTAACAATTGCATGATGTATGGATAATAAAACTTAGCAATCATGTTTCCTAATGAAAAGTATCAACGAACTAAGAGCTTATAACATGAAATTTATAAACATCAACAAGATTGTAATGACCATAATAAAGCATGATAGAGTGGTATCTCGCTTGCCCTTAATTGTGGAGCAAAACATAAATGCCAAGGCACCTCTGAAGTTCAAGTGAAGACTAGATATAGAGATATCAAAGATAAAAGCATCATGGTTATACCTCAATTAATCGTATTCTGGGACAAGCACATTACACTAAGAACGACAGCTATGCTCTCGAAGAAGTGCTCAAAGAAAGGATGGTGACTCAACATAAAAATAAAAGATTGGCCCTTCGCAGAGGGAAGCAGGGATTAACACGTGCTAGAGCTTTTTTTTTAAAAACAGAGGTAAAAATGTTTTGAGAGGTGTTTGTTAATTGTCAACGAATGGTAGCGGGTGAGAACAGTATTCTACCTGTCAAACGGACTTTTAAGAGCGGCTCCCATGAAGGACGTTATTTCTACCAGCAAGGCAGATCATCCCTCTTTCTCTTTGGTTTACACACATTCAGGTATTTCACTGTTTGTCATTGCTTACTGATGAATCAGGGCAAAAGTGTGAAGAGAATTAATTGGTTAAAGTTGTAATTAATTGGGACTGGGCACCCCGTTGCCAGCTCTTTTTGCAAGTTATTGGATAAGCGGATGTATATGCCACTAGTCCAGGTGTAAAAGTCCATTTGACAAATAGAATAAAGAATAACCACACTAATTCCTCATGAGCTAGTAAACATTGACACAAAAAGAGAAATATTTTGAAGGTTTTAAAGGTAGCACATGCAAATTTACTTGGAATGGCTTGAAATACCATGCATAGGAATTTTTTGGTGGACTCTTTGGGATAACTTGGTTTTAAGGATTTGGATGCACGAGCAGCATTCCCGCTCAGTACAAGTGAAGGCTAGCAATAGACTGGGAAGCGACAACCACGAGAGCGATAACGGTCATAATCATGCTTGCGACAAAATAAAATTAACGGAGGCATAAAAACGATACTAAAACTCTGAGGCAAAATAGATCATCAAGGCTTAATTGACTTTTATTTTTCAGTCATAACATGTGTGAGCATGTGCCAAGTCGATTCAAGTGAATTATTCAGAGGAGGATACCACAATACCATACCATCTTATGAACAGGACAATGCATGTTGATATCAAAATAACATAATATGCACTATTAGCTAGTTGAGACTAACCATAAGAAAACATAAACTACTAAACAGTATTATTCACACATCATTTTTAAGTTTCAACAAGTAATCCATTAACCAAGTAAACATTGAAAACAGAGGATAAATAAAATATGTGACGATCCACTTATTAATGTAACTGGTGTTTGATGCTAAGATAAATAGATAATAAAATACAGCCGCTTCAAGTTTAGTTAAGTTCCTATGTTGCTCAAAAAACAAAGTTTAAAGGTTTGCAAACCGTGGGGTTATTGATGAAGAGGGATGCGGGGACATCCCCAAGCTTATGACTTTGGTAATTCTTCAATATTCCATAGTTTGGTGTTCCTTCATTCTCTGTGAAAAAACTTCAACACAAAAACTTTCCCATTCTTTTCTGCGGTTAGACATTAGTACAATAGATAATATTTCCCAAGTGCTACTATTAAACCAAATAAAATTTTGTTTTTAAGTTACAGAAAGGTTGCTTAAATGGCCAACTTATAAATGAAAGGTAAGAACCATTAAAAATCAAATGAAAACGAAAAGAGGCCACTCTTGCAACAAAAGTCAGAATCTGTCCAGAAAAACAGCAGCTGGAAAACGCAATTTTTAGGTGCACTTAAACATGCCCGAAATTTTAGCCAATTTTTGTACATGCAGAGGATTAGGTGCTACAACATCAGTAATTTTTCGTGATTTTTAGAGCTTCCAGTAAAATATGAAAAATCGCGCAATAAGCAGTAGATACCGAAAACAGAAAATCACTTTTTACATATGTATCAACTAAGCTAAATGGATAAAACTTGGTACTTTATTTTTGATAAACTAAGAAACCAGAGGCTAAGCAAGACCTAAACATGCTAGCTACAGCAAGGAAAACTCTAAATAAAAATCAAAAGTAAAACCCAAATAAAATTAAAATAAAGAACCAAACAAAGAAGCAAAACAAAAGAAAATATTTTTGTTATTTTGAATTTATAAGTGAAAGTAAAGAAGCAATCGAAACCAAATAAGAGCCTAATAAAACTAAAGAAGGTAAAACCAAGACATATAAAAGCAATTATAATACAAGTTAAGACAATACATATCATGTGGACGGGTAATATAGAGTATGAACGAGACAACCTCATGTTAGTTGATGAATAGGGGGATGACTCGGGCATCCCCAAGCTTAGATGATTGTATCTTCTTGAATATGTTCTTGGGATGCACCTACACATCCCCAAGCTTGAGCTCTTGCGTCTTCTTATTCATCTCATATCACCATATTGATTAGATCTTATAAGCTACATCCACATAAAACTTCACAAAACTCATTAGTAGGGTTAGTACTCATTAAATAAAATCCACTCATGTTCAAGCATTGACAAGTTTTATAATTTTTACTCAACATTAGCCACTGTATATACTAAGGTGTTCATGATTTCCGTTGTCCGTCGAAAAACTAATGAAACTAACAACACCAAGTACAATATTGAATAAACAAAGAAATCTGTCAAAACTGAACAGTCCGTAAAGATGGCATTCAACGAGATAGTTAAGTAGCTCAAATCGAAAAACTTTAGTCTAATGAAAGAAAGATAATAATCTCAGGTTTATGCACAAAAATTTTCAAGTCAAAATACTATTCTGAGATTTATCACGATTTTATTTACAGAGAAGCACAAAATCTGTCTAAACAGAACAGTCAGTAAAGATCGAATTTTTCGACCTATCTACGTACCTTAAATCAGAAAAAGTTAGTCTAATGAAAGAAAGCTAATAAGCATCACTTTGCACTCAAGAAATTTCAGATCAAGATCACGTTCTGGTGATTTTAAACATTTAATACGGTGGAGCACAGAAAATCTGTTTCTGGACAGCAAAGTAAAACTATCAACTTTCAATTAACTAAAGACTATAATTAGCATTTTATTTTTATGTACAGAGGTATATACACAATATTTACAATATTTACATGTTTTTAATGAAAAGCTTCCATGGAAAGATTTGTTTTGGTTTCATAGGCATGAACACAAGTGTTCAAGGTCGACCCCCATTTAACCATTACTCATCTTTCCAATCACTTTTCTTTTTGAAAACGTTTTTAGATAACAACTACACCTAATTTTTTTTGTAATTCGCATTCCCTATCCATAGTAAGATAAAGAACAACTTAATACTGAAAATAAAAACTACTTAGAGATAAAGCAAACAAGTGCACACAAGAACATTAACCTACGCTATGGCTCCCCGGCAACGGCGCCAGAAAAGGTCTTGATAACCCACAAGTATAGGGGATCGCGTGTAGCCTTTTCGATAAGTAAGAGTGTCGAACCCAACGAGGAGCTAAAGGTAGGATAAGTATTCTCTCAAGTTCTATCAACCACTGATACAACTCTACGCACACTAAACGTTTGCATTATCTAGAAATAAAACTACGGTAGCAATACGGGTATGAGAGTAGTTTTGCAAGATAATAAATACAAGAAAGTAAATGTTAGTGCTGCAGCAATAAAATACACTAAGTAACCATATACTAACAGTACCATGAGTGTGGAAAAGTGGTGGTAATTGTGGTGGCTTTGTCCAAGATTAATTAGTGAAGGTACTTGGTTCATTGTCTTCGATGCAGTTTTCTATGTGGGAGAGGCTAAATATACATGCACTCCACTACTTGGGATTACAAGTACTATATGATTGGATTGTTAGAAAGCATCCGCAAATACTAACAATGCATTAAGGTTTCCCCAACCATAGCCTTAAGTTCAAGGTCCTCTTACTCCCATACGTGCAACTAATCGGTTCGCGTTCTCAGGTTTCTGTCACTCCGGCAGAACTTCCCCGCTTCGTTACAAATACTACCAACCCTAGGGTGTTTGATCCATGCGCGCACAAGTATAATGGACACCAAAGGACAGCTCCATGGTATGTGAATGTTGGAAGGCACCCGAGGATTCGGTTAGCCATGGCTTGTGCAAGCAAAGGTTGGGGGGAGTGTCACCCATAATGAAACTAAAATACATGTGTAAACAAAAGAGAAGAGGGATGATCTACCTTGCTGGTAGAAATAACATCCTTCATGGGAGCCGCTCTTGAAAGTCTGGTTGACAAGGGGGTTAGAGTACCCACTACCATTCGTTGACAACAACAAACACTTCCCAAAACAATTTTGCTTCTGTTTTAAAAATAAAAAGCTCTAGCACATGATAATCTCTGCTTCCCTCTGCGAAGGGCCAATCTTTTTACTTTCATGTTGAGTCACCATCCTTTCTTTGAGCACTTTCTCGAGAGCATAGTTGTCATTCTTAGTGTAATGTGCTTGTCCCAGAATGTGGTTAACTGTGATATAACTTTGATGCTTTTATCTTTGATATCTTTGATTCTAGTCTTCCCATGAACTTCAGAGGTGCCTGGGCATTTATGTTTTGCTGTACAAAAACGCGCAAGCGAGATACCATCTTATCATATCCTATTATGAGCATTACAATCTTGTGAATTAATATGTTTCATGTTTGTCGCTATTAGTATGTTGGTATCTTTTCATAGTTTACATGCCTATTGAGTGACATTATTTGCATTTGCCTCATCTTGAATTGTCTAAGCATTTGTTCATATAGTGAGAATATATGCATCATATGAAGCAAATGTGTTCGTGAAAGTCTTTTATCGCACTCAGTTGTTAACTGAATTGCTTGAGGACAAGCAATAAGCTAAGCTTGGGGGAGTTGATACGTCCAAAACGTATCTACTTTCCCGAACACTTTTGCTATTGTTTTACCTCTAACTTGTGTGTTTTGAATACAACTAATGCGGACTAACGCTGTTTTCAGCAGAATTGCCCTGGTGTCTTGTTTTTGTGCAGAAAGTCAACTTTCGGGAAAAACACCAGAAAAGATCGCAAACCTCCTATTTTACCAGAAGACTCACGGAGCCAGAAGGGGAGGCAGAGATGGGTCACAAGTGGCCCAAACCACATGGTGGCGCGGCCTAGGGGCCCACCGCGCCAGCCTATGAGGAGGGCGACTCGGGCACCTCCCCGAGTCCCCCTTTCGACTACTTAACCCTCTCTGACCTAAAACGCGAGGGGGTCGTCCACTTCATCCAGAAACATCACCGTACGCCGCCACCATCGCGAAACCTATTTCGGGGACCAGAAACTCCGTTCTGGCACTCCGCCGGGACGGGGAATTGGAGGGGATCATCGCCATCATCATCACCGACGCTTCTCCATCGACCATCCATGTTTCCCCCATCCATGTGTGAGTAATTCCCTGCTGTAGGCTGAGGGGGATGGTAGGGATTGGATGAGATTGTTCATGTAATAAGTTATAAGATCATTAGGGCATGGTGCCTAGTATCCGTTGTTAGTACTTATTGATGTTGTTGCAACTTGTTGAGCTTAATGCTTGTCACTAGGGCCCGAGTGCCATGATTTTAGATCTGAACATGTTATTGTTTCATAATGATATGCACTGTTTATTGATCATACCTGCAAGTTGTATACACATATTGTTGTCCGGAACCCGCGGTCCCAAAGTGACAATAATTGGGACAGCCGAGGGGAATGGCTGCGATGTGAGGATCACATGTGTTCACGGCGTGTTAATGCTTTGCTCCGGTACTTTATTAAAAGGAGTACCTTAATTACCAGTAGATTCCCTTGAGGCCCGGCTGCCACCGGCTGGTAGGACAGAAGATGTTGTACAAGTTTCTCATTGCGAGCACGTACGACTATATACGGAACACATGCCTATGTTTACTTAGTACTTGGATGCTTTATCATTATTATCTGCAATGCCTATGTCTTGATTATTATATGAGCTATCTTATCCATGCAGCGCCCGTTCATCCATCCCTATGCCTACAGTGTTTTAATCCTACTGTTTACTGCAATCACTACTGCTGTCGTTATTTACTGCTGCTATTATTTCACCGCTACTACTGCTATAAAACTGTTGCTACTGATAATCTGTGTCGAGCAAGACTATTCACAGGTGCAGCTGAATTGACAACTCCGCTGTTAAGGCTCCCAAGTATTCTTTGGCTCCCCTTGTGTCGAATCAATAAATTGGGTTTTACTTCCCTCGAAGACTGTTGCGATCCCCTATACTTGTGGGTCATCAAGACTATTTTCTGTCGCCGTTGCCGGGGAGCATAGCTTTATTTGTGAGTTCACTTGTGATCTATATTGCTCGCTGAAATTTATTCATCATGGGTAAAGCTCGTGATGAGAGGGTCCGTGTATTGCCATCCACTACAAGAAAAGGTACGACACTTAGTACCTCTGCTGCTCTTGACTCACCATCTGTATTGAGTCAACTTGTTACACCACCACAATCTTCACGTGTTGGTACTACTGCTGAATCTGAAATTGCCTCTGATAATATTGATGATGCTTCTACTGTGATTGATGAGAGTATTTCATTAGGTCCACTTTTAGATGCTGCTATTGCTAAGTCTAAACAACTTGAAAATACTAGAACACCTAATGGAAGTCCTACTACTCCTGTTTATTCACCTGAGTTAAGGGATTATACTTGTGATGATGATCCTGATGAAACTTATGTGGAACTTGATGATGATTTTATTGATAAATGTAATGCTACTACTGGTGCAAGTAATATGAGAAATTTTCTTGCACAACATGCTGTTAAATACAAGTTGTCACCTGATCCTAAGTTTGCCACTTCTCCTATAAACATTAAAGATAAAGATTATGATTTTTCTCTTGATTTATCTCATATATCTATTGTTGAGAAAACTCCTTTTTGTGGCACTAAGAGTGAAAGTGTTGTAGAGCACATGAATGAGCTCTCTACTTTGAGTGGCTTATTTTCAGATGATATTAAGAAGCGTAGCTATTTTGTTGCTAAGATTTTTCATTTCTCATTAAAAGATGATGCTAAAGCTTGGTATAACAACTTGTCTCCTGGTTCTATTACTAGTCCTACTGGTTTGCTTGATGTTTTCTTTCAGAAATATTTCCCTGCTAGTGCTCAACATGATGCTTTGCAGAGAATTTATAATTTTGACCAGGAAGATGAAGAGAAACTTCCAGAGGCATGGACAAGGTTTTGCTCTCTTATCAGAGCTCGGCCTGGACATGATTTGGAAAAGCATGATCTACTTGATATATTTTACAGTAGACTAACTATTGAATCTACAGCATATCTGGATAGTTGTGCTAGTTGTGTTTTCAGGAAAAGAACCCCTGAAGAAGCTGAAAAATTATTGGCTAAAATCAGCCAGAATTATCACTAGTAGGAAAAGCCAATTCTATGGAAGCTTATTCTGTGGCGCACCTTATAGCCGTGCGCCACAGAATAAGCTTCTGTGGCGCACCTATAAAGATGCGCCACAGAATAAGGTTATTCTGTGGCGCATTACTTATTGGTGCGCCACAGAATAAGATTATTCTGTGGCGCAGCTATGCCCATGCGCCACAGAATAGGCGCGGGCCCCACACCCACGCAAGGGTCAGTCACTTTGGGCTTTATTCTGTGGCGCAGCCATGCCCATGCGCCACAGAATAAAATAAGCTTATTCTGTGGCGCACCAGGGTGCATGCGCCACAGAATTCGAACCTGGCTGTCCAAGTACAGGTTTTACAAGAAAACCATTTAGGTATGTAGCTGTTGTTGTCAAACTACAGCAACACACAAGTTTTAAACTTCCAGGCCACTAAATTCTGTGGCGCATCCCCTAGCGGATGCGCCACAGAATTCTACAATTCTGTGGCGCATCCGCTAGGGGATGCGCCACAGAAATTTCTGTACAACCACTTACATGTGGGCCCTCCCCCGCGCTGCCTCTCTCTTCCCAAATTTCCTCTAAGTCCAAACCGGCCGCCGCGCTCGCGAATCCTCGCCGCCGCCACAGAACCACCCCTCGCCGCCGCCCAACTCGCCGCCAACCCTGCGCGCGCCCCGCCCTAGTCGCCGGCGACCTCCCCTGTGCCCCGCCCCCGCCCTCTCCTGCGTGGCGCTCGCGAACCCTCGGCCCCCGCGCGTGGCGCTCGGCCTCGTCCGCCGCTGTCGCCTCCTCCAAGCTCGGCCTCGTCCGCCACCGTCGCCCCCTCTCCTGCAGACGCCCTCGACCTCCCCTCCCTCCCCTCCCCGAGGTGTGCTTCCCCTCTCTCCCTCCTCCCTCCCCTACCGAACCTGCACGCAAGGTGTTTGACAAAATTAGGCGCTGAACATCAAGTGATTTGCCACATGTTTGTAAATTGTAAAACTGTCCATATCTGTTCTTTGTGGTGAATAGCTGGAATGAGAATGATATTTGAACCTTTTGATGGTTTCTGTATTTTGACATGACTGAATGTAATGTTCAGTTATTCCACCGTGGACTTACTTTTACACCATCATCAAATGCAATACTGTCTGTCACCTTATTATCTATTTGAGTTTACTGAATGAAACATTGTACTTCTCGCAATATATGTTGTTGTAGAACGTCTCGCAAAAATAAAGACATAAAAAACTGAATTTCCCGTTTCAACTCGGTACAGGGCACATGTTGTACATATTTCAAATGCCATCTGAAAAGTAAAGACATAAAAAACATTGTACTTCTCACAATATCTGTTAGTACCATCTGAAAAGTAGTGTGTATCTGTTAGTAGCATGTAGCAGGAAGAGAAGTAGATAGGTGGCAGCAAGATCTTAACAGTGTATGTAAATTACTACAAGCAATCCAGTACTCCAAGCAATTATGGCAGCACTCCAAACTGCCGGCAAACTTAACCAGGGACCTCAGTTTAGCAACAAATAGAGTGCTCAATCAGGGACCTCAGAAATTGACAGAAGTATGGCATGGAATAGGAGAGGAACGTGTACAACAAAATTCACATAGCAACAATATTTATATGAATGTAGTTTTTTCTCAGATATTTGAAAACATTTTTGCAGCACAAATAGAAAAATTAAGCATAAAAGGGAAGTTCATTGATCACTTCATAAAAGGGAAACTAACATTGTATATAGTTAACTAATGCATTATTTGTTGTCAAATAACATTGTATATAGTTAACTAATGCATTATTTTCCCGTATGCAGGAAATTTAGAAGAAGCACCGCGTTCTTTCAGGTGAGATGTGGAGATGGCGATGCGGGAGATGTGGATTTTTTATTGAGATGTGGATTTGGCTCCGACCATCGTGTCGTGGAGATGCCGGCCGGATATGCCGGCCGGAGTTGTGTTTTTTTAAATTTGGAAATGCTTGCAGGTACCCCCGAGAGGCCCTTGAGATTGCCGGAACGTCGATTAACTTCCGTTCCGGCAATTTCGGGTACTCCATATGTCCCTTTTTTAGCAAAGGTCATGCCGAATTTTTTCGTGAAATTTGGCATGACTTTGCTAAAAATAGGACATATGGGGTATTGCGACTAATGCATGGGCCGGGGTATCTTAGTACTTAGTTAGGTGATTTTTTTTCTCTTATATTTGTCATACTAACTTTTTGCCTCTTTTTAATGCAGTTCAAACATGTCGGGCGACGCTTCTAAGCGCATGAGCATCGAAGAGCAAGCAAGAGTACAGAACATGGACTTTTGGCCCGACGATATGAGGGACGAAGCCGCGGTCACTAGTGGCGACGAGGCTGAGGAGCATCAACGGGAGGTCCGGGATCCCGACCCCGAGTACCACGAAGAAGGTGGTGAGGATGACACCTCAGGAGATGGTGGCGACCACACGACCACTGGCGATGACCGCACCGATGGCGGCGACCACACGGAACCCGGCGACAGCAACCCGGCCGCTAAGAAGAAGAAGAAGCGGAGGGCAAGGACTAAACCGCGTAAAGTGCAGTCGGTGGACAATGTCACGGACGTGATCACGGAGGTCAGTCCAAGTGGCATGCCGTTGGAGCCTAAGCGCGTTGCACGAGGGTACAGCATGCAACTAGGGTGCATCCTCCGAGAAGGCGTGTCGATCAACACGTCTGACATTAGAAGCGAAGAGAATGCGGCTTTGCTCGAACACCTGCTCAGGAGGGTTCACCAACGATACACCTTCCCGAACCCTAAACCCAAAAATGTGGATAATTACGCCACCACGAAGATGAGCACCGCCTTGAGCAGCTGGAAATGCCGGGTGAAGGCGAAGATTCATAATAAGAAGAGCTGGGAGGAGATTAGTACAGGCGAGCCTCACATCACCTTAGAAGAGTTCGAGGTATTTAAGGACTTTTTAAATTCTGAGGTGTGTACAAGATGGACCGAGTGGGGGAAGGAAATGCGGAAGAGGAACTTAGGTAACCACCGTTTGGGAAGCGGCGGTTACAAATCCAAACAACCCACTTGGGACAAGGAGGACGCAGAAATAAGAAAACGTGGGCTGGACAACCCATGGGATAAATTCACAGACGAGCAGACCAGGAACTTTGTCCGGTCCCGCTACTATCTCAACTGGGAAACTGGGGAGTTCGTTACCGATCACGACGATGTGAAGCAATTCCAGCAAAATCTGGTAAGTGAATTTAAATACCACAGATATCTCAAAGTCCATTGCGTTGATCTCAAATTTCTAAGTGTGTTCACCTTTGTGTGCAGGAGGACGAGTTGAAGGCTGAGGCTGAGGCCGGCCAGTCGTCGTCCCAGGGTGAGAGGGAAGTGTGGGACACTACTTTCAACCGGGCGATGAACGTTGCAAAGGGAAGGGACAAGTTGGCGCCGCCGACATCAGCTGGCCGTGTGTCAGGCTATGGTACGAGCGTGAAGTTCACGGAGTACTACAGCTCGGACGGCGCCGGCGAGAAGAAAAAGAGGAAGAGGACGTCCAAGAACGAGGATAGAGCCGAGGTTGAGCGGCTGAAGGCGGAGCTGGAGGAGCTGAAGAAGAACACCGTGGACAAGCAGGAGGTGCAAAAGCTAGTCCGAGAAGGCATCCACCAGATCATGCCCCCGCAGATAGTGGAGGGGTTCGCTGCCTGGATGGCGGGAGGTCAACAGGGGCCGATACACGTGCCCAGCTTCTCCGGCAGCAACTCCACCATGAACCGGTCGCCGAGCGACATCATCGTGACCCCGCCGCCCATGGCCCCTTTGGTCACACCGGCGCTGCCTACCGCACCGGGACGCGAGAAGAAAACTCCGGCCACCGCCGCTGGCACCGGCGCCCGTGTCTCGACGGAAGCCGAGCTGGACGTCGTCACCAAGGTTACTAATTAATTAGTCTGCGTCGTCTTCTGTATAACTATGTCCTTCTGTATAACTATGTCTGCTTCGATCGATGACTGTATTAATCACACAAATGCATATGTTGCTTAATTTCATTATAGGAAACGCCTTGCATGCTCCTGCATAGGGTAGGCGACGAGTTGAAGGAAGTTGCTACGGGCCTTATCCTAAAAACAGGCAGCGAACTAATGCACCACGCTCCAGTGGACAAGGGTTTTATGAAGGTCAAGGTAGTCACGGTGCCGAAAGTGTATCACAACATGGACCCCCCCGCTCAACCTCAAGGAGCCGATGAACACGTGGTCCTTGGAAAGTGCCCCGAATGGGTCTCGCTATGGCCGAAGACCCAGATTCGTCTTGGGGGGGGTATTATTGATGAGGGCCCAAGACGCAACACCGGCGCCACCTCAAAGTTCCGGCGGGACGCTCCGATCCGTCCCCCGAAGAAGCCTGCAGCCGTCGCCACCACCACCAACCGCCAGAAGCAACTGTTGGTAGGCTCTCAACCACAACCGGTGCAATTGGGCTCCGAACCACAACCGGTGCAATTAGCAGGCAACGCCTCTGCACCTCAACGTATTGGTGGCAACGACGACGACGATGATGATCTTATCGACGTCGGTGGCTTCCTCAACACTGGCGCCGAAGACGCCGACGGATTCATGCGTCCTGTGGATCTCGAACCACCCTTCCGTGCCCACGCCGATCAACCTGCTCGTCTCAATGCAGTCACGCAGCGCCTGGACTTCCAGGGTTTATCTCAAGAGACACCTCCAGCAGCCGGCGTTGCAGCTCAAGACAAACCGGCTACCGGCGTTTTCTCCCCTGGCACGATTGCGAAATCGGTTGCAGAGGGGCTTCGTGGGCAGCCATGGAACAATAAGCCCAGGAGGCCCCCCAAGAAGATGCCAAAGGGCGCCTCTGCGAGCCAGCCACCTAAGATGCCAAAGGGATCAAAGGGCGCCTCTGCGAGCCAGCCAACTCCTATGATTATCCAGGGTCGTGAAGACACCATACCACCCCCTCCGGACAAATCGGCGCACATGGTTCATGAAGCTGGAAAACCGATAGTGCCTTCGGAGATGATCCACCTCGCAACTCCATCAATGATCTCTTTGAGCGATTCTATCTCTATGCTAGAGGGCTTTCTTCTAAAAGACAGGGATCCAAATTACCCGGCGTTCACTGTCCAAGTGCCAAAGGAAGAAGGCGGGTTGGTGGTCGTCGGTGAACACCCCGCGGATCTGTTCTTAGTAGCATACGAGGACGTGTTCAATCTATTTAACCAGCAGCGGCTCAACTATAACTTGGTCCGCCTATACGCGCTCAATGAGGCCATGACTATCCACAGAGATAATCTCTCGCACGTCGCGGTAGCGGATCCCTACTACATGCGTGACAGCCAGCTGGTGCAAGGATCTGTGACACGGACCAGCGCAGTTGAGTACCTCGAGAGGTTCATGTTGCAAAACCAGCAAAAGAATTGCCTTCTTGTGCCTTTCTTTCCCGAGTAAGTACACATCCGCTCGCCGCCGTATCTTGTGCCTTTCCGAGTTCAATGCATGCATGTTTCTGATCATCATCTCATTTAAATTGTGTTGAGCAGGGACAAGTACTGCGTCCTCATCATCCTACACCCGAGCCATTACCATGCCACTTATTTTGACTCAGGTAGTAGTACTACGAAAAGGTATGCCAACATAATTGCTGTCCTCAATCAAGCTCTTCACGGCTACCACCAAAAGGGAGGCGTCTTCGAAAGCACCGTGCAACCACAATTAATTGATAATAAGTTGCGCCGGTTCAAGCATATCACCGAGTTCTCTTGCCTCAAGGAGCAGTCGGGCAGCGAGATGGATGCCTTCTACGCCCTCCGTCATATTAACATGATTATCCGAGATGGAGCGCAATGTGGTTTGCCATCTGCTTTACAAACATGGGTCGAATATGACAGACGCAAGTCCGATATGGATCTTAGAAAAGACTTCCAATGCATCAAGACCAAGTTATCGGAAGTCATCGTCGGAAATGTTATCACAGCAGGGGGGACCTTCCATTGCTCCCGACGAGGTAGATAGGATGTATTATAAAAGAAAACCTTACACATGCACACATACATACTCTATTTTATCCACTTAGATGAATAAATCATGCATGCATACTCTATTGATATTATTAACCAATATACATATCTATCTCCATCTACAGGGTTGCATCAGAGAGAAATCGAAGAACGCCTAAAGTTGCAGAAGGACAACAGGGCGTGGATGACGAAGAAAGACGGCAAACCATTCCCGGCGCCGCTCGCACCGCTCGCTACATGAGATCGTCGTGCTCCCGCTTTTGCTCACCGTCAACGCCGAGATGTAATCTATTCGATCCTAGTGTAGGCGGTGAACACTTCATTTGTAACGTGTGCAACGATCGATTAACTTTTGTATATATCTCAACACTTGTGTAAAACTTCGGCACTTTTGTATCAACTTGTGATGAGACATATATTAGTAATGTGTTTGTTTTGATATATGTATCTGTGAAAATATATCCCTGTTTCTGTTATATCTGTGTAAATATGAAATATACATGTATTCTGGTATTATACTGGTATTTGTATTCTGGTAATATACGGGTACAATACGGCACAGTAATTCTGTGGCGCACCCAGAACTATTCTGTGGCGCACCCTATTCTGTGGCGCATGGTGAGTGGGGTGCGCCACAGAATAGTGGCTATTCTGTGGCGCACCTCTGTGGCGCACCTGGTGGTGCGCCACAGAATAGCTTATTTAGTGGCGACTATTCTGTGGCGCACCACCCATGCGCCACAGAATAGAAAAATGGTGCGCCACAGAATAGCTTTTCTGTACTAGTGTATGATGATTGGACTCTACCTGCGCCGACCCCCACACCTACACCGACACCAATATCAAAGAAGAGGGGAGGTATGATTGAATTGAGTGATGAAACAATGAGGGAAGCCAAGAAGACTCTCATTGAGAAGGGTATTAAATCTGAAGATGTGAAGAACCTCCCACCTATTGAAGATTTGTGTAAGCCAATTCCTCATCCATCCATAATTGAGGTTCACTCTCTCCACAGGTTCGATGAAGGAGATATTCCCTACTCTAAACCACCTGATCAATGCTTAGATGAATTTGATAATTATGTTATTAAGCAAGATAATTTTAATATGAGAGTAGAGAATCATTTGCATGAAAACTTTCAAGCTATTAGTAAGTTGCATGATATTGTGGAGAGAACCTCCAATGATGTTAAGATGCTTATTAAACATTTTCATATGGTTCAAACTCAAATTGATCAACTCACTAAAGTGCAACAAGACATGTTAGCCAATGCTTCTAAAGAAAAATTAAAACCTGTCTATGTTAGCACTAGAAGTGGAGCCCATACTCAGGATCCTTTATATCCTGAGGGACACCCTAAAAGAATTGAACAAGATTCTCAACTAGCTGAAAATCCAGTTTCTCCTTCTAAGAAAAAGAAGAAGAAGAAACATAAAAATGTTGTAGAATCCTCTGAAACTGTTAATGATCCTAATGGTATATCTATCTCTGATGCTGAAACTGAAAGTGGTAATGAACTTGATAGTGATAAGGATAAAAATGATGCTCTTGATAAAGAAGTTAGTGAAAAGGAACCTGAAAAGCATACTAAAAACACAAAGTACACTAAGGAAGACTTCATTGCTAAGAAACATGGTAATGAAAGGGAACCTTGGGTTCAAAAGCAAATGCCTTTTCCAACTAAGAAACTAAAATCAAAGGAAGAAGAACATTATAATAAATTTTGTGAATGGATGAAACCCTTGTTCTTGCAAATTCCTTTGACTGATGCTATTAAATTGCCTCCTTACTCAAAGTATATGAAAGATATTGTTTCTATCAAGAGGAAAATTCCTAATGAGGAAATTTCTACTATGCTTGCTAATTATTCTTTCAATGGCAAGGTTCCTAAGAAGCTTGGAGATCCAGGTATACCAACCATCCCTTGCTCCATCAAGAATAATTATGTTAGAACTGCTTTATGTGATTTGGGAGCAGGAGTTAGTGTTATGCCTTTTTCTCTCTATAAGAGACTCTATCTTGATAAATTGATACCTACTGATATATCTTTGCAAATGGCTGATAAATCTACTGCTGTTCCTGTTGGCATTTGTGAGGATGTCCCTGTTCAAGTGTCTAACAATTGTTTAATTTTGACTGATTTTGTTGTTCTTGAAATGCCTGAAGATGATAATATGTCTATTATTCTTGGAAGACCTTTTCTAAATACTGCAGGTGCTGTTATTGATTGCAATAAAGGAAAAGTAACTTTCAATGTTAATGATAAAGAACATACTGTTTATTTCCCCAAGAAAGTTGACAAGATTTATGGAGTCAATACCATCTCCAATTTTAAAACTATCAAAGTGGGAAGTATTGATTGCCCTATATATGATCATCAAGAAGGATATCAAAACATTATGATTGGATCCATATCAATACAATTCAAGGTAAGATGAGTGTTTCATGATGTTTAAATCATTTGTGTCATGTAAATTTATTTGGTGCCAAGACTTGATCAACCTTGTTATCAAATGTATTTGCATACATGAAAGAGCTAAACAGCATTTCTTTCTTCAACTTTGTTTTACCTCCTGTAGTGATAATTAGGTTGCAAAAGTTTAGTTGTTTTGAATTTTAAAAATAACTTTTCTGCCCAAGTTTTATTAATTTAAATATCCAGATTTCATGCAAATTGAAAGTTTTCAAAATCTAGAAAAATTATACCATTGGTCCTATTTTTCAAAGAGCATCGTGGGAGTGCCTGGTGCTGACCAAGGGGACCCACCATGGGGTCAAACCACATGGTGGCGCGGCTGCCCCCTTGGCCGCGCCAGCCACTGAGGTGGGGTACCCTAGGCCCTCCAACAGTTCCCCCACCTACCACTTCTTCCTCTTGCATCACTCAGCTCGTTTTTCTCTCTCACACCCGAGTTTTTGCTGTTCTTCCTCGCGATTTCGATCTCTTTGTTCAGCCCATCTCAGCTGCTGAGATTTGGGGCATTTGCTCTCAGAAAAGGAAAATGCATAACTACACCTTTGGGGAGGTGTTTGAAAGGGATTCTCAGAGAGCAAGAAGGCCTTTGAGGGCATCTACTCGAGTTAGGCGTTCCTATGATGAGGATGTCATTGCACCGAACATTGGAGATGGAAGGGATGACCAAATCCCAAATGCTTCATCCTTTCCATGCATGGAGTTTTTGTGTAATGCAGGGTTGCTTGATGACTTCATGTTCCTTATCCAGAGAGTTGGCCTAACCACTTATATGCAAGATGAGGGCGACCAACATTATTGGCTCACCAAAACTTTTGTTGAGAGTTTTAAATTTGTGAATTCATCTTATGCGCCTACTGTCCAATTTAAGATTTATGACAGGCCTGTTACGATGGACTTGGGAGATTTTTGTGCTGCCATAGATATTGCTCCTATAGGTACAGCGAAGAAGATTGCAGGGAACACCAAAGACTTTGTGGAACTTTACCGAGGAGTGACCAACGACGATGACCGCATCGCTCAGCGTGGCAAGATAAGGAACATCCAATTCCCTGCCATTAGATATTTCGTTTATTATCTTGCTACTAGCATTCTTGGTAGGGAAAACACCAATAACATTTCTAATTATCATCTTGCTTTTCTTGCTGCTGCACTTAATGGTAACACTGCTTACAACCTTGGTGCCCTTATTGCTCGCCGTTTGGCTGCTAGTGGACCTATTTATGGAGGAATTGTTGCTTCACGAGTTATCGCATATCGAGGTCTTTCCGTTAGTCCTAATGATGATAAGCTAACCCCTTTCAGACTTGATATTTCTGCTATGAAAGGCCATCAGTTTGTCACACCTAATTCTCATTTAGGAAACATTGTTTACAAAGTTTTATTTACTAACGGGGATGAATATGAAGTGCCTTTGCCCCAGGCCGATCTGTTCCCTGTACACAGGAGACCGTGGTCGTACACCAAGGAGGCGTTGTAGGAGCCGCTTAGAGTGCGAGGCTTTCACCAGCAGCACCAGGAGGAGGGAGAAGCACCTGATGATGGCTACACCGTCACTTACCTTGGAGCGTCATCCAGCTCTTACCAGGACGAGGGCCCTTCCTCGTCGTACTATGGAGGCACCACTTCCTGGGCACCATGGGGTTGATCTCCACTTAGGCCAAAAGCCTAAGCTTGGGGGGAGGTATATCGACATCTCACTCATTTACATATCATATCTTGTCGATACTTTGTATATCCATGTTGCAGTTTTCTTTCTTTCTTTCTTTTTAATTGTTTACCTTTTATTGCTGCATTCCAAAACACAAAAAGACCAAAAATATTTCTGTTGTTTCTCTTCATTTGTTTCTTTAAGTTTCAGTATTAGTTTGCTTAGTTTTAAAATTCGGTTTGTTATTCAAAAATCTAAAAATATTTTGCTTTATTGTTTGTTTTTTTTTTGCTCTTGTTTCAAAAACTCAAAAACCCAAAAATATTTGTTGTTTCTTTTTGGTTTTATATAGTGTTTTCAGAGTTGGACAGCCATCCGTGACTCCGATGGAGCTTGGTTTTCATTCTTATCATTCGAAGCAACACAAGTGAAAAAGCAATAAGGATGATCTACAACAACTTGAGTTGGGGTGAGAGGCTGGTATGAACTCTATTTGTTTTCATTTTTGTACATATACTCATCTATGTGAGCATGCTTAGTTGGTTCATGTGAGGTATATGTCATTTAGTGGATGCTTAGTAGTTCTTGTTCTCTCATGATCGGTCCCAATTTATTAATAGTGGTAGCATGTTATGTTGATGTTTGCTTGCATTGTTCTATTCATAGAGGGTATGACATTGTGGTATCCTCCACTGAATAATTCATTCGAATTGACTTGGCACATGCTCATGCATGCATATGACTGAAAAACAAAAGTCAATTAAGCCTTGATGATTTATTTTGACTCAGAGTTCTTGTATCACTTTTATGCCTCAATTAATTTCATTTTGTCGCAAGCATGATTATGACGGTTATTGCTCTCTTGATTGTCGCTTCCCAGTCTATTGCTAGCCTTCACTTGTACTGAGCGGGAATGCTGCTCGTGCTTCCAAAACCATGAAAACCAAGTTATTCCAAAGTGTCCACCATAAATACCTATGCATGGCATTTCGAACCATTCAAGTAAATTTTCATGTGCTACCTTTAAAACCTTCAAAGTACTTCTCAATTTGTGTCAATGTTTTATAGCTCATGAGGAAGTATGTGGTGTTTTATCTTTCAATCTTGTCATTCAGACTTTCACCAATGGACTAGTGGCATATACATCCGCTTATCCAATAATTTTGCAAAAAGAGCTGGCAACGAGGTGCCCAGTCCCAATTAATTATAACTTTCATCAATAATTCTCTTCACATGTTTTGCCCTGATTTATCAGTAAGCAACTTAATTTGCAAATAGACACTTGATAACCCACAATTATAGGGGATCGCGTGTAGCCTTTTCGATAAGTAAGAGTGTCGAACCCAACGAGGAGCTAAAGGTAGGATAAGTATTCTCTCAAGTTCTATCAACCACTGATACAACTCTACGCACACTAAACGTTTGCATTATCTAGGAAATAAAACTACGGTAGCAATACGGGTATGAGAGATAGTTTTGCGAGATAATAAATGCAAGAAAGTAAATGTTAGTGCTGCAGCAATAAAATACACTAAGTAACCATATACTAACAGCACCATGAGTGTGGAAAAGTGGTGGTAATTGTGGTGGCTTTGTCCAAGATTAATTAGTGAAGGTACTTGGTTCATTGTCTTCGATGCAGTTTTCTATGTGGGAGAGGCTAAATATACATGCACTCCACTACTTGGGATTACAAGTACTATATGATTGGATTGTTAGAAAGCATCCGCAAATACTAACAATGCATTAAGGTTTCCCCAACCATAGCCTTAAGTTCAAGGTCCTCTTACTCCCATACGTGCAACTAATCGGTTCGCGTTCTCAGGTTTCTGTCACTCCGGCAGAACTTCTCCCGCTTCGTTACAAATACTACCAACCCTAGGGTGTTTGATCCATGCGCGCACAAGTATAATGGACACCAAAGGACAGCACCATATAGACATACAACTCTAATGAACCTCATGCATTCAATTAAGCAATCAAAAGACAAATAAACTACGGAAACATGATGTAAATCATAGGATAAATAATATAGCATCAAACACCACGTTTACATAGGACGGTACAGAGGTTTGTGGGAGGATGAACCACTGAATACAAGGAGGAGATGGTGATGGAGATGGCGGTGAAGACGGCGGAGAGGGGCAGCGCGGCGGCGCAGGGCGGCGGCGGCGCCGGCGGTGCGGGGAACTCTTCGAGGGTCTCCATATAATGTCATCTCGGGCTTAAAATCGTCGTATGGAAAATTGTGACAACTTTCGTAACAGCCAGGTCTCCATATAATGTCATCTTCGAGGGTCAAACTGGCAATCTTCGTAAAAAGTTCTCAGACAGATTTCAGGAAAGTCCCAATTCGACTCCAACAAGGTTTCCTCTTGTATTCTTGATAATTTCTACACATCAAAGAGTAAAACAAGAACATTGTGCACTTTTGCAATTATTAGTAGGTTAGTCCAAATAAATAATAAACTTAATATAAAATAAGTGCTGAAAACATAAAAATGGCATGAAACAATCAAAAATTATAGATACGTTTTGGACGTATCAACACTCCTCCATGGTATGTGAATGTTGGAAGGCACCCGAGGATTCGGTTAGCCATGGCTTGTGCAAGCAAAGGTTGGGGGGAGTGTCACCCATAATGAAACTAAAATACATGTGTAAACAAAAGAGAAGAGGGATGATCTACCTTGCTGGTAGAAATAACATCCTTCATGGGAGCCGCTCTTGAAAGTCTGGTTGACAAGGGGGTTAGAGTACCCACTACCATTCGTTGACAACAACAAACACTTCCCAAAACAATTTTGCTTCTGTTTTAAAAATAAAAAGCTCTAGCACATGATAATCTCTGCTTCCCTCTGCGAAGGGCCAATCTTTTACTTTCATGTTGAGTCACCATCCTTTCTTTGAGCACTTTCTCGAGAGCATAGTTGTCATTCTTAGTGTAATGTGCTTGTCCCAGAATGTGGTTAACTGTGATATAACTTTGATGCTTTTATCTTTGATATCTTTGATTCTAGTCTTCCCATGAACTTCAGAGGTGCCTGGGCATTTATGTTTTGCTGTACAAAAACGGGCAAGCGAGATACCATCTTATCATATCCTATTATGAGCATTACAATCTTGTGAATTAATATGTTTCATGTTTGTCGCTATTAGTATGTTGGTATCTTTTCATAGTTTACATGCCTATTGAGTGACATTATTTGCATTTGCCTCATCTTGAATTGCCTAACCATTTGTTCATATAGTGAGAATATATGCATCATATGAAGCAAATGTGATGGAGGGATAATAACCCGGTAGGCCCATGAAGAGGGAAACGTGATCCGCCAGGAGGGAGGCCCGGTCAGGCCAGTTCGCCCTCAGCACGGGCCGGGTTATGTTTTGGGCCGGCATCTTGGCGGTGACCCGGCTAAGGAAGGTGATTTCTGGAAGGTACAAGAGGCGGTTCAAGAGGCGGTTCAAGACTTGGAGTGCACGAAGAATAAAGGAGCTAGGATAGGACTTGGAGTTCGGGTAGAACCCGGCTCTATTGTGTACGCGGTCAGAGGGCCCGGTATCTATATAAACCGGCCCCTGAGCCATAGCTAGCAAGTCTTTCATAATCCCCAAGCTTTAGGCGAGAGAACCATCGAGAGAGACACACAAGCTTTGTAACCTAGATCGAGATCCGGCTCTGTTGTCGTAGCCGGGTTATCGAGATCGAGACCAAGATTAATAATAAGATAGCAGGAAGTAGGTCTTTATCTCCAATGGAGAGGCCGAACCTGGGTAAACCTGTGTCCCCTGCAATGCTAAACAATCTCCCAGACGCCAGTGTCGCCTTGCCCAAAAACTCAAGCTACCCCAAAGTAGCATCTGCCGTGTTATCTACCCCACGACAGTTGGCGCCGTCTGTGGGAATCGCGGCCAAAGGTGTCACCATCATGGGAGAAGCAAGGAGAGGGGCCGAAAACTTTGTTTTTGGCCAGATCACAGTCAATGAGCAAGGAGAATCCATCGTCGATGATTTTGGCTGGGGGCCGGAATCTGATCTACTTGAATCAGGTGATGTTATTCCAATTGGCAAATTTAATGTTTTTGTGGGCATGATTACAACTAGATCTGCTAGTGATGGAGATTATGAATCTGTGTCAGGAGCCGCCACAATTGTTCAATCTGATGGAGAGGAATCAGTTGGCACAGCTGAAGTTGAGGTCCTGAACACGCTGGAGGAACGGCTGGATGACCCGGCAGAAATCCCGGGTGACGCGGTGGAACAAGCCGGGTCGGAATCAATCTTGCCCCTGTTTGAAGGCCGGTTTGGGTATGATGCAGAAGAAGAAGATGATGAGGAACAAGAGTCAAGTCCAAGCCCGGTTCGTAGGGTAGCGGTGTACACCGCGCCTTCGTCCAGCATGCAACCATCACCATCAGCTGTTGTTCCACCGGCCTTTACCCCGGGTCAACAGCAGCTGCCCCCAATTCTGGAGTTGGCAGAACAGAGAGTTGATGGAGAGCCGGCTTCGGTCTCAGAGGAAAGCGAGGGTACGGCAAGATACAGAAACAGTTTTGGGTTCCTGCATAACCGGGCCCAAGGAGAGGAAAGAAGTAACACAGCAGCTGCCCCGGCCTTGTTTAACAATGGCCTGGTCTTAGATCCATCAGCACTTACAAGGTTGGTTACTCCAGAAAACGCAGCAGTTAGAGCAATGGAATTGGATACAGCACGCCGAGCGTTGGAGCAGATGCGCAGGGACGCCGAGGCAGAGAGGCAAGAAATAGAAGCAAGAAAGAGGCAAATAGAGGATGAGGAAAATCGTCTCAATGAGATGACCAGGGCGCACCAGAGCCGGCTGGCCCCTGGAGAAAACGTTATAAACCCAGCAGTACTGTTTAGGACCCCAGAAGATCCAGTTGGTGTCACCCAGGTGGCTCCAGTTGTAAGGGCAGATGTAGAACCAGATAGAGGAACAGGAGCAGCTGGGGTTGCAGTGGCAACGGCGCCGGGTCTTCTCGCTGGGGTAGCCAGGGGAAATCCGGGTCTGCCGCCCAGGACACCAAGGTTTCACACGCCGGCGGGTCACTATTCAAATCCGGCGGATAACGTGTATGCAGCAACTTTGGCGCTTGATCGTATTCCATTGGGAGACACGCCAGCGGAGATTGAAGCCCGGCGTGCCATTGACATGTTACGCACTGCAGTTGTCCAGCAAACTCAGTATTCAAGGGAGAAAAGTGCATTGCATTCCACAACGTATCGTAGCAAGAGTCGCAATGGAGGTAACCCGCCATTGGCCGGGCCTGTAGCGGCACAGCAGCAAAACCCGCCCCAGCAAAATCAAAATCAAAACAATCAGCAGCATCAACCCGCCCCAGCAATTTCCATAGCTCAGCAGATAGTCAATAGATCACGCGCGGGGAGAAGTGCGGGCAATGCAAACCCGGTAGTACCTGCAGCAGGAGTACCACAAGGAGGACCGGGTCCTGCACCAGCCGCGTCTGCAAGCTCACCCGGTAATATCAATATTTCGGCAAGTTCTTCTAGTTTAGCCGGGCCAAAATGTCTTTCAGATTCCATTAGAGCAGAGCCTTTCCCTGAGAAGTTCAAGGAGCCAAGCAAGATATCCAATTATGAGCCCAGCATGGACCCGGCCAGCTGGTTGAGCAGTTATGAGATGGCGATGTGTATACGCAATGCCACAGAGAATGTTTGTGCCAAGTACATGTATTTGATGATGAGCGATGGAGCAGCGAAGTTGTGGTTTAAAAATCTACCAGAGAAGTCCATTAATTCCTGGGATGAGTTGAAGGCGGTTTTCACCAAGCACTTTCAGGGTACGTGCAAGCGTTTGTTTTCCATTGAGGATCTTGATCGTTGTATACAGAAAAAAGGCGAGTCAGCACGTCATTGGATGGGCCGGGTCACGGAGATCCTGCACTCTTCATCTGGTATTGAGCCCAAGGATGCAATTTCATCAATGGAGAAAACTTGTAAGTATGCACCACTTGTCCAGAAGCTGGGTCGCATGAAGGAAGGGCACCGGGTTAAGCCGGTCACCATGGCAGAGTTGATGGATGCTTGCAATAGGCATGCAGCCACTGACAAACTCAGGATGAGCCTGAGGAGGAAAGGGGAAAGCACGGCAAATAATGGTGGAAGGAACAATAATGGCTCGGAAACAACAATAACAACAATCAGAATCAGCATAAGCGAGGTCATAATGATGGAAGTTCAGAGTTAGTAGCAAACACCAATACCGGGTTTCAGAGGCAAAGGATGGACGGGAACTACCAGGAAAACAGAGGTTATCAGGAAAATAGAGGTTACCAGGACAACAGGGGTTATCAGGGGAACAGTGGAAATCACAATAGTGGAGGTAGTTACCAGGGAACACGCCCAATGAGTACTGAGGAAGCTTTTAGGATGCCGTGTCCTCGCCATAGCAAGATGGGCAGACCATCCAATCATTCATTGGCACAGTGTGTGGATTTGAATAGGTGGAAAAATAATGAGGTGCAGAGAGCTCTGCAGGGAGCAAACAGAAGTGGAGGACCCGGCCAGGGTGGTAACCCGGCTGCGGGGCCTCTAACAGGAGCAAATGCGGTACCCACTGGAAACCCGGGTCAGGGTCAGAACCAGAACACGAGTAACCAAGGAGGATTTTCACAGCAGCCAAGGCAACTTGGTCAGTATCACATTTATACCAGTGGCACAACAAAAAGAGAGAGAAAGATAGTCAAAAGGGCGGTTAATACAGTGGCTGCTGGAATTCCAAGGTATTTGAGGTGGTCAGAGCATGCAATTACTTGGAGCAGAGCAGATCATCCAGAGGTGGTGGAGCACCCGGGCCTGCTTGCGCTAGTTGTTGCTCCTCAAGTTCATGGCTTCGAGTTGAAAAAGGTTTTGATGGACGGTGGCAGTAGCATCAATATTTTGTACTGGGACACGTTTGTGCGCATGGGTCTGAAGGAGTCACAGTTGCAGAAAACGTCAACAATTTTTCACGGTATAGTTCCGGGAAAATCAGCCACACCAGAGGGTAAAATTTCATTGGAGGTAGCTTTTGGCGAGTCTATCCATAACTTCAGATCAGAGTGGCTCACGTTTGAGGTGGTAAAGTTTCCAAGTCCATATCATGCATTGTTGGGAAGGCCGGCTTATGCCAAGTTCATGGCAAGGCCGTGTTATGTGTATCTCCAGTTGAAAATGCCGGGTCCCAATGGGATCATCACTGTTCATGGTAACAGGGAAATAGCAGCAGAGTGTGATGAAGGGGATGCAGCCCTGGCAGAGCAAACGTGTGCAAGAGAGGAGTTGAAAGCTTACAGATCAAATGTTGACCCACAGGATAACACGGCGCTCAAGAAGCCAATGACAGAAGATGATAGGGCAAAGTTTAAAGCAGCAAAGGACACAAAGATGGTGGATTTTGTGCCTGGGGATTCCTCCAAGCAGTTCGCCATAGGGACAAACTTAACTGACAAATAGGAAAGCGCGCTCATCGAGTTCATCCGTGAGAATCGGGATGTTTTTGCGTGGACACCTAGTGACATGCCAGGCATTCCAACTGAACTCGCTGAGCACCGTTTACATGTTGATCCCAAGGCTAGGCCGGTAAAACAAGGTTTGAGAAAAATGAATGCAGAAAGGAGAAAAGCAATTGGAGAGGAGATAGCCCGGCTTCTGGAGGCCGGCTTTATCATGGAAGTGTTTCATCCAGAGTGGTTAGCTAACCCGGTTTTGGTTCTGAAAAAGAATAATGAGTGGAGGATGTGTATTGATTTCACGAGCTTGAACAAGCATTGTCCCAAGGATCCGTTCGCACTGCCGCGCATTGATCAAATTGTGGATGCTGTTGCAGGTAGCGAGCTCTTGTGTTTTCTGGATGCGTATTCAGGTTATCATCAGATCAAACTTAACAAGGAAGATTGGGAGAAGACGTCGTTTATCACCCCCTTTGGTGCTTTTTGTTACAAGACCATGACTTTTGGGTTGAAGAATGCAGGAGCAACTTATCAGAGGTGTATCCAGAATTGTTTTCATGATCAGATTGGGCGCAATGTGCACGCTTATGTTGATGATGTGGTTATCAAGTCAGAAAAAGCCGGGTCATTTATTAATGACCTTGCAGAGACATTCAAGAATCTGAGAGAGTACAAGATGAAGCTTAATCCTACGAAGTGTGTGTTTGGGGTTCCAGCGGGCAAGTTACTTGGTTTCATTGTGTCAGAGCGTGGAATTGAGGCAAACCCGGAAAAAATTCGTGCAATCCAGAGTTTGAAAAGGCCAGAGGAGTTGGCTGATGTTCAGAAGCTGACAGGCTGTGTGGCTGCGTTGAGCCGGTTTATTTCCCGGCTTGGAGAAAAAGCTATTCCGTTGTATAAGCTGTTGAAGAAGACAGATAACTTTGTGTGGAATCAAGAGGCAGATGAGGCCTTTGAGGCCTTGAAGAAGCAGTTGTCAGAAGCGCCAGTTTTAGCGGCGCCGGGTCCCAAGGAACCCATGCTTTTGTATGTTGCAGCCGGGCCTCAAGCTGTGAGTGCCGTGGTGGTGGTTGAGCGAAAAGAGGAAGGAAAAGAGAACCCGGTACAAAGGCCGGTCTATTATGTCAGCGAGGTCCTATCAGAAGCAAAGCAGAGATACCCACATTGGCAGAAGCTAGTGTTTGGTGTTTTCATGGCTAGTAGAAAGTTGAAGCCGTATTTTCAGGAGCATCCAATTACGGTGGTCAGTTCTATTCCCTTAGCAGATATCATCAGAAACTCCGAAGCTACAGGAAGAATTGCCAAGTGGGCAATTGAAATGGGGGATTATCACATTGATTATGTGCCTCGCACAGCTATCAAGTCTCAGGCGTTGGCAGATTTTCTTAATGATTGGACACAGTTGAATGCACCACCTCTCACCCCGAGTCTCAAATCTTGGGTTATGCATTTTGACGGGTCTAAACAAGAGCAAGGTTCAGGAGCTGGAGTGGTGTTAACTTCTCCCAAAGGTGACAAGTTGAGTTATGTTTTGCAAATTCACTTTGATTGTACCAATAATGTGGCAGAGTATGAGGCCTTGTTACATGGTTTGCGTATGGCAAAGGAGATGAACATCAAGCGTATTAAGTGCTATGGGGATTCAGATCTTGTGGCGCAGCAAGTTTCAGGAACTTGGGACAGAAAAGATGCAACTATGGCGGCTTACAGGCGAGAGGTGGATAGAGTAGCTGGGTTCTTCTCAGGCTATCAGGTGGATCACATTGACCGCAGGAAAAACGATGCTGCAGATGCTTTGTCAAGACTCGGCTCACGCAGAGAGCCGGTTCCACCTAACGTTTTCTTGGACGAGCTATGGGCTCCATCAGTCAAGTCCCAGGATGAGGAAGAGTTGGTAGACCCGGATTCGCAGCTGGTGGCTGTAACCCGGGAAATTCCAGAGTGGACAGAACCGTATCTTGCATATCTTTTGAGAGGGGAGTTGCCCCAGCAGGAAGTCATAGCCCGGCAGATCGTGCGCCGGTGCAAGGCCTATGTGGTCATAGATGGTGAGTTATATAAGAGAAGTGTTTCAGGGGTATATCAGAGATGTGTGTCTGGAAAGGAGGGCCGGCAAATTTTGAAGGAAATTCACGAGGGAGATTGTGGTCATCATGCTTCAACTAGGTCCTTGGTTGCAAAAGCTTTCAGGCACGGTTTCTTTTGGCTCACAGCCCAGGCAGATGCAGAGCGCTTGGTGAATAGATGTGATGGATGTCAAAGGTATGCAAGACAGATTCATGTGCCGGCTCAGGAGTTGAGAACAATACCTTTGACTTGGCCCTTTGCAGTTTGGGGGCTTGATATGGTGGGTCCTTTCAGCATGTCTCCTTGTAAGAAAACCCACCTCCTCGTTGCCATTGACAAGTTTACCAAGTGGGTTGAGGTCATGCCTGTTACAAATTGTGAGGCGGCAACAGCAGTGAAGTTTCTGAAGCAGATCATACACAGGTTTGGGTATCCCCATAGTATTATCACAGACAATGGTACTAATATGTCCTTGGGAGAGATGGCAAAGTTTTGTGGAAACAATGGTATACGTTTGGATGTTGCTTCTGTGGCTCATCCTCAGGCCAATGGGCAAGTTGAACGAGCTAACCAGGAGTTACTCAGAGGATTGAAACCACGTCTCCGGGTCCCGTGTCTCAGAGCCGCCGGAGCGTGGGTGGAGGAATTGCCATCAGTTGTTTGGGGAATCAATACAACACCAAACAGATCCACAAAGATGACCCCTTTCTTCATGGTGTATGGGGCAGAGGCAGTTTTGCCAAGTGATATTATTCATGACTCGCCTCGCGTGGCGGCTTACGTGGAGACAGAAAATGAGAAGACCCGGCAGGATTCTGTTGACCTGCTGGAGGAGAATAGAGAGCAAGCATTGGAAAGATCAGCAATTTATCAGCAAGATTTGAGGCGGTATCACAGCCGCCGGGTTAAAACTCGCACCTTCCAGGAAGGTGATCTAGTGTTGCGATGGGTGCAGTCCAAGGAAGGGATGCACAAGTTATCTCCTCCTTGGGAAGGGCCCTTCATCATAAGCAAGAAATTGAACAATGGTTCATACTATTTGGTGGACGCTAGAGAGAAATCAGAGACAGTCAATGACTCAACACACTCTACCTTTTCTATGGAAGAGCGTGAGAGGCCGTGGAACATTGCGCAGCTGCGCCCATATTATACTTAGCATGAAAAAGATGTATCAGATGTAACACATGATGTAACAGGCAGCAGGTTTCAGACGCGCTCTTTTCCTTACCAGGGTACCTAAGGGGACTGGAAGGTTTTTAATGAGGCGGCTTGCTGACCTAACCTTTTCTATCAATAAAGTGAAGGTTGAAACAGAAATTTGTCTTGTCTCAGTTGTTTCAGTTTTATAAGCCGGTTATTTTTCTTTGTTCTATATGTATTGTGGCAGTTCTGGGTCAAGCTTGGTCCTGGGGGCTTGTCATTGAGATAGCTAAAGTTATTTCCCCAGGACCCGGCTCATAAGTATCCCCGGGTTTCAGTTTTGGTTGCAGTTGTTTAAGTTTTTTATTTTTGAGGATGCCCAGAGAGTGCGTCCCACCAGTATTTTGGATCAATGGGGTACTGAGGCATAAGCCCTTTACTTTATAAACATTGATCCAGGTCTTGGGGGCTCTTACTGCAAAAAGTCTGTAGCTGCAATCCCAAGACCCGGCTTTTATGCCACTAGTATTCTTGGTTATCTTGCTGTGTAGCTGATGTGACTCGCACTTATATGGCCTGATTGCACACCTGGAAACTCAATCAACCATGAAGCCCATTGGGACTTGGTTTGACCCTGTTTTTCTCAGAGAAGTTGCGCCAGGATATCCATGCGAAAGCCGGCTCACAGTTAAAGAAACCAAAAGGGTCATCAAAACCACAGAAGATAAGCAATTGGATATTTCAATGTCATGTGATTCCACATAGTTTCACCAAAGTTTAAAACAAGTGCAAAAGCACACATCACAGGCATGGTATCAGAATAGCTAAGTTATTACAATAAAGTGCCCAAGGGCCGAATGATATAAGTTTTCTAGCAGAGACACAGCATCTGCATAAGTTAAGAGCCGGCTTCTGGAGCCGGGTTAGTGGAAGGAGTTGTAGCTGGGGTGCCGTCTTTGGCGCTTGCCGAGTCATCCTTGGCCGTCTCTGCTTCTGCTTCCCGGGTCTTGGGGGCTCCATCAGTGCGCCAGGTGACAAGTTGAAGGGACTGGAAGTAGTGTTCATCTTCATCTTCCACTGGTGCACGCGCTGGAGGTGGCACAGTGGGAGTTGAGGAGCTTGGCGCAGCGGAAGTACTTGGAGCAGTTTTATCACCAGCAACAGATTCCTTGTAGCTCTGTAGCAGGTCGATGCGTTGAGGCTCGTCGTCCACAATTTCTTTATTCGCCTCGTTGTAGCCATACTGGATGGTGTTAAGCTTCAGATTGTTGGCAATTTGGGTAGCCACGAACCGGGTCTGCTTCATAACCCGGCTGTAGGTCTTCCTGTCAAAAGGAGTGCCATCTGCATTGTACTCAGGAAAACCCGATGCCAGAGGAGCCGGGTCAAGTTGGGGATAGTAAGCTTTAGCCAAAGCTAGGCTGCGCATGGCCCCGGCCCTGCATGCAGATTTCTTCAGCAGGTGAATCCAGCCAGGCATTGTGGACAAATGGCCCAGCACTTCAGTGTAAGTGCTGGGCGGGTTTTCCCAGTTTCTTGCAGCTTGATGACCTCGCAACTCCCAAAGTATAATTGGCGGACCAGTGTATACATGCATTTGATTTTCTCAGTTGCGGTCTTGCGGATGTTGCCATCACGTGCACCTGCAAAAGGGAAACCAGTGTCAGGCATAGTTTACATGCCGAGCTTGGAACAGACGAAAAATTTACCGGGTTTTGAGAGTATTGTGCTTACCAACAAGGGAGGCAACCATGGCAGTAATCATCTTCTTCAGGCGGGTCAGCTCGCTGGTAGCTGTATTCAATTTCTGTTGGAGGCTGGTCAGCTGCTCTTGAAAGTTTTCTTCATGCTCTTGCATGTCCCGCTTCAAGTCTGAGTTCTCCTGAGTCAAGGCAGTTATTTTTTCTTCCAGGGCTTGAAGTTTGTTTGCCCCTTCAGCCCGGGTCTCAGTCTCAGCTTTTAAGGCTCCTTGTAGCCGGGCCACTTCTTCATCGGCTTGGTTCACATGTTCCTGTTAAAAAAAAAGTGCACAGTTTAGCCTCAAGTTACTAAGGAATTATTAGCCTGGAACTTGGGGGCTACAAAGTTTCAAAAGTTTGCAACAGACAAGTAAAGCCCCAGGTTGCCGCAAGCGTGCTAACCCGGTGCTTGGGGGCTACACGGGTGAAATTTTAAAATTGTTCAAGTGATTAGTCCCAGGTTGCTGTGGACAGCTAACCCGGCACTTGGGGGCTACAGTGTTGAAAAGTTTTTGTAAAGGATGTTGGCGTTTCAAGCACCAAGTTTTTCAACAAGTGATAAATTTGGAGCTTGGGGGCTAGGCAGAGTATGGTTATGCAAGAAGTAAGAAGGTAAGTAAAGTTAAAAGCACACCTGGTACCGTTTCTGAAGCAGAGAGACAAGCTCAGTCTCCAAGTTCTTATGATGAGCAAGGCGAGAAAAGTATTCCTCGCACAGAGCCGGTGTGGACATGGAGTTCAGAGTCGCCAGATCCAAAGAAGCAACCGGGTCCTTGCCCTTTGCAGAGGGATCCACCTTGATTTCTGGTGCTGTGACCTTGGCAATAGCAGTGGACACGCCAGGAGCCGGGCCTTGCTTAGACCCGGTGATCTGGACTTCTGGGTCAACTTCTTTGGTTCCAGACCCATGCCCGGGTGATTGCGCGTCTGGGCTTGGTTTTGGAGCAACTGGCGGACTTGGTGGTGAGGTTACCACGTTTTCGGCGCCAGATTCTTCTTTTTGCCCGCTCCTCAACTTGTACTTCCATTGGAGAGGTTCAGTTCTGGCAGGTGGAGGAGATGCGGTTGGAGAAGATTCCGGGTCTTCCTCCACAATAGCTTTGGCACTGAAGCGAAAAGAGGTGAATTTAGTTACAGAAAAGATTAAAGTGTTGAAAAATGAAAAGAAAGGAGAGTAATCCTAACCCGGTATTGATGAGGAAATCCTCGGGCGTGCTAGCCGCGTCCGAGGAAGAATCTGATACACGAGAACGTTTAGGACCCGGATTTTGCCAGCCAAAGGATACTTTTTGCTGGGCGTCTTCTGGATCGATTTGGCCCAGCTTGATAAAGAACATGGAGGGATACCTGTGCTCAAAGTGACATGGCTTGCAGAGGACCGGGTCCGCGGTTTCTTGTTGGCTTCAGCTTCTTTCTCAAGTTCCTTTTCCTGTGTTGGTATTTGAGTTTGAGATGAGTTCATCATGCAAGTTGAGGAACGAGAAAATGGCACCTTTGCAATTGCAGCTCGGGTCCTCTTTTGAGGAGTGGTGCAACAGTTGTGGACCCGGCAATACGTCCGGAGCCGGGTCATTGGGGCCTGGAATGAGAAGAGCCGGGTTATCAGTAGAAGTGTCCTTTTTGGGGACTTCGTTGTTAATCAGCTCGAGGAAGAGCCGGCCTATGGAGTCTGGCTCACCTTCTTCTTCTTCTTCTTCTTGGTCGTCACTTTCTGTGTCCTCTTCAGCAGAGGATGTAGGGGTGTAATCTGCACTCCACCATTTGGAGTCCTGGAAAAAGAAATATCAGTAACAGTTTGCAAGAAGTACCGGGTTACAGTTTACAGAAACAAGTAAGGGCAAGTTTTTTACCGTAGGAGGCTTGTTTTTGGCACTGTACGGGGCGAGCCCGTTCATAGCAATATCAGTCTTCTTTTCGCCAAGGAGCCTCTTGGCGTTCTTCACGATCTGATCCTCTAACAGTGTGATTTCTGAGTAACGCATGTCGTCAGTGGTCTCTTCTGTGTATTCATGGAAGAGCCGGGTCCTGATGCTGAGAGGTTGGATGAACCAACCAACCCAGCATTTCACCAGATCAGTTCCACGAAGGCCGTGGGCTAGTAGGGCTCTGGCCCGGCGGTGGATGCCTTCAAGTGCTTCCCGCTTCTCCGGGCTAGCATAGCTGTTCATCTTTGAATTGTACACAAGAGGGGAATTTCTGAAGGCCGGGAATTTGGCCTCATCAGCTTCAGGAGAGGTATCCTTGCAGTAGAAGTAAGTGTTCTGCCACCCCTTGGGTGGCTGGCCAAAGCAAGAGCCGGGAAAGTGCATTCTTTGCGGCGTTGAATAGACACGCCCCCGTACGGACCAAGAGGTTGATTTTTTCGAGATGGGTTGCAATAGAAGATTTCAAGGAAAAATTCGAGAGACGGAGGTATTTGGAGATAATCCTCACAGAAAACGACGTAGTTGCTAATGTTCAAAATGGAATTGGGCGCCACATCCATGGGAGTGAGCCCGTAGTATTTAAAGACTTGGCGGAAAAAGAGGGAACCCGGGGGGCGGAGACCCCGGGTCACATGATCTAAGAGCACAACGACCTCACCTTTTTCTGGTGTGGGCCGGGTCTCCTCCCCAGGTGCGCGCCACTGGATCTCGTTCTGAGCCGGGAGTTCGCCCCGGTTCACGAAGGATTGGAGGGTCGTTTTCGTAGCGCTGGACCTCGTCCAGTTCACTGGAGCGGCTGCGGGAGCCGCGGATCCAGATGCACCAGCAGCAGTACCAGAGGTTTCTTTGCGAGCTTTTTGGCCGCACGGGGCCCTCCAGATTTTATCTTCTCTTTCGTCATGGATTTCAGCTCTGGAGGAGGACAGAGCGCAACAATGGCGTTATGAACCCTAGTTTTAGATGCGGATGTGAATAATGAAATACGGAGCCAATCTAGAAGAAATAAAGGTTGGAATCGGATGAGCGGAATGGATAAAAGTAAGAATCGAGGTTACCTTGGAGATTGAACGAGATTGAAGAGCGCGATTGAAGAGCGCGATTGAAGATCGGAGTTCCGGCGGCTGCGGTGGCAGTGACGTGAGCGTGAGGTAGGGGATGAACGTGAGAATGGGGAAATTTACCCTGGGGGTCGTGGCCAGATATTTATAGCCACGGTGAAAACCCTAGGGGTATTGCGGTAAAAGTGAGCGGATAAGATAAGCATCTTCTCCGGGAAGCCAGCGACAAACAGACAGGACAAAAGGAATATTCTTTGACTCCAGTTATGACTAGCAAGTGGTCCAGTTGAGTTGAGATTTTCGCTAAGTGTTGGGTGAGAGACCCGGAGACATATGACCTAGTATGAGAAAGCCGGGTTACGGTATGACCCGCCAAGAAGAGCTGGCCCAGTTAAGCAGAAAGATAAAATAGTGCATTATATGTATTTGTTGTTTTTGTATTTCAGGTGGTTAACCCGGCAAGCCAGGGTACCAGCATTGATCAAGGAAGCGACACAAAGTTGGAAGCAAAGCATGGCAACCTGGTTACCTGGTTAACCTGGGGGCTACTGATGGAGGGATAATAACCCGGTAGGCCCATGAAGAGGGAAACGTGATCCGCCAGGAGGGAGGCCCGGTCAGGCCAGTTCGCCCTCAGCACGGGCCGGGTTACGTTTTTGGGCCGGCATCTTGGCGGTGACCCGGCTAAGGAAGGTGATGTTCTGGAAGGTACAAGAGGCGGTTCAAGAGGCGGTTCAAGACTTGGAGTGCACGAAGAATAAAGGAGCTAGGATAGGACTTGGAGTTCGGGTAGAACCCGGCTCTATTGTGTACGCGGTCAGAGGGCCCGGTATCTATATAAACCGGCCCCTGAGCCATAGCTAGAAGTCTTTCATAATCCCCAAGCTTTAGGCGAGAGAACCATCGAGAGAGACACACAAGCTTTGTAACCTAGATCGAGATCCGGCTCTGTTGTCGTAGCCGGGTTATCGAGATCGAGACCAAGATTAATAATAAGATAGCAGGAAATAGGTCTTTATCTCCAATGGAGAGGCTGAACCTGGGTAAACCTGTGTCCCCTGCAATGCTAAACAATCTCCCAGACGCCAGTGTCGCCTTGCCCAAAAACTCAAGCTACCCCAAAGTAGCATCTGCCGTGTTATCTACCCCACGACAAAATGTGTTCGTGAAAGTCTTTTATCGCACTCAGTTGTTAACTGAATTGCTTGAGGACAAGCAATAAGCTAATCTTGGGGGGAGTTAATACGTCCAAAACGTATCTACTTTCCCGAACACTTTTGCTATTGTTTTACCACTAACTTGTGTGTTTTGAATACAACTAATGCGGACTAACGCTGTTTTCAGCAGAATTGCCCTGGTGTCTTGTTTTTGTGCAGAAAGTCAACTTTCGGGAAAAACACCAGAAAACATCGCAAACCTCCTATTTAACCAGAAGACTCACGGAGCCAGAAGGGGAGGCAGAGATGGGCCACGAGTGGCCCAAACCACATGGTGGCGCGGCCTGGGGGCCCACCGCGCCAGCCTATGAGGAGGGCGACTCGGGCACCTCCCCGAGTCCCCCTTTCGACTACTTAACCCTCTCTGACCTAAAACGCGAGGGGGTCGTCCACTTCATCCAGAAACATCACCGTACGCCGCCACCATCGCGAAACCTATTTTGGGGACCAGAAACTCCGTTCTGGCACTCCGCCGGGACGGGGAATTGGAGGAGATCATCGCCATCATCATCACCGACGCTTCTCCATCGACCATCCATGTGTTCCCCCATCCATGTATGAGTAATTCCCTGCTGTAGGCTGAGGGGGATGGTAGGGATTGGATGAGATTGTTCATGTAATAAGTTATAAGATCATTAGGGCATGGTGCCTAGTATCCGTTGTTAGTACTTATTGATATTGTTGCAACTTGTTGAGCTTAATGCTTGTCACTAGGGCCCGAGTGCCATGATTTCAGATCTGAACATGTTATTGTTTCATAATGATATGCACTGTTTATTGATCATACCTGCAAGTTGTATACACATATTGTTGTCCGGAACCCGCGGTCCCAAAGTGACAATAATTGGGACAGCCGAGGGGAATGGCTGCGATGTGAGGATCACATGTGTTCACGGCGTGTTAATGCTTTGCTCCGGTACTTTATTAAAAGGAGTACCTTAATTACCAGTAGATTCCGTTGAGGCCCGGCTGCCACGGCTGGTAGGACAGAAGATGTTGTACAAGTTTCTCATTGCGAGCACGTACGACTATATACGGAACACATGCCTATGTTTACTTAGTACTTGGATGCTTTATCATTATTATCTGCAATGCCTATGTCTTGATTATTATATGAGCTATCTTATCCATGCAGCGCCCGTTCATCCATCCCTATGCCTACAGTGTTTTAATCCTACTGTTTACTGCAATCACTACTGCTGTCGCTATTTACTGCTGCTATTATTTCACCGCTACTACTGCTATAAAACTGTTGCTACTGATAATCTGTGTCGAGCAAGACTATTCACAGGTGCAGCTGAATTGACAACTCCGCTGTTAAGGCTCCAAGTATTCTTTGGCTCCCCTTGTGTCGAATCAATAAATTGGGTTTTACTTCCCTCGAAGACTGTTGCGATCCCCTCGAAGAAATACTGGCCACCATGATTTGACCTAAGACATTTGATCTTTTTCTCTAATTGATTTCTACTTCAGCTTTATAGATTTTAAAGTAGTCTAAAGCTTCATCTTTAGTGTGCAACAAATATACATAACAGAACCTAGTAGCATCATCGATTAAAGTCATGAAATATCTCTTATCACCTTTTGTCAACACGCCATTCATCTCACATAGATCCGAATGTACGAGTTCTAGTGGTGCCAAGTTTCTCTCCTCGGCTGCCTTGTGAGGCTTTCGAGGTTGCTTAGATTGCACACAGCTATGGCACTTAGAACCTTTGGCAATGGTGAAAGTAGGAATTAAACTCAAGCTGGAAAGTCTACTCATTAAACCAAAATTAACATGACATAAACAAGAGTGCCAAACATTAGCATCCGAATCCACACTGCCACAAATATGGTTTACTGACTTATTACAAAAATCCGATAATGAAAGCGGAACAAGCCTCCGCACTCATACCCTTTACCAATAAATTGTCCAAACTTTGACACAACTACTTTATTGGACTCCAAGACTAATTTAAACCCATCTCTACATAGAAGGGAGCCGCTAACGAGATTCTTGTTCATAGTAGGGACATGCTGCACGTTCCTCAGCTGCACGATCTTCCCCGAAGTAAACTTCAGATCTACCGTGCCAACACCACGAACAGAAGCATGTGATCCATTCCCCATTAAGACGCTTGAATCTGCGACCTGATAAGAAGTGAACATAGAGATGTCAGCACATACATGAACATTAGCACCCGTATCAATCCACCAACATGGAGATTGAAATACTGAAAGCACAATCGGTAAATTACCGTACCCATCAGCATTGCTAGCGGTCACGGCGTTGACATGGTTTGGCGCCTTCCCTTTCTTGTCTGCACGATCTGGGCAGTCCACAGAGAAGTGTCCGGGCTCTCCACAAGTGTAGCACTTTAGCTCAGATTTGTTCATCATCTTCTTCTTCTTCTTGAAAGAAGTAGTCTTGGTAGGCATGTTGAAGGAAGGCTTGCTCTTTGCGTTGCTCTTACCATGGTGAAAGTTCTTCTGCACCATGTTGGCGCTGGACTGACATTCACCACCTCTCTCAGCAGTGTCCTTAGCCCGAGCCTTCTCCTCAACATCAAGAGACGCTATCAGGTTTTCAACCGATATCTTCTGTTTCTTGTGTTTGAGAGTTGTGGCGAAGTTCCTCCATGAAGAGGGCAACTTTGCAATAATGCATCCAGCCACAAACTTGTTAGGTAAGGCACACTTAGCGTGTTCAAGCTCCGTAACAATGCCCTGTATCTCATGAGCCTGTTCGACTACAGAACGGTTGTTAGCCATCCTGAAGTCATGGAAGCTCTCCATGATGTACAATTCACTGCCAGCATCTGCTACACCGAACTTAGCGTTCAGTGCCTCCCAGAACTCTTTGGCATCTGTAATGTGCATGTACACATCAAACAGCTTGTTGCTAAGAGCACTCAGAACGAGTCCCACAAAGGCAGTATTGGTTTCCTTGAATTTGTTCTGATCCTCATCAGATATAGTTCCTTCAGGTAAACCCTCACTAGCCTCGAACACTTTCAGAAATCGCAACCACAATGTGGTCTTGTACTGCCATCTCTTAAAGTCCACACCGGTAACTTGTCCTGCCTCAGCGCATCAGCTAGATGTCCCATGTTTAACTCAGGAAATTGCCTATAACAAATATAAGGTTTTTGGATTATTAGGCATAATTTCCATGATTAATTTCAGAATATAAAGCATGATTGCAAGAGCTACTAACATGTTAATCTCGAAAATAATAGACGTATTAATTAACATGAACAACAGCAAGACATCTACGAACACAGCCATCGGAACGTGACGAACGTACCGAACAATTGTAGATGAATTAGTCGTTGGAGCAGCGACGGTAGCAGCTCGAAGAAGACGACGTTGGAGACGAGTCGCCCGCGGACCCGGAGATCGTCCAGGAAGTCGAGCCGTGATGAAGAACTTGAAAGCAGTCGCGCGGGGCGCTTCCCAAAAACCTTATTCGCCCTCTCCCGTACAGGATCACAAGGACAACTGGTTCCGGAGACCTGCTGTCCCGTTCGCCGGTGCACGCCGGCGCACGGGAAGGAGTAGACTACGGTGGCGGCGCAAGGCACGAGATTGGCAAAACCTAGATTGGTTCGGTGTGTGACGACGCACGGTAGTGCAAGGCAATATATATTGCGGTTCAGGAAACCCTAACGGGTAGAACGTGGGCCGGCCACGTCGCACACGTTCGAGTCGGTTACAGCAGCCCACGATCCGGTAGCGATCCGAATTGGCTAAGCTATACACGTACGCTAACACGACTCGATTTTCCTGAACAGCAAAAATATAGGCATCGGCTCGGCTCATTCCCGCAACCGGCGGCGTGTCGTGACGAGACGGACGGACGGCGGCGGAGGAGGAGGAGGAGTGCGCACGAGAGAGCCTTCTATTCTCAACTAGCACACCAAGTGGTACAACACTCTACTATATAAGGTGGTGTTTGTCTCCTCCAACTAGCAATGTGGGACTAAACTTTAGCACCACTTTGCACCTCCAAAATTCTGCCATGCATATGGGCCAATTTGAGATTTTCAGATTTGCTTATTTGGACTGCCCCATATTGGGCCCAAATTCTAACAGGATCGGAGCGCAGATTGAGGACTCTGACAAGCGAGATAGTTACCAAACACGCCCTCAAATCAGCGTCTTCAGAGTACAATTGCATAATGCTTCAGTAATGCTACATACGTACCGAGCTTGTCCATAATGGTGTAGGCGTTGCAAAAGCGTCCGGTGGGGCTGGCAGCGAAGATGATATCGTAGAGGAGATACTCTCCGTCCGGAAAAGGATGTTGCTAAAATAGATGTATCTAGCAATAAAATATGTCTAAATACATCTGTTTTGGTGACATCTTTTTCTGGACGAACAGAGTATGAACGAACGAACCATGTAGCTCCGGATGGAAAGCCTCTCCCCCCTCTCTCTCCTCTCTCTCCGCAGTTTATCAGTTTTATGGTTTTTTACTATGACTTGTCTTAGTGCCAAACAAGTGTGTCCCTTGCTCGAGAGGAGAGGAGGGAGTGGACAAAGCCATCTTTGCCACGGACTGCCTTTCTCTTGTGCAGCGGTTGAAATCTACGGAGATGGCTTGATCTTTTGTTGGAATGGATGATATCAAGCTCCATGCCAATGAGTTTGCCTCCGTCTCTTTCATACACGTGAAGCGATCTCTCAATGAAGCAGAGCACCTACTTGCTAAGTCTTATTTTTTGTTTTTTCTAGCGACATTTTTCATTTTGTTCCGAAGTTTATCCGGCGAACAATTTGTGTTGACGTGGTTTAATCAATAAAACGTTGTTTTCTGTCATAAATAAAACAAGGAGGAGTCTGCAAAAAGAACATTCCGGTACTACACGATGCAGAGGCGGAAGAGAAGATAGCATGACACGGCGACGGGCGGCGCATCCAGATCCACACGCAGGTAACGCCGCCCACAGAAGAAAAATCGACGGCGACCTCTTCCCCGGGCTCCTCGTCTCCATGTGCGTGCGTGCGGCGCAGAACGCGATAAGCCTCCGGCGCATCCCCGCCGTCCGTTCCACCACCGCATGTTTCGAACCCAAACCGTCTCGCGTCGACTCCCCTTCGCCTCCCGCGCCACTGACGGTTCGGGCTACGGACCGCCGAGACCCATGCGTCAGTTTCTGTAAACCTCGGTATTAATAAGCACGCCCATGGCGTAATCCTGTGCTTACCAGCGCTGGTCGCTAACCCTAGGGAGGAGAGACACGTGGTAGACATGGGCAGAGGGGGTAAGAGGAAGAAGGCGGCGGCCGCCGCCAAGGCTGCTGGTGTAGCGGTCAACGGAGACGAGCCGCCGGTGGATTCTGGAGCGGCGGCGAACAGAGATGGGATTCTGCCGCCGATGCCGGCTTCCGTTGAGCCGACCAACGGCGGCGAGCCGCCGGCGGACTCTGCGGCGGCGGCGACCATCGGAGAAAAGGTTGCGCCGCCGCCGCCTTCGGTTGAGGCGGCCAATGGCGATGAGTCGACGCTGGATTCTTCTGCGGCGGAGGCCAACCGTGACGGAGCTCCGCCGCGGCCTCCATTATCAGTTGAGGCGCCCAACGGCGACAAGACGCCGGTTCAATCTGCGGCGGAGGCCAATGGAGACGTGATTCCAGCGCCGGTGGAATCTGCGGCAGCGGCCAATGGTGACATGGTTGAGCAGCCTCTTTTGGTTGAGCAAGATAATGGCGGCAGCAAGCCGATGGCGGACACGGGGTTGGCCGAGGCTTCTTCGGAGGAAAGGCATGACTCGTCGCTGGAGCGGGAGGGGGAGGTTGGAAAGCTCAAGGCGCTCAACGGTATGCTCGTCAAGGAGGCCGTGGAGACCCGGGGGCAGGCGGCGGCGCTCGCCGCCCTGGTCGACGAGCGCTCCGCTGACGCCGGCGCGCTTGCTACCGTGGAGCACCAGGTCCTCCGAACCACCCTCGTTGCCCCTCTCCGTGCCTCGGCCGAGAAGAACGTGGCTCTGCGGGCGCGTCTCGCCGACGACCAGGAGTTGCTCCAAGCAGCGGAGGCGAGGGCGGCTCGAGAGGCCGATGCCAGGCGCGAGGCGACGGCTCGCGTCGGGGAGGCCACCCTGGAGGAACGGCGGGTTCTGGATCTCCTCAGCGGGAAGGAAGCACAGGCTGCGGCTGCGACCAAAACTGTCACCGGATTGGAAGCAGTGGTTTCTGAATTGGCAGGGAAGAGTACTGAGCTGTGTGCAGAGAACGGGGAATTGGAGAAGCAATTGGGAGAGATGAGTGCCTCAGCTGACAGCGTACTTGCTCAGAAGGCAGAGGTGGAGGGAAGCTTCATGGATTACAAGAAGAACACTGAGATGTACAAGCAGGAGATGCAAGGCAAGCTTGATGAGAAATCGAAGCAATTGGAGGCTCTATGTTCCAGCAAGGCCGAAATGGAGGTGAAGTTCCTGTCTCTGGAGTCAGAGCTCTCGGCAGCCATTGCTAGGAACAGAGAATTGCAGTCTGAGGTGGAGACTAGAAAGACAGAGTTAGTTGCAGCAAAGAGAAAGTTGGAGGATCTCCAGTTCCAAGTTGCAGATGTTGGTAAGAAGTACACAACAGTGGTGGCCGAGGCGGATGATCTCAAGAATGAGATTGAAAAGATGATGACGACAAAGGAAGCTGCTGCGGCTGCATTTGCTGCTGAGAAGACCAAGCTCGAGAAAGAATTGGAAGCAATGAAGAGGAAGGTTGACTTGATTCAACGCAATCAGGATACGGCCATGGCCTCTGCTCGTCAGAAAGATGGTGAGGCTGCAAAGCTGAGGGCCGAAATGAACGGGCTGCGTGATTCCATTGCTGAGCAACGCGCTCTCTGTGAAAAGCTCAGGGCCAACTCTTCTAGCCTCCAAGTTGAGGTGGACACGGTTCAGAAAGCACTTGGCGAGGAGAAAGCTCAAGGAGACAAGTTAAGGCTGATGCTTGAGGAGGTCGAGGGCTACGCTGCTGAGAAGGAACGCGATATTGCAGGGCTGAAGAGTGAAGTTCAGAACAAGCGTGGACAGGTCTATACCTTGAATGGGGAGATTAAGAAGCTGCAGCTAGCATTTGATGAGGCGAAGCAGAGGGAGAAGAGTGGCATCTGGACATGGCTGTGCCCTACCACCACTGTCATCGCCGCCGCTTCCTTTGCCTACGCTGCTCGTAGCCGGTGAACAGAAACTCTATTACCCACGTTTTGTTCGCTCGCTTGAGTATGCACAAATAAGAATAAACAGTCTACCACTTATGTTACTACAACGTGCTTGCTATATATGATGAACCGTTCGTGGTCGGTACTATAAAATGAAGTATCTCTACCTTTTATTTTGCATGTCCTCCTGGAATTGGGGTTGTCATTTGCTCAAATTCTGAATTATGGGCTGTCAGAATCAATAACTGATGACTTATCTTCTATAGTAATGTAGTTTCCAGTGAGATGATAGGATAACGAGAACTAGAGAAAAAAGTAACTGAATCTAAGGCATGCCATTGTACACAATACACACCATGGCATGCCTGATCGATCAGTAAATACATCCAAACGTTAAACAGATAGCATAATCCATTTTCTTATGATACACTAGATTGATTTGTTTGTTTTGATGTACTGCATTTTTTTTCTGTTTTGGGGTACTAAGGAATTGGATCCAGCTATCCTACTTAGGCCCCAACGCACACATGGCTTGCTTCTCATAGACTCATACCTTTACTGTCAGTGTGGTATTTCCGTTCAGAACTTTCACCCGTTCTTCCAATGGTTTGTAGCTCGATTGGTAACAAGTCTTATCTTGTTGCTCACTTATTATTTGATCAACCATAAGATGATAACCAAATTGCTGGTGTGAAGTAATAGAAGGAATGCTTGGCGTCCTAACCTTTATTCTGTAAATTTGTGGCGAACTTTATTCTGCTATTCGCTATCTAGGTACTATTCCTTGGATTCTATATACAAATCCTGAAATATTCTTCTGGAGAATGAAGCCGAAGGCTGTATAGAACTATTAATGTAGAGCTAACAAAAACCCTAGTGCTGGTTTTAGAACTTCTTCAATAGGTTTGCTTGACCTGTCCTTCTCTGGCAGAATGACTCAATCCTATCGCAGGCTTCCAGTATTACATGAACAGGTGCTCCAAAGAATATTCTAACCCAATTCTTCAACCCAAGGACAAAACCTGGAAATCACAAAGTAAAGAACTGAAATTGCAAATATAAAGTATAATAAATGCTAGCAGCCACAAAGGTCCTTGGAATAGAAAAATGGTACTCTCTAAATATAGTGAATTATACCAGGTAAAATCAGGACAGATTCTTCTTTGATCAATTCACGAGCAAAGTCCATGTCATCTGCAATGCCTGATAAAAGTGAAGTGTTGATTTCAACCTGCATGATTTTGTGATCATCAGTTCAAACATAGGATAATAAGTAAATCATGATAATCCAATGCCAGTACATCTATGAAAACCAACCATCATGAACATTGAACCGTTAGGCTTTGAGTAGCATTGCAAAGCTTCAATCTGGTTCACTCTTTTGTAGAGAGCATCTGCAGCAGACTCAAGCAAGTTCACCACATTTAGATGGAACTCGTTGTGTTCATGCAAAAGAATCTTAGGAACTGATGCCTGTGTATCAAAAGAATTCATCCGAATTAGTGCACTCAGTTCTGTAGGTAAAACATTGTTTAGTAATCGGTTCCTCACCTGAATGATTGAAGCTGGTCCTGAAGTCACATTCAGTAGCATCTCAGTCGCTGTTCTGACCTTTAAAAAAACAAAATTATGGATCTACATACAAGAGTGCGTATAACCAGAAATGCAAAAGGCATGAGAATAATCTGGTGTCTTACATTCTTGACTGTACCATTAGGATCACAGAAGGCCAACCAACCGAGACGCCATCCTGGTACCATGAATCTCTTTGAGATCCCTCCAATGGTGATGACCGGTGCAATGTGTGCATATGTGGCCATGGGAACAAACTTGCTGCCACCAAAGACCATATATGCATATATTTCATCTGCTATTACCGGAATCCCCAAATCTCTTGCGGTCTCAGCAATCTACAGATCAAGGGATGTAGTTGGTGATCAGCGATATATCAATCAATCATGCCAATTACAAGTACATAAGGTACATTTGTTCATAGTATTCAGAGATGGTAGCAGCCTAGTCTTAATAGATATTTTGTAGTAATAATAAAAGTTCTTGTGATTTCGGTTTCAGGATGCAGCAAGCTGTGCTGATGAACTGTACGAACAATCACCTGGATAAGATGCTGCGCAGAGTAGACTGCGCCACACGGATTGTTTGGGTTGATGATGACAATGGCTGCTGTGGCGCCGTCAGCCGTAGCACGCACACCTGCTAGGTCAGCCTCCCAACCGTGCCGGGGCAGGAGGTCGTAGAAGCGAGGCTCGGCACCAACAAGCTCACATGCCGCCTCATAGGGCGCAAAGCCCGGTCGTGGTAGCAGGATATTCGCCCCTGGAGCCCCACCGAGCACTGTCGTGATGGCAGTGATTGCGCCCGTGCCACCGACTGTCATGAACACGTCGGACTCCCGGGTGCGGTGGCGTGCACCGGCGGACAGGTGATCGGCCACAGCGCTGTTACAAAGAAAGTCAGTTGCATCAGATAAGGTATGACAAGAGATGTCATTAAGTTTGATGAAATTTTATCAAGAGAAAAATAATATTTGGAACTAACTGTACGAACTGAAACATCTCTCTGTTCATCTTTAGAATGCACAAAATTCTTCAGTACATGGTCATGTAAAACAAAATGGATCATGGAAAACTACAAAACTGAAAGAGATTGCTCGGAAAAGGTGTACCAGTGACATAAATGAGAATGCATAAAATTCTTCACTACATGGTCATGTAAAAAACATGGAACATAGAAAAGTACAAAAACTGAAAGAGATTTCTAGGAAAAGGTGTACCAGTGGCATGAATGGCCTGGGATTGTTTAGCTTTTGGGGGCTTGTGGTCTGTATACCAGAGTCAGACTATCTTTGTATCTATACATGTGGTTGCCAGCAATCAATGTACATTATTTTGTAATGAGAGAAATCAAATTATATGAAAGTGTTTTGCAATGCGATGTAAGGTAATACTCGACTGCGTAAGGTAAACAAACTCGCCGTACAAGTAGCATTATTACTCGTTTTGCTGATTCACTGCTCTTCGGAGGTGCACTACAAGACGTGCCTGGCCCTGCACGGCCATTGTGGACAGCTAATGAAAGGCGAAATCGAAAGGCATGTTGGCACGGAGACCTTGCTGATGGCGGCCGAGAGCCTGAGACACAGCAACCCTGATTGCAATTCAGGCTACTGGGGGATGTGTCATGTGTGAGCATAATAATTCAGCGTCAACTTTTGTTGTTGCAGGGGAACAAAATGTTTACATCAACGAAACAATTTAGCCGAGCAGAGAATCGGCGTAGTGCAGTAGCAACTAGCAATGGCCTCGAAGCACACAGGTTCAGAAAGAAACTGTTGAAATCATGTGTACATTGTATCCCTGTCCCTGTAACCACCCCACCTATTCTCTAGAACAGACTGGGTCTTTTGCCATCCCACGGGCTCGGGCTACGTCGTGGACTCTTAAATGGGAGGAAACGGAACAAAACAAACAGGTGACAGCAGCTAACTGATAAATTAACACCACTAGCTTAACTGAACCTACTATAAAACAGTGCGACACCCGAGCTTTGAGCGATTATGCCGATGGCTTCACTAAGAAGGAGAGTTACTCTTTGAAGTCGGCATACAAGATGCAATTTTTGGGACACACTACTTTGATCATGCCTACCCTTGTTTGGAAGCCATGGGCACCTCCCAAGTGCAATTTTTTGCTTGGTTGATCCTCCAAAATCGAGTTTGGATGGCCGATAGACTTGATCGGAGGGGTTGGCAAAATTGCGGCCTTTGCAAGTTATGTAACCAAGTTCAAGAAACGGCTGCGCACCTCATTTTCCAATGGCGCTTCACCACTAGAATTTGGTCCTCCTTAAAGACTGGGCTTGGGATCCATGATTTTGCCCCTCGGGATTGGCAAACGTGTCATTCCATCAAAGATTTGATGGATGGACGCGGTACATAAGAGAGGGGGCTCGAGGAAGGCCTTGGATTCTTTGGCAATGCTCGTGTCTTGGGAAGTTTGGAAGGAAAGGAATACACGTGTGTTCCGAAATAAATCGACAACCGCCCCCATGATCATCGAAAAGATTAAAGAAGAGGTGGCTTTGTGGTGTCTTGCCGGCGCAAAGGCCTTGAGTAGTATGATGCCGCGAGAGTAGACTTTGTATTTTTGCGTCTTGACCTCTTGGGTCAACAGTCCTAAAAACTCCTCTCTCAATTAATAAAAATGCCAAATATTTTGCCACGTTTCAAAAGATTATGCCAAGGGCTTCCTTTCCGTTTTACACGTTGGTTTGGAGAACTTGGTGCATTTTGGTAAAATGAAAGTCGTTAGTGCTGAGTGACCGATTTGCAGTTTCTTGCGCAGGTGCAGAAGAGAACTTGTAAAGAGGTCGGTGCGAATTGGCTATGCAGCAACCCTGATTGCCATGCAGAGAGATGCGCGTTACAGTTACAGGCAGTTAGCCCAAGCGGTCAAGGAGGTTCAGTTCAGCTTGGGACAGAGAGTAAGCAGAAATTCAAGTCAGTCAGATACATACAGACCACGAAATGCATGCCTTATCTTCAGAGTGAATTAGGCCGAGACCACGAAATACATAGCGCTCGAGCGCGCAGCAGGCGATCTAGTAGCAAAGGGACCCGTCAACAAACTCCGCGTAAAAGTAGCATTACTTATCGTTGCTTGGTTGAACTAATAAGACTGTTGGATTTGGATTAGCTAAGCATATCACTGAACTTCGAGAAAAACAGCAACCGTAGATGAACAAAAGCACGCGTACACTCACCGGCGCGCCGCGGGAAACCCATGGGAGGGCGCGTAGCAGTCGAACTCCCCAGACCTGGCGGCGTCGGCGACGGCGTCCGCGGCGAACTCCCCGCCTCGGCGGAAGCAGGCGTGCACGGAGGCGTCCCCGACGCCCAGGGACACAAGGCCCTTGCTCCTGTCAGCGCACGCAAGCAGCTCGCCGACGACGCCCCTGATGGACGCCTTCCCGTCCGACGACAGCGCCGGGTGGCACCTCGCCGCCGGCTTGCGCACTTCGCCGCGTCGCTCTTGCCCCGGCGCCGTCACAACCTGAGTGAGGAATTGATGGAAAAACAAGAAAATGAGGGATGCACATCTGGCCAGATGACTCGCATGCGACAGGAGGCTGGTGAGGTACCTGGGCAGTCGGCGCCATCGATCGGAGGGGAGCAGAGAAGAAAATGAGAGAGATAGAACAAGAGATGCGATGTATACGTGAGATTTTTGTCGTTGCTATTCACGAGGTCGAGGCGTGTGGGTGCTTATTTGTAGGTGTTGTTGTCAGGTTGTGTGGCTCAGAGACGTACAAGTGATGGTCAAAGCTAACAATAGTTTCGAGATTTGTTGGCTAGCTTCTCTTCTTCTGTTAGAGAGAGACGCACACGCCAGAGGTTTGCAATCTCATCGTTGTTCTCAGATCGAGCTCCCACGTGGCGCTGTTTGGACAGATAAGCCCGGCTATTATTTCAGAAAATAATACGGTACTACTCCGCGTACGTGTGGTTGTTTGGATCTCTCGTAAATGATCTATTAGAATTCCGGGTACGTTGGCGCCAGTTTTGCACCCAGACCACAGGATAGTTACTAGGCTTTGCTTGCTCCATCTTCTTTCCATGGCTTCACCATCCTACACGGTAAGAGATAAATCATCCAGACTTACAGGGTTCTGCGATATGAATAGTACTTCATGGTATTGTTCATCGAATCAATTCTTTTTGTACATTATTTTGCATAAAACCTCTGATGCTTGGATCCATCCAATTCCTAGATTAAACTACATCCAACAACCTGGCAAATTGCGCCTTCCGCTCTGATTTAGAAACAAACCGTTGCTTTGATTATAAAAGAAAAATAGGCACACGCTTCAATTAGGAAGGAAGATTGTGCAAGTTATTTACACTAGTTCCGGATGTAAGGCGCTCTACAATTTAAAGTCCATCGTGCACGTGCAGCTTACCTCTGTGGAGAACAAATGTAAGCCAACAGTAGATCACTAAAGTACGCAATACGAATAGCATTTCCGCAGTTTTACTTACCATCACTTGCTTCCTTCACCTTTTTTTGCGAGAAAAGGAGCTTTTCGCTGCTCCCAGTTTCAAACAGTCTGAAACTGATAAAACATGCATCTGGTTTTTAGAACCACAACCCCAGAGATCAGTAGCAGCCAACCGATGCTCACTGGGGATTTTCTCAAACTATAGAAATTAACCAGCAACCAAAACCATCAGCGACAAAAACTCAAACTCCAGCCTACAAACCTCCAGCAGACCACTAAACGAAAACAAGAACTGAAACTAACAGAAACACTGCCAACTGCTCTACGCAAAGCAACAGCGACAACATCAGTCTCGCTCCAAAAGCTGCACCAAGCAGAGACACTGAGACACACATGAAATTCAGGAAGCACCACATTCTCATCTGCAATCCTAAGCACCATGGGCCCCGTCCCCGTCGCCTTTGAAACACCTCAGTGGCCACCAGGATCAGCAGATGTTTTTTTTTGTTGAAACAAGGTAAAAGATTTGCCATTTTCATTGAACAAGCCTAGGACTTCATAAGAGGGAGTCACTCTCCCGATATTGCATTGCCCAAAACTTTGGCCCCAGCCAAGCACCAAGCTCTCGCCTCATTTTTTATTCTAGTAATCACAACTGCCACCAAAGACGCTACATGCCGAAAAACCCTAGCATTGCGGTCCTTCCACACCTCCCAAGATATGAGCATGACCATGGAGGACATGGCTTTTCTCACGACACCGTGATCCAAAGCAAGCTTAGACCACCAATCATTAATGGAGTCCCCGTTTTCCTATTGCGCCGGGATTATGTCATGGCAACCACACCAAGCAAGGATCTCCTTCCAAATTGTTGTGGTGAAACGACACTTGAAGAGAAGATGCCCCGAAGACTCTTGAACTTGGTTACAAAGAGGACGATTCCCACAATTTTGCCATCCCCTACGTTGTAGACGGTCGGCCGTCCATATCCTATTTTGAAGAGCCAACCACGCAAAAAACTTGCATTTTGGGGGAGCCCAAGCTCTCCAAACCGTGGCATCAAGGGAGGTAGAGATGATGCCCTCGAATTGCATCTTGTAGGCCGTTTTGGCGGAGTAGGATCCATCACTAGTGAATTTCCATCTAATCGTGTCGGGTTGTCATTGTTGAGGGTGACTTCGGAAACCAACTCCCAAAGCGAGACGAATTGTTGTATGTGATCAATACCAAAACCTTGTTGAATGTTGATGTTGTTAACCTAACAATTGTTTTCAAGAGCCTTTTTGTGAGATCCTGGCTCAGGGCTTAATAGGATTGATAGAATACTCATATCAACAAGTTGCAACTTCTTTTCCGGAAGCTCATCTGGAAGGAACTCCGAGATTAAGCGTGCTTGGCCCGGTGCACTCCAAGGATGGGTGACCGACCGGGAACTTGTTCCCGGGTGCGCACGAGTGAGGACAAAGTGCGCAGAAAAGACCTGTGTTGATCTGTGGGACCAGTCTAGATTTCCTAGTGAGCTGCCAGGGGTGACAGGCCCGGCCCGGGGTGGGCCGGGGTGTTACATTTGGTATCAGAGCCGACCCTCGCGGTTACTCGGGCGTGTGTGGGTCAGTGCGCGGACATGTGGACATGTGCCGGCACTGGACGCATGGACGGGTGCCAAGGGGGGAAGTTCCTGGACTGAGGGCTGACCGACGAGGGTGTCGGTCTTCTAAGGGTGGAAGGATGTGAGATTCTGGCTCAGGGCTTAATAGGATTGATAGAATACTCATATCAACAAGTTGCAGCTTCTTTTTCGGAAGCTTATCTGGAAGGAACTCCGAGGTTAAGCGTGCTTGGCCCGGAGCATTCCAAGGATGGGTGACCAACCGGGAACTCGTTCCCGGGTGCGGGGTGACAGGCCCGGCCCGGGGTGGGCCGGGTGTTACACTTTTTGACGGAGAAATTCTTTCTTATGGCATCTTGGTATAACTTGGGAGCGATGATGTAGTGCAACATAGGCAAACAACACCAAGTGGCCCAATGACAAGAGCAAGAGTCAAAGCTCTACATGATAAGGTGAACTCGCTCCTATCTATGTGTGATCTCGATACCCCTTTGAATGGTTTGCTACTTCATTCCGATACCTTGTGCATACTCAGGCATGACCCTCTTGAAGATCTCCAAGGAAGTGTAGAAGTTGGACAAGAATCGAGCCAAGAAGACGAAGGAGAAGGAGAGAAGAATGGGAACAAGTCCCAGGCGGCGGTACTACCGCCAGTGGCGGCGGTACTACCACCCCAGAACCAGCCGAGCCAGACGCGTCCCCACCGGAGTCCAGCCGAGCCAGAAGAAGCTGGGCGGTACTACCGCCCCAGCGGTACTACCGCCGAAGCCACCGCCGAAATCAGCCCTCTGTTCGTTCGTCCGGCAGCTCCAGCGGTACCGTAGCGGTACTACCGCTGGCCAGCGGTACTACCGCTGGAGTTGACTTCGAACCAGTTCGAGGCCCGCCCAGCGGTACTACCGCTGCGGCGGGAACCTGACGGGTTGAGGACCCTTGTCTCCTCACTTATCCTACCTTATCCTACCTAGACTATAAATAGAACCTCCCCACCTAGATCTAGGGTTAGACTATGATTTGGGAACTAAAGTAGAGCCTTGCTCCTTCTTCTCAAAGTGTCTCTTTCCTCCTATGGAGATGAATCAAGACCTCCACATGTGGAGATGAACCAAGGCCTCCTCTTGAGGAGAAGATCCCTGCGTGGATACCAAGGCTCCGCTTGTAGTTGCGATTACTTGCTAATCTTCCATCTTTAGGTGGCTAGTTGGATTGGTTGGATTGACCAATTGGACAAACAATCCTAAGAGTAAGGTGTGCTTGGGAGAGGAGGATTGGGGGCTGCCCTCGGGGATTTGTTACCAGTCGATTCTTGCCGGGTTGCTACTTGCTATTTACCCTTGTGTGTTTGATTTCCCCTCTTTGTGTTCATCGTTCTTCGCGTGTTCTTCGTGTTCATCCTTCCCTCCGCACAAATCCGTGAAAATCGGGACCTACCCGCATCATATGGTATCAGAGCTCTAGGTTGACACGGATTTGTTTTGTGTTTCCACCAAAATCCACCAAATTTTTCTTCGTTTTTGAGAAATTCGAAAATTTCCACCAAAAATAGCCTTGCCTTGATTCGAGCCGATCTGTCGATTCGTTGCGTTTTTGGTAGTTTTTGTCCATGGATCTGTTGCTTTAGGACCCCCTCCACCTTGTTTGCGTTCCCTAGCCTTAATTTTGCCGATTTCCCACGAATTCGAGGAATTTTGGAGCCCAATTCCGCCCAATTTCGAGTCAAAATCGCGCAGATCTGCGCGCAGCGGTACCTCCAGCGGTACCGGCGGTACTACCGCCAGGAGCGGTACTACCGGGGGCAGCGGTACTACCGCCAGGGCAGATTTTTCAAAATTTTTCTTTTCCTCGGTTCGTTTTTGGCATTTCCTCTTTGGTTTGAGTCCTTTCTTGGTGTGCTACGTCTACGACATCGACAAGCTTCCGCAGCAACGCATCATCAACGCCAAGCGACGACGCCACCAAGGACTCGACATTCCCACCATCATATTCCGTTGTGAGCCCTTCTTCCTTTCGCGCAACTTAACCTATTGGACTAGCTCGGTGATATTGCGAGGCATTGCACGTGTTGAGTGTTTGTCTTCAAGTATTGGCGAGTGTGTATCGTTAGAGAGCTTGGCACTAGCAAAAGAGAAGGAATCATCGTCAAAAAGCAAAAATCAAAAAAAAAAAAAAAGAAAAGAATCAAGTGGTGCCAAGTTCATCTCTTGTAGGTTGCGACAAAGCTAAGACCGCCAAAGTGAGTGTGAGTGTTAACTCTTGTGCAAATCCGTTGCCCACAAAAAGCAATTGAGCTAGCGTCCTTCTTGTGTTGGGTGACATTTGAGCACGTAGTCTTCGTTAGGTTGTCTATCTTCGAGTGCTCGCCCTTTGGTCGCCCAACCCCATCATTCGCTTTTGTGTGTGTTTCTTGATACTTTGTGGTTGGAGTTTCTTTGGTAATTTGATCATTGTGGATTTTCTCTACCTTTGACAATATACTTGTCGCGGGTTTGCTTGTTTCGTTTGCCACTTCATACCTTCCTATCCTCATAAGTGTGTGTGTTGGGTGTTAGAACCGGATACTCTCCTCTCAAGCCACATTATACTTGGGATATAGTTTGTCTTGGTTTTTCCTTACCACATCTCACTTGTTCTTGAGAAAATGTTTAGGGGAAGTACAAACGGAAGCTCAAGCTCGGATGAGGAAATCCATGGTGGAGTTCGCGGTGATCATGGCTATGTCACCAATCCGAGTTCGTCGGTCTTCGACACCTTGTTCGTGATGGCTTAGGCCGCTACGAGCGCCGTCTCCAAACTCATGATGCCAACTTCAACGAAATCAATGCGAACATGGAGCGGATGACCGAAGCTATCAACAACCTTGCGCGACAACGAGCTCCTTCACGCTCAAGCCGTACAAGAAGCACCTCAAGGTCGACACAAGCACATCATGGACGTCATGAACCTCGACAAGAACGTCAACATGATTCAAGGAGCGACGCCCATGAACGACCTCCTCCTATCGTTGAACAACCACATGATCTTCACGCGAACAATGCCAATGCGCATCAAGAACAACCTCACCAAAATGATGATCGTCGCGCACGCATACCATCACCACCACCGCCACGACGTGATCGTCATGACCCATTGGCTAATGACAATGGCGTTCCGGGTGCGAATGACTTTGGTGAACAAGGACGTCACCCTCGTCATCCTCCAAGGCCACGTCATCAAAACCATGACAATGCGAACAATGTCGAGCAACCCGTTCCTCAACAAGAGCTACCTCCTCAACATGCGCCTCGTCAAGAGCTTCCTCATGATCGTCACCAACACCAACGTTCCGAGTCAAGTGATAACGAGTCAAGCCAACACAATGGTGATGGACTCAACCGAAGGAGACGTGGACGTGCATTCCCACGTGGTGGCCACGTGACGACTATGATGACTTGACCAACGTCCGCTTTGACATACCCAAGTTCTACGGCACAAGTGATCCGGAAGCTTACTTCTCATGGGTACTCAAGGTTGACAAGATCTTCCGTGTGCAACGCTTCTCCGACAAAAGAAGGTTGCCTTAGCCTCGATGGAGTTTGAAGAGTATGCTCTCTTGTGGTGGGAACAACTACAAGATGCTCGCGTCGCTAACCACCAACAACCAATTGACACTTGGGTTGAAATGAAAGAAACCATGTACAAGCGCTTCGTGCCAAGCCATTACACTAGAGACTTATACAAGAAGTTGCAAGAGTTGAAGCAAGGTTTGAAGTCGGTTGACGAGTACTACAAGGAAATGGAAATCTCCATGATGAGAGCCAATGTCAACGAGTACGAAGAGCAATCCATGGCTCGTTTCATGAATGGCCTCAACTATCCCATCAAGAAGATCGTGGAGTTCCAACCATATGCCTCTTTGGTAGAGCTAGTACATCAAGCTTCCAAGGCCGAGCGCCACGTGCTTGAAGAGCTCAAATACCTCAAGACAAAGGCATTCTACGCCAACAAGCCTTCTTCGTCAACTCCTACACCTTCACAAGCTCTTCCTCAAGCGAACACTCGAGGTCCTCCAAGAGTCTCTACTTCGACACCTCAAGCGCCTCAACCTTTCAAGAAAGTACCTCCCTCCAAGGCGCCTCAAGGATCTTCGTCCGGCACAAGACTTTGCAATGTTACAAGTGCGGCGGACAAGGGCACAAATCTTTTGAGTGCACCAACAAGAAGGTCATGATCATCAATGACATGGGAGAGTATGAATCTATGAGTGAAGATGAGTACAATGCTTTGAACAAGGTCGCCACAATGCAAAGTGCTCAAGAAGAAGAAATGAGATATATTGTGATGGCGACAACAAAGACCCTTCCTTGGTTGTGGCAAGAGCTTTAACCACCAATGTTCAAGTAGAAGAAGACCAAAGATGCAACTTGTTTCAACAAGAGCGGGAGTCAATGGAAAGTCCATCAAGGTCATCATAGATGGTGGAAGTTGCCACAACCTAGCGAGCAAAGAACTTTGTGATAAGCTCAACTTGAAGTTCAAGAAGCACCCACATCCTTACCATGTGCAATGGTTGAGTGATACCGGAGCCGTCAAGATTCAACACATGGTGCAAGTGTCCTTCAAGATTGGAGCCTATGAAGATACGGTTGATTGTGATGTTGTGCCTATGAACGTTTGTCACTTACTCCTTGGGCGTCCATGGCAATTTGACAAGGGTGCTATGCATGATGGACGAACAAACTACTATAGCTTCAAGAACAACGACAAGACCTTCGTCCTTCGTCCCATGACACCAAGTCAAGTCATCGCCGACAACGCCAAGACCATTGCAAGGGCACAACAAGATCGTTCGTCTAGTGAGATGAGTGGTGAGCGAGAGACCACCAAAAGTGAGTGAGAGCCACAAGCCAAATGAGTGTGACACTTCAAAGAGAGTTCCCACAAAACTTACACTATTTGCCACAAAGAGAGAGATGAGGGAGTTGAGAGAAAACCCATCCACCCTACACTATGTGCTCATATGCAAGGGTGAAGTTTCTATGACTAACACTTTCACAAACCTTCCTCCTTCTTTGTTGTCTCTTTTGAAGGACTTTGAAGATGTCTTCCCTCAAGACGTGCCACCGGGACTACCTCCTCTACGCGGAATCGAGCACCGCATCGACCTTGTTCCCGGCGCACCGCTACCAAACCGCGCTCCTTACCGCACCAACCCCGAAGAAACAAAGGAGATCGAGCGGCAAATACAAGAACTTCTTGCCATGGGACATATCCGCGAGAGCTTGAGTCCGTGCGCCGTGCCCGTCATCTTGGTACCCAAGCACGACAACACTCTTCGCCTTTGCATGGATTGTCGCCCCATCAACGCCATAACCGTTCGGTATCGCCATCCTATCCCTCGACTTGATGATATGCTCGATGAGCTTTGTGGTTCCGCTATATTCTCCAAAATTGATCTTAAAAGTGGATATCACCAAATACGCATGTGTGAAGGTGATGAATGGAAGACCGCATTTAAAACTAAGCTTGGTCTTTATGAGTGGCTCGTCATGCCATTTGGTCTTTCCAATGCACCTTCTACTTTATGCGTCTCATGAATCATGTTTTGCGTCCTTTATTGGCAAATTTGTTGTGGTATACTTTGACGACATCCTTATTATAGCAAGTCTTTGGAAGAGCACACTTCTCATGTTGCTCAAGTTTTGTTGGTTCTTCGCAATGAAAAGCTTTATGCAAATCTTTCTAAGTGCACTTTTGCCACCAACAAACTTGTTTTCTTGGGTTTTGTTGTTTCTTCGGATGGAGTTGAAGTTGATGATGCAAGATACAAGCAATTCGGACTTGGCCTTTTCCGACATCACTTGAGGAGTTGAGACGTTTTCTTGGTTTTGCCGGATTTTACCGCCGTTTCATCAAGGATTTTTCCACAATTGCTTGCCCCCTCCATGAACTTACAAAGAAGAATGTACCTTTCATTTGGGGCAATGCACATGATTTTGCTTTCAATGAGCTCAAACGGTTATTAACCGAAGCACCACTCCTTGCCCTTCCGGATTTCTCTAAGACATTTGAGATTGAATGCGATGCAAGTGGATTGGGCATTGGTGGAGTGCTTATGCAAAATGGTAGACCCATCGCATACCATAGTGAGAAACTAGATGGAGCTCGCTTGAATTACCCCATTTATGACAAAGAGTTATTTGCTTTGGTTCGTGTTTTGGATGTGTGGCAACATTACCTTCGTCCTAAGGAATTTGTCATTCATTCCGACCATGAATCCTTGAAATATTTGAAAAGTCAAACAAATTTGAACAAAAGACATGCTAAGTGGGTTGAGTTCATTGAGTCTTTCACTTTGTAATCAAATACAAGAAAGGTAAAGACAATGTGGTCGCGGATGCTCTATCCCGCAAGGCCAACCTACTTACACGTCTTGACATTAGTGTCTTGGGTTTGGATGAGATTAAAGAGTTGTATGCTACCGATGCTTTCTTTGGAGACATTTTCGCTCAATGTTCGGAGCAAAAGGAATTGGTGATTTCTATTTGCACAAAGGTTTCTTGTTTAAGGCTAACAAACTATGTATACCCGAGTCTTCGCTTCGTTTGGTCCTTTTGAAGGAATCATGGAGGGTCAATGGGACACTTTGGACGTGACAAGACCTTTGCCATGCTCTCCACAAACTACTATTGGCCAAGGATGTACCGGATGTGAACCGCTTGGTGCGACGATGTTCAACATGTCTCAAAGCTAAGTCTACTCTAAACTCTCATGGTTTATACACACCTTTGCCTATTCCACATCACCCATGGTCCGATATAGCTATGGATTTTGTCTTAGGACTCCCACGCACTAAAACAAACAAGGATTCCATCTTTGTCGTCATTGATCGCTTCTCTAAAATGGCACACTTTATACCTTGCAACAAGAGCGACGATGCTTCACACATTGCTACTTTGTTTTTCAGGGAAATCGTCCGTCTTCATGGAGTGCCCAAGACCATTGTGTCGGATCGTGACGTCAAGTTCGTGAGCTATTTTTGGAAGACTTTGATGGCCAAGATGGGAATCAAGCAACTATTCTCCACCGCATACCACCCTCAAACCGATGGCCAAACCGAAGTGGTGAACCGAAGCCTATCCACACTCCTTCGTGTGTTGATCAAGCCTAACTTGAAGAATTGGGAAGAGTGCATCCCACACGCCGAGTTCGCCTACAATCGAGCACTACACCGCGCAACAAAGAGAACACCCTTCGAGGTCGTCTATGGCTCCAACCCCTACACCGCGCTAGACATGCTACCACTTCCACTCCGAGAACAAGTAACATGGACTTCGACAAGCGCGCCGCTACATGAAGAAACTACATGAAGACACAAGGGCCACGCTAGAGAAGCATAAGAAGACCATGCTACGAAGATGAACAAGAACAAGCGCCCCATGATCTTTGAAGAAGGAGACCTTGTTTGGCTACATCTACGCAAGGACCGCTTCCCCGATGAAAGAAAGTCTAAGCTCGCGCCAAGAGGAGATGGTCCTTTCAAGGTTCTCAAGCGCATCAACGACAACGCATACAAGATCGACATACCAAAGTCCAAGTACGGCGTTCACAACACCTTCAACGTCGCCGACATCTCACCTTACCTTGGTGACCCAAGTGATGATGAGGACGAAGAGTCGAGGACGACTCTTTCCAAGGGGGGGGGAGATGATGTAGTGCAACATAGGCACACAACACCAAGTGGCCCAATGACAAGAGCAAGAGTCAAAGCTCTACATGATAAGGTGAATTCGCTCCTATCTATGTGTGATCTCGATACCCTTTGAATGGTTTGCTACTTCATTCCGATACCTTGTGCATACTCAGGCATGACCCTCTTGAAGATCTCCAAGGAAGTGTAGAAGTTGGACAAGAATCGAGCCAAGAAGACGAAGGAGAAGGAGAGAAGAATGGGAACAAGTCCCAGGCGGCGGTACTACCGCCAGTGGCGGCGGTACTACCGCCCCAGAACCAGCCGAGCCAGACGCGTCCCCACCGGAGTCCAGCCGAGCCAGAAGAAGCTGGGCGGTACTACCGCCCCAGCGGTACTACCGCCGAAGCCACCGCCGAAATCAGCCCTCTGTTCGTTCGTCCGGCAGCTCCAGCGGTACCGTAGCGGTACTACCGCTGGGCCTGGCGGTACTACCGCTGGAGTTGACTTCAGAACCAGTTCGAGGCCCGCCCAGCGGTACTACCGCTGCGGCGGGAACCTGACGGGTTGAGGACCCTTGTCTCCTCACTTATCCTACCTTATCCTACCTAGACTATAAATAGAACCTCCCCACCTAGATCTAGGGTTAGACTATGATTTGGGAACTAAAGTAGAGCCTTGCTCCTTCTTCTCAAAGTGTCTCTTTCCTCCTATGGAGATGAATCAAGACCTCCACATGTGGAGATGAACCAAGGCCTCCTCTTGAGGAGAAGATCCCTGCGTGGATACCAAGGCTCCGCTTGTAGTTGCGATTACTTGCTAATCTTCCATCTTTAGGTGGCTAGGTTGGATTGGTTGGATTGACCAATGGACAAACAATCCTAAGAGTAAGGTGTGCTTGGGAGAGGAGGATTGGGGGCTGCCCTCGGGGATTTGTTACCAGTCGATTCTTGCCGGGTTTCTACTTGCTATTTACCTTGTGTGTTTGATTTCCCCTCTTTGTGTTCATCGTTCTTCGCGTGTTCTTCGTGTTCATCCTTCCCTCCGTCCAAATCCGTGAAAATCGGGACCTACCCGCATCAAGCAATATCCATTGGACGTAAACCATTCAACCATGGGGTGGTCCAAAATTTTGCCTTCTCTCCATTACCAACCGTGACCACCGCAAAAAAGATCTTTATCAGCATTGTTGCAAGGGTTGCCAAGGCCGGCCCATGGTTTGGAGTCATCCACCCATTCTAGCCAAAGCCATCGTTGCCTAAGCGTAGGCGTGAACTTTTCAAGATGCAAGATGCCTAGGCCACCAAGCTCGGTCGGACGACAAACCACCTCCCAATTAACTTTACATTTTCCTATGGTAACCTTCTCACAACCGGCCCAAAGATAAGCACAAAGGAGAGCGATGATCTTATTAATCACTTCTTTGGCCAACTCAAGCTATGTGATGTGGTATATAGCTTGGGAAGTGAGGACGGATCGGATCAAAACCCGGCGTCCGACCACATTGACGTTCTTCCAATTTCTGGCCTTGATCTTGGAGGCAATTTTATCTTTCGAAGGTTGGAAATCAACAATACGAAGCCGAGTGATGCTCAAAGGCAGGCCCAAGTAGAGCATCGGAAAGGTGGTCTTGGTTGCCGGAAAGGATTCGAGGACATCATCAAGGTCAATGCTCTCACATCGGATGGGGCAACAAGACATCTCCTCTACCTTGCAAGATTTGAAGATCTCGCCCCTGTAAACCATCCCAAACAGCGATATAATGAGACATCAAAACACTATATTGGTAGGCTCCCCAGGTAGAACTCCTTGAAAAAATGCCTTGTTTCTAGTTTTCCAAAGTGCCCACAGCAAGGAAGCCACGCTAGCCAAGACAGTCAGTCGAACATTACTGGGAAACTTTTTCACCCAAACCAAAATGTCATCAAAATTCAAAGGAGCTGAATTCGAACAAAAAGCACACTTCACTACAGTCAACATGTATCTTGCAATAGGGCATGTAAATAAAAAATGATCGGTGCTTGATGTCTACGCACGCTTCTATTCTTGTAGACAGTGTTGGGCCTCCAAGTGCAGAGGTTTGTAGAACAGCAGCAAGTTTCCCTCAAGTGAATCACCCAAGGTTTATCGAACTCAGGGAGGTAGAGGTCAAAGATATCCCTCTCAAGCAACCCTGCAATTAAGATACAAGAAGTCTCTTGTGTCCCCAACACAAGAAGGCTTATGTGTAGGAGAACAAGAGGAAGTCCTCCCACGGGTTTTGGATGTACTGGCGAAGTTTGCACAACTCTCAATGTGAGAAAAGGCAATGCACAGCACCGAAGAGGCTAGCAAATTTGGATGGTGGAAGTGCCAAAACCGTAGCTTAACATTAGTCAAAAAGAACTCACAAGTTTATTACAAACAACTAGCAGGTTCAACATTAAGCGCATGGTTAACATTTACCCCAAGGAGGGCCGTTCACGGCGGCACAAGTACCCCGTTAGATCCCCCGACCTTCACACACAACCTAGTTATTACGAACCACTTTTCAGACATGGAAAGCTATCAAGTCCAACTACACCTTCAACAATTTTAGTAGAGTTTGTAGTACGGTACAAGCTTAAAGACAATAATCCACTAATGATTTTAACTTAATTAACCAGCAAGATTTACCATCTATTACTTAATACCTCAAAATGTTTGCAAGGAATCAGGTTATCAAAGTTCAATGATCTACAAGATTATGCAAGTTTTCATTATACCACTACCACATGCAACATTTTCTGAACCAACATATTAACCAAGCAACTCTCCAAACAAATATAAGTGAAGCAAGAGAGTACTTTCTACAAAAGAACTAATAGCTCTGACAAGAGGTACATGAAAACAAGAGCTAAAAGCTGAACAGCGCTAGATTGAATACTCAACAGATATAAGTGAAGAACAAGAGTATTCCAAGAAAAAGCGGAGCGTGTCTCTCTCCCAATCAAGAATGTTGTGATCAAGCTTTTTGCAAAAATAAAAGTACAATACTGAAAATAAAAAGCACACAGACGCTCCAAGAAAAGCACATATGATGTGAAAGAATTAAAATATAGTTTCACTAGAGATGACCTGATAATTTTGCCGATGAAGAAGGGGATGCCTTGGGCATCCCCAAGCTTAGACGCTTGAGTCTTCTTGAAATATGCTGGGGAGATCCATGGGAGCCTCCCCAAGCTTAAGCTCTTCACTCTTCTCCATCCTATTATATCACTCTTCCCTCTTGACCCTTGAAAACTTCCGTCACACCAAACTCAAAGCAAATCTCATTAGAGGGTTAGTGCACAATCAAAAGCTCACATGTTCTATAAAGACGCAATATGACTTGTTACTTTAAACATTAGCTACTGCCACTGATGTTATTTGAAGCTTTTCCACCCAAAAAAGAATTTCACTCAACACTAGTAAAAGAGAGAATGCAAAATAAAAAGGCATAATCTGTCTAAAATAAACAGTCCGCAAAGACGAATTTGTTCAAGGCACTTACGACGCTCAGATCGAAAAACTCTAGTCTAATGAAAGATTCAGACATTCATAAAGATTACGCACAAAAATTTGCAGATTTAATTAACAATCTGGTGATTTTAGAAATTTTGTACAGTGAACAGCAAAATCTGTTTCTGCGCAGCAATCAAAATTAAGCATCGTCTTAACATTAGAGGCTACTCTTGGCACAACAATGGGAGAAAATAAAGATACAAAGGAGTTGTTACAGAAGTAAACAGCACCTTGACTCAAAAAAAAAGAAAAATTTCAGAAACAAAAACAATGGGTTGTCTCCCACAAGCGCTTTTCTTTAAAGCCTTTTAGCTAGGCATGATAATTTTGATGATGCTCTCATATGTATAAGAGGTGAATATGAAAGAGCATCAAGAAGCAAATATCAAACACATTTAAGTCTAACCCACTTCCTATGCAAAGGAATCTTGTAAGAAAATAAATCAACGAATCACAAAGTGACTAGCATAGGAGGGCAAAACAATTGCAACTTCAAGGCTTTCAACATAAAGAGAGGAGACTTAATATTATTGTGATGTATGAATCCATGTCTCCCTCTCTCATAATAACTTTCAGTAGCATCATTGATAAAATCCACAATATAACCATCACATGAAACATTCTTATCATGATCCATATGCATAAAAGTATCAATATTTTCCACATAAGCAAAGTTCTTTTTATTAATAACAATAGGAGTAGGATCATTATGAATAACTTGAACATGATAGACAAGTTGTATATTAGAGGGATGGTTGCGAGTAATCTCTCCATAATTATGACATGCTTCATGAGGATGATTGTAATTATAACCTATGTCATATTTATCATCACAGTGATTATCAAAGACTGGAGGCATAGTATAATCATAAACAATAGAATAGTTATCTTCCAAAGTGTGTTCATTTGTAAACATATCATCATCATTTTTACTAGAAGGAGAGGTCTCAACTATATAATCATCGGTACCAAAAGGATTTTCAAACACCTCATCCCCAAGCTTAATGCTTCCTATATCATCATTGGAAGGAACATGGATAGTACTAATACTATAGCAATTATTAACATCATCATTTTCAGAATTGGAACCCAAAAGATTTTCAATACCAAAAGTAGTGTGCTTTTCCCAATCATGATCACTACTATAAGTAACATGCATAGGATCATCATCGAATTCAGACTCATCAGCAACAACTATAATAGGAGCAATATGCTTAGGGGAAGATACCGTTTCCTCTCTCCTTTTACTCCTCTTCTTCTTCTTCTTTCCCTCTTTAGGAGGGAGAGGCTTGAAAGGAGGCTTCACCACATACCCTGGTTTATTGTTAGAAACAATAGAAGAAGCTTGGGAGGATTCCTCTTTTTCATTAATAAGAGTAAAACAAACATTAGTCCTTTCATATTTTGGTAAAGTCGATCCATCTTTTATAATATTTTGTATGTAAGTGTTGGCATGGCAATTGTTAGCACAATAGAGATGACATCCATGCAATACGCTATTCATATCAAAAGCACTCATATCTAACGAAGAAGTTTTTCTTGATAACTCTTCACACCCCAAAAATAATGTAAGTTCATCATGCTGATTAGGAGTGATCATGTTATCACAAAAGTCTTCCGCAATATCCTTATTAGAACCTGAGCATTGGAATTCGAAGTGACCCTTTTTATAGCAAAGTTCACAAATAAAAGGATAGAGGGCACAAACTTTTTCAGCAAAATCATTTAGAGCCCTGTGCCACATTCTAGTTTTTTCATTCCTATGATGGATACAATAATCTTCTTCGATTTGATTCTTTTCACAAGGTCTAAGTGCTCCACAAAAATTAACATGCTTATAAGAAATAGTATTTTCAGAAGTTTGAGCATGTTTATTGCAATCATTAGTAACAATTTCATTTTCCATGCAAGTGTCTTTGAAAGGTTCATGATACATGTCCCAATTTTCTTTAGGAACATTAATATGAGAAGCAAAGGCTCTACAATAATCAACAATAATTTGAGAATCAAGACCATATTTAGCACTAAGCTCATGAAAACTAGCAGTTTCAGCGAAAGACTTAATGCAATCATATAAGACAAATAGGTTTTGTGGTGAAACGCACAACCCTAACGTGGGTGGCGTCCGTGCTTATATATTGACAAATACAACAGAGTTACAATAGGTTTACATACACAAGTCCTATACGTATTCTATCAGCCTCCCTCAATCTCAACTATGGGAAACATGTGAAGATTGCGCTTACACTCCTGAAACAATGGAAGTGGCAGCGGCTTCGTGAAGATATCGGCAGGCTGATCACGAGAGGTAACAAACCGGACTTGTAACATCTTTTGAGCAACACGTTCACGTACGAAGTGAAAATCAACCTCAATGTGCTTCGTCCGTGCATGAAAGACTGGGTTGGAAGAGAGATATGTAGCACCCATATTATCACACCATAAGACAGGTGGAGAATCCTGTCGAACACCAAGTTCCTTAAGCAACGCTTCCACCCAGATCAATTCAGCAGTTGCATTAGCAACAGCCTTATACTCAGACTCTGTGCTAGAATGAGACACAGTAGCCTGTTTCCGAGAACTCCAGGCGATCAAACTATCACCATAAAAGAGGGCATATCCCCCGGTTGATCGCCTGTCTGTGACATCTCCAGCCCAATCAGCATCAGAATAAACAGAGATAGAATGAGATCCTGACGGACGCAAGAGTAGTCCATGATCAAGAGTACCACTAACAAAACGCAGGATCCTCTTAACAGCAGACAAGTGACCTTCAGTAGGCATATGAAGGAACTGACAAACTCGGTTAACCGCAAAAGACAAATCAGGCCGGGTAAGAAGAAGATACTGTAAACCACCAACAATACTCCGGTAGTTAGTGGCATCCTCATCAGGCAAAACCGGACTATCAGCAGGAAAAAGTTTGACAGTGGCAGACATGGGCGTGTCGGCAGGCTTACACTTCAACATACCCGCGCGGCGAAGGAGATCAAGAGCATACTTGCGCTGAGTCATTGTGAGACCACCAGAACGACGAGCTACCTCAATACCCAGAAAATAGTGAAGGGGACCAAGATCCTTAACTGCAAACGCCTGACGAAGTCCAAGAAGTAGACGATCAATAGCCTGAGACGAGGAGCTGAGGACAATAATATCATCAACATACACAAGAAGATATATAGTGACATCAGACCGCCGAAGAATAAACAAGGATGTGTCAGCAGTAGACTCCTGAAAACCATGCTGTCGCAACACTGTAGCAAGACGGACATGCCACACACGGGGCGCCTGTTTGAGACCATAAATAGCCTTAGACAGACGACAGAGATGATGAGGACGATCAGAATCCTCAAAACCAGGAGGCTGGCGCATAAAAACCTCCTCTTCAAGAACCCCATGCAGAAATGCATTCTGAACATCAAACTGACGCATAAACCATCCACGTGTAACTGCAAGCGAGAGAAGCAAACGAATAGTTGTAGGTTTGACCACTGGGCTGAAAGTGTCCTCATAGTCCAATCCATAACGTTGTTTGAAACCTTTAGCAACCAATCGAGCTTTATACCTCTCAATAGTACCATTTGCATGTCGCTTGACTTTGAAAACCCATTTAGAGTCAATAATATTAATACCAGGCCGAGGGGGACTAAGCTGCCAAGTACCATTCTTGATCAACGCAGCAAACTCTAACTCCATGGCGGCACGCCAATGCGGAATACCCATAGCAGCACGAAAATGACTAGGCTCAGAATGTGGATCAGCAGCAGCCTGAGCCATACATGTAGCTAACCAGGCAACAGTGCCATCAGTCAGCTTTCTTGGTTGATGAACACCACGGAGGCTGCGAGTAACAGGTCGACGAGAGTCAGCTGGGAGCGGAACAGTAGGAGCAAGTACCAGATCAGGCACAGGAGACGGCGGCATCACAGATGGCGACTCGTCCGCGAGCTCAGTGGATCCGGCGGAGGGACCTCAGCACCGGGAGACGTAGAAGATCCCGTGGACTCGGTCGTAGGCGGGGTCGAAAGCGAGGCAGCATCCCGCGCGTGGGTGCGCGGCGGTGGTGTGGAGGCGACACCGTGGTGCACCGGTCGTGGACCAAGTCCAGGCGACGGAGGCAGGGACCCAGTTCGCTGCATGGGATCAAGACCCGCATGATCGACGTGATCAGAAGGTGATGGAGCATCATCTAGGAGCTCAAGCCGGGCGCCTCTACCAGTACCTGCACCATGGTTAGGTAGCAACGACGGGGCATGTGCATAATCTTCAAATTGGTCAAGCGAAAAAGGTAAAACAGAAGAAGTAGAAGGAGACTCATGTGATGGCAAATTAGAGAACGGAAACACAAGTTCATCAAAGACAACATCGCGACTAATGTAGACACGATTGGAGGGAACATGGAGACACTTGTAACCTTTGTGAAGAGGACTATACCCTAAAAACACACATTTTTTAGAACGAAACTCAAGTTTATGTTTATTGTAAGGACGAAGATTAGGCCAACAAGCACACCCAAAAACCTTAAAAAAAGTATAATCAGGAATTTCACCAAGAAGACGCTCAAGGGGAGTTTGCATATGAATAACTCGAGTAGGCATGCGATTGATAAGAAAGCACGCAGTAACAAAGGCATCACTCCAAAAACGAAACGGGACAGAGGCATGAGCAAGCAAAGCAAGACCCGTTTCAACTATGTGACGATGTTTTCGCTCAGCACTACCATTCTGTTGATGTGTGTGTGGACAGGAGACCCGATGAGAGATGCCTATCTTATGAAAGAAGGCATCAAGTTTAATGTACTCGCCACACCAGTCAGACTGAACATGCACAATTTTGTGATTAAGAAGACGTTCAACATGAGATTGAAATTGTAAGAAAACATCAAAGACATCACTCTTACGTTTAATAAGATATAACCATGTGAAACGACTATAAGCATCCACAAAACTGACATAATAATTATGACCACTGACTGAAGTTTGGGCTGGGCCCCACACATCTGAATAAATAAGCTCTAAAGGAGCAGTTGTTACATGCTGAGAAAGCGAAAACGGTAGCTGATGACTCTTGCCTTGCTCACAGGCATCACACACTAAATTACTTTTATTGGACACCGTGGGAAGTTCATTACGACTAAGGACATGCTGAACAATCTGAGATGAAGGATGGCCTAAGCGAGCGTGCCACTGTGTAGACGAAGCCTTAACAGCACTGAGAACTTGTTTGACTGCAGGAGCATCAAGCGCATACAAGCCACCACGCCAGCGACCTCTAAGAATTATTGCCCGCGTGTCCAGGTCCTTAACAAAAACACTGTTAGGATGAAACTCGACAAGAACATTATTATCATGAGAAAGTTTATGGACGGACAACAGATTCCTAGTGACTGAGGGAACATGAAGAACATTGCGAAGATAAAGAGGCCTAGAGGAAGGAGTAAGGAGGATTGCTTGACCAACGTGAAGTATGCGCATACCTGAACCGTCGGCCGTGTGAACCTGGTCCTTGCCCTGATAGACTTCCCTCATGTGAAGCTTCTCCATCGCCGCAGCAAAGTGATCAGTAGCTCCAGAATCCGCATACCAAGTAGGATCAACTGGAAGCGTAGACGTGTGTCCCTCAGGTTGTGCCGGCGGACCATAAACATGATTAGCCATCGCAAGCTGACGAGCTAGAAATCGCCCATCATTGTGCATACCCAGGAAGGACTTGTTGAACCGCTTGAAGCAACGGGCAGAAACATGGCCATGCTCATCACAGAGCTGGCAGATCGTGGCGGCACGGGGCGCGCCAGTGCGCGCATCATCACGACCAGTAGAGCGAGCATCGGGAGCTGGGACATGGCGACCACCAGGAGCTGGGCCAGGGCGTGGCACAAAACCACCACCCGTCTTCGTGGTAGATGAGCCAGGACGGAAGAACGAGGAGTTCCCCGGCTTGGACTGCTTGCCGAAGCGAGCCATGTTCGCCTGATGGGTGACGACGCGTCGAGCTTCGAGACGCTGCTCCGTCGAGAGGAGGCGAGCGTAGAGATCATGTGATGGCATAGGAACTTCACGGTCGCGAACCAGCTTGACGATCGAATCGTACTCCTCGTCAAGGCCATCAAGGATGAAGTTGGTGAACTCATAGGGCTGGAGCGGCTGTCCAATGGACGCCAGCGTATCCGCGAGGGTCTGAACTTTTGCGAAGTACTCCGCAATAGAGGAGTCCAGTTTCTGCATCCGGCCAAGCTCGGAACGGATGTGAGAGGCGCGAGCCGAAGTACGAGCAGCGAAGGTGCGCCCGATGATGGTCCACGCCTGCGCCGAGGTTTCGGCGAACATAATCATGGCGCCGACAGTCGGCGTCGAGGATGCATTGAAGGCCGACAGGATGGCCTGATCTTGCTGGACCCAAGCCGCAAAGGCGGGGTTGGGCCTGACCTCCGGGGCGCCACCTTCCTTGGTAGTGGAGATGGTGGCGGAGGGACACGGATAGGTGCCCTCGACGTACCCATGGAGGAGATTGCTCCGGAGCTGGGAGACAACCTGCGCACGCCAGAGAAGATAGGTCTCGGCGGAGAGCTTGATGGTGAGATGATGGCCGAAGTAGATCGGACCAGTCGAAGGAGCTGCGGAGTTCATGGCGGAGGGAGGCTGCAGCGCAGCGAACTCGGCAGCTGAAGGCGCCGTGGAGAGAGACGATGAGGCGTCGGAGACAGCGGCGGCGGAAGGCATGGCTAGATCGATTTTAGGCTGATACCATATAAGACAAATAGGTTTTGTGGTGAAACGCACAACCCTAACGTGGGTGGCGTCCGTGCTTATATATTGACAAATACAACAGAGTTACAATAGGTTTACATACACAAGTCCTATACGTATTCTATCAAATCATACTCATAGTTTATACCTGATTCTTTACCTTTGTCGTTCTCCCAATCTTCAGTATTGCCTTGAATTGTTTCAAGAAGATCCCACTTAGCTTCAACCTTCTTACTTGTGAAAGAACCCTCTGAACAGGCATCCAGATAATCTTTGTAATGACCTGAAAGCCTTGCATAAAAATTAGTAACAATTATTTCCTCAGGAAGCCCATGCTTAGGACATTTGAGTATTAATGTTTTCAGTCTTTCCCAAGCTTGAGCAATGCTTTCTCCATCACGAGGACAAAAATTATAAATGTAATTCCTATCTAAATGCATTTCATAAGGAGGATAAAATTTAGATTCAAAGAGAAATTCAAGCTCCTTCCATTCCGAATGATGAGGATCATCCAGTAGATCATACCACTCCCTAGCTTTGTCCTTAAGTGACAATGGAAATAATTTCTTCATGGCATTTTCCCTTGATAAACCTGCAACCTTAAACAACTCACAAAGTTCTGTAAGTTTCAACAAGTGATCACGTGGATGGACTGTTCCATCCCCTGCATAACGTTCATCCATAACCTTTTCAACAATTTCCATGGGTATTTCAAATGGAATACTTTCAGTAGATGGATTTAGAATATCACAAGCATCATTAGAATTATCACGAATGGGAGACAAAGTATTATCAAAGCAAATTTTCTCCTCCAAAGCTGGGGCACTAAAAAGATCATTTTCAAAACTAGCTTCCCCAAGCTTAGACTTTTCCATAGCATTAGCAATAATGGTGTTCAAAGAATTCATGCTAATAACATTGCTATCACTATTATGCAAACAAACTTCCATAGGTTTTTTAATTTTCTCTTCAAAAGCATCATGTCCTAATTCAAGATAAATTTCATAAAGATCTCTAATTTTTGTTGTTGTTTTCCATTAAGCCTAGCTAGTGAAATAAAAACAAGAAACAAAAAGATATAATTGCAGAATCTAAAGGAAATACCTTCGAGCACTCACACGTCAGCAACAGTGCTAGAAAATAGCTAAGTAGCTGGAGGATGTGAATACCATTTACCTTACCTCCCCGGCAACGGCGCCAGAAAATAGCTTGATGTCTACGCACGCTTCTATTCTTGTAGACAGTGTTGGGCCTCCAAGTGCAGAGGTTTGTAGAACAACAGCAAGTTTCCCTCAAGTGAATCACCCAAGGTTTATCGAACTCAGGGAGGTAGAGGTCAAAGATATCCCTCTCAAGCAACCCTGCAATTAAGATACAAGAAGTCTCTTGTGTCCCCAACACACCTAATACACTTGTCAGATGTATAGGTGCACTAGTTCGGCGAAGAGATAGTGAAATACAAGTAATATGGATGATTATAAGTAGTAATTGCAATCTGAAATAAAAATGGCAGCAAGCAAACATGTAGCAGAACTGGTTGTAAACGGTGTTTCAATGCTTAGAAACAAGGCCTAGGGATCATACTTTCACTAGTGGACACTCTCAACAATAATAATATAATTGAATACATAGATATTTCCTCTTCACTATGCTACTCTGAGTTATTCTCTCGTTGGATAACGAACACCAATCCACCGCGTAGGGCTATAAAAGCACTCCTTAAAGTCGCATTCCCATGTCTAGTTAACCCCACACTGTCAACTTGAGCGCCCTAGAAGGTACTAGACAAACACCGCAATTTCATAGAGACATCCAACGCAAATAATAACTCATGATAAGTATTCATGTTATCTTTAGCCTAAGAGCCACACACGGGGCGCACACTGTCAACTTCGCACCGTGGGACAAAGGTGACTCCGGAGATTACATTAATAAAACCACTTGAGTAGCATATAATATAATGAAGAGTACATCTATGGATTCAACTAGATTACAAAGCTCATGATCACATAAAGATCACACCATGGGAGAGAGAGATAAACCACATAGCTACCGGTAGAGCCCTCAGCCCCGATGAAGAACTACTCCCTCCTCATCATGGGAGGCAGCAACGGCGATGATGGAGGCGGTGGCGTCGATGGAGATGGCTCCGGGGGCAATTCCCCGTCCCGGCAAGGTGCCGAAACAGAGACTTCTGTCCCCCGAATTAGGGTTTCGGATGGCGGCGGAGCTCTGGAACCTTTTTGGAGAAATCGTCCAGGCAGTTAGGGTTTTCGCGTCGGGGGAATAAGTAGGCGAAAGGGCGTCGCGAGACGGTGCACGAGGCAGCGACACCACCCCAGGGCGCGGGCAAGGCCCAACCGCGCCCTGCCCAAGTGTGGGGCCCTCGGGCCTCCCCCGGACTTGTCCTTCTGGCCCATGGAGTCTTCTGGCAAAATAGAATTTTTGTAATTTTTTCAGATTTTTCTGAGCACTTTCAATTTTGGACCTTTTCTGCAATGCACACACATAATAAACAGAAACTGGCACTGTGGCATCTTGTTAATAGGTTAGTCTAATAAATGTCATAATATGATATAAAGTGCATATAAAACATGTGGCAATTGATATAAAATAAGCATGGAACATCAAAAATTATAGATACGTTTGAGACGTATCAGTGCTCTCATCAGCACTATAAAACATGCATTTTTCATTACCAATACAACCTCTATGAGGCATTACCTCTTTTGTTAGAATACATTTTCTAAAAGCTAACCAGAGGAAAACCTTGACTTTAAGTGGAACTTTCAGGAACCAAGTAGAAATTTAAAAGGGAAACCTAAGTGCCTTACTTTCAAAGCTAAATACATAGAACACACAATAAAAATACCCAAAGCAGTAAGTGTCCATCCACACTTACCTTCTCACTTAGTCGAGCACACACTACCACACATATCAATCATTTCATACCAAGATTTAGAGAAGTCCCCAACAAATTCTCCTAAATTCAGGCATATCCAACCTTCAATCAAAACTTTACAAACAGTAACATTTTTGCTATGGGATAAATCATACAATCTGGTGCACTTTACTGCTCGAAGACTCCCACCAGTGTTCGCAAAAACCTAGACTTGTCACCATTTCCCACTAATTGTTTTACAGAATTTAAAGAAAATTCTCTAACTTTAAGTAAACCACTCCAAAAATGAGAATGAACAGGTTTTAATTTAACCCGAGACAAAGCTGCACTATGCAGATACTTACTTGTAACTAAATCTTGCCAAAAACCTTCCTTGTTTTCTAGTTTCCATAACCATTTGCTAAGAAAGCACACATTCGTAGTTTATTAAATCCATTATGCCCAAACCTCCTTGATCCTTCGGTTGGCAAATTTCTTTCCACTTAACTAAATGAAACATTTTCTTCCCTTCTCCTCGTTCTAGAAAAGTACTTTCCTAAAGAAAGTCATACGTGTCCTAGGGCCTTCGCAAACTTCTTTTCCACTTAACTAAATGAAACATTTTCTTCCCTTGTCCTCATTCTGCAATGAATATGTGGCTGTGTGCACTAGTCAGTGCAGATGCCGGTGGTGTGTGTGTGTGTGGGTGGGGGTGGGGGGGGGGGGGGGGGGGGTGGGGGGGTCTCTCTTAGAATTTTTTTTCAAAAGATAGAAATATTATCGGCGTGTTCAGTTTATTCCACTACATATATTTCTCCTTCTGAGCCAAAAAACTGGTCGCATTATTGCTTCTTGTTAGTACAACTTTATACTATAAATTTTGTATTGTTCAATAAAATATAGTGTATCCGTCCTATAATTATTTATATAGATATGGATGATCATCAGGACAACAAAATTAACAAGGTAAACATCGATAAACTTAGGCAGCATGAACGTAAATCTTTGGATGACAAATTATTTTTCGATATATTGAAAGATCATACCGTAAATGTAGGGACAGAAGGAACAAGTTACCCAAATCAAAGTTCGGTTTCTCACATATGCTCAACACATTCTATTGTGTAATCATTATTGTTTGTTCACAACTGGGAATAATATTTTACCAGTTATTATTAGTGTTCCTAAGAAAATAGGAAATAGATTAAAAAACTATCATTAAAGAAGAATTGCTTTGTGATAACCCCCAAGAGCAGGGGATCACTGTAGCACCTCTCAATGTGGAAGTAGGGTATCGATCCGCAGGAGCAAGAAGGAAAAGTTATCTATTCCCTACAACTAAAGTGTCACAAGTTTTAGTTGATTATGCACTAAACAAGTTTAAAGAACAAGATGGTTGATTTAATGGATGGAAGTTTAATGTAACAAAACAAGAATGTAAAAGTGTCTCAATCCTCTTCAATGCAAGAGGACAAGACAAATGTTTTCTCTTATAGGAACAATGGACATGGGTTCATGGGTTCACTCAATCCTCTCTCCCATCTATGGTGATTATCATGTTATAGATAAAAAGTACACACAATTGTCATGCTTTAATGGTAAACTTCTATGACGGCTACATGTCCTAAGACACATAGTTGAAAGAAAATAATCATTTGTGTTGCTAGGGTCACCCTCGTAAGGCTAGCGTGGTTTGTTGTCACTCCCACATCATACTTCTTCCTTTTTACCCCAGATAAAGAATGTTGGGCGACATTACTGTCACTTAATGCCTATGCCTTCTGTCACTAGGCCACTCTCTACCCACATACATCATCTATACCTAATAATAAAAGCATTAAAGTTTCTTGTGGTACGTCATTTTTTTGGACGATTTTGCCCTTCCACAAATCACATATTTACCCACCGTGCCACCGGTAAGTGAAAGAAAACGGTTCGTTTTTTTTTTCCACGCCTTAACGCACCTTATCCTCTCCTCCCTACGGCCCTCCCTAGATTTGTTCCCCGCCGCCACCTGCTTGAATCCCGGTGACCCGCGCCGCCGCCGCCGCCCTTCTCCAGCGGGAAGAACGGGAAACCCGCCCCAAACCTCTCCCATCCCCGCGCCGCCTGCGGCCTGCGTGTCCTCGCCTGCGTGTTCCGGACGACGGAGGAGGATTTGGCCGGAAGGCGCGGACAGGCAGCGTGTGGGCTTTGAGCGCGAGGTGCTCGGTGGGCGCCACGGCTGCCGCCGGTGAGAAAGGAGGAGGGGAGGGCCGGAGGTGTGATGGACGGAGACGGTTGCCTGAGTTAGGGCGGGACAGGGCGCCAATGTTCGGGAGGCCATGGGGCAGGGGTCGCTGAGGAGGAGGGGCCCAGCGGCGGTGCAGGTCTGGGGATCGGGAGATGCTTCAAAACCCAGCCGGCAGGAAGACATACATGTAGTTCTGTCAATGGACGAGGTTCGCTGTGTTCCTCTCGATTTCGATTTGCGTTATTGATTAGCTCAAACGAAGACTGTGGGGATGGTTTGTGCAAGTTTAGAGATTGGAGAAGAGGGGGAGCACCCTGTCAAAATCCTGCAAAATGCAATCTCTTAATGAAATCATCTGTCGGGAACTTACTACTTCTGTAATTGAGATTGCAGGAGGAAGTTACGGGTGCTCTTGGGGTGTCTTTCAAGCTCACGAGCAATTCAGTTGCGTGGCTACTTTATTGGACGAGATGGTTTTTCCTGGACAATGAAGCATACCCGCACTTACGATTTCAGAGATCACCAAAGAGTATGGCTGACACTTGGTGACGGCTACTAACTACGTGCAGGACTGAAGCACATGATCTCTCAAGGCAATCGACCGAGGCTTGCTTGGTCATGGAGAAGAGGTGGCCGCTGCTCTCCTCCCAATGTGGATGGTGAAATATTCTTTGACCCCTACAATGGTGAGATCGCCTAAACGACAGTCTTCCAGTCTGTGCAGCAGGTAGCCTACCAATTCGGCAAGTCCTCCCTCTAAATCCCAGCACTACACTACGATTCTGTACAATACTTGATTTGAACTGCGTTGCCTTCCACGATTTAAATTCTCTTGCCATTTATAATTGATCAGTTGATAAATCCAACTTTTTACATTCGTGCCTTAGGTATTCATGGACAACATCTTTTAACAATTTTTTCACTCTCTAAAAGTTGGAATTGTATGACAATTTATACCAGGCCTGTTTTATTGGTGGAATTATTCAGGTTATATGATGTGTTACATGACAGTGATAGCCGAAACGGAGGAGGTAATTTTCTCACTTTTCCTCAATGTGATGCTGCTCCTTCCTATTATATTATCGCCTCCTGTGTCCGGGGAGCTCCGATGTTATTAGCTTTCGGTTTTGGCTTTCAAGGGGCAGAAAATGACATTTACCCAGCTGGAAGAATAGATTAAATAAAACAAATTAAAATAAGAGATTAAGATGAAGAGGCAAATTGAGGCTTGGGTTGTGCTAGGTTGAAATATTCAGGTCAGGAGCGACAACCCACATAAACCCGCGAAGTAGAACGTTAAACCAAACTATTTTTTGTTGAAAAAACTACAAATACAGTAACTAATTTTGACTAGGCTGCATCGACGTCGGCTAGGCCCCCTCGACTGCCGGCTGAGCAACGGCGAATCCAAGAATAGGCCGCGCTCACGCAACTCCTCACGTTTCCCGAGCGTCGGCCTGAATGGATGTTCTTCTGGATGGGGATGGGGATCGGGGTGGGTTCATGGATGGGGATTGGCGTACCTTTTCAACTGTAATTCTTTGGTCTTGATCATGTTCTGTGTAGATGACAATTCCAATGTTTTGTTACACGGGAATATATTCTAACAAGTATGCAAATTGTATGTGCTCTACAAGTATGCTGAGGTGCTAACAGAAATTGGCAAGAGCTTCTGAATTTTCATTAGTTGTTGGTCTGTTTAGTGCTATTACTTGTGAACTGTTGCACGAAGTCTAATGTGCATGTTTGTTTGCTCTATTTGCAATAGGTTCCAATGAGAGCATGGTTGCTGACGGTGGTTGTGGTGTTCTGTTTACAGGTTAGGGAGGAACTGCTCACTTGGGCGCTCGCTGGTGGAGTGGATCTGTTCGTCTGAATTGGTCCTCTTTTGTTTAATGTTCTGCATTCAATCAGTTCTCAGATCCAACCTTTTCATGTTTGAACTTGTGAAAATGTCATGACTGAATTCCTTCAGCTTTGTTGTTACAGAGAGAGGTGGATGATTCAGTTCAGCATGTCTTATTGAGAACATGCAGACTGTCCATGAGCCTTTTGCAAGGCAGACTGCTAATGCTATGGCCTGCGTCCATTCACTTCTATGAAGAATGAAGCCGAGCGAGGAAACAGATGTATGCATATGTTTACCAAGCAGAAGCTTCTTTTTTTGTAATGATGGCCATTTATTTCTGTTCAACGTATAATTCCTAGCCATGGTGCAGTCACTATTGAGGGCTGCATGGACAGGAAGCAGATCAACGTCTAACACTATGCCAGGTAAGGTGATTTAGGGCATCAAGATCGAGCTCCTCTTCATATGAAGTGAATCTGAGGTGCGTAGTATGTTGCTGCCAACACGCATTTCCTGGGTTTATTTTCCTGAAAATAATTAATCCTCATCTGCATGTTACATGAATTGTTTAAGAATAGGGGCATCTGATGAACCAACTTCCCCTGTCTACTACTATTGAATATTGATAGCCATGATGTGTAAAGAATTTTAAGCATTGACATATTGATGATCTCCCGTTATTTTTCTTATTTTTTCCATTTAAGTATAAGTATGTCTCAGATCAATGTATATTTCACAAATGATATGGTTTAACCGAATTGCAACATTAAGTTGAGTTTCTTAGGTTTTAAAGTGTATCTGCTTACACACTCACTATTATTTTCTAATTCTACAGAAAGTCCTAATTGCCTATTTGAAAGCATGCTACATCCGCTTCCAGTGCACAAACCTAGACGTAGTTTTATTGAAATTCTCCAGGGTCCACGATTTTTAAAATAAAAATACATTTCTTTCAATTTGTAGCTCTTTCTCTCCCGGTGCAACGCACGGGCATTTCCCCTAGTACTCTTAAAGGAAAACATATTCTAAGAACTAGTGCAATGATTTATTAATGTACGTGCATCCACATCCCTCTCATCTATCAACCACCCCGTTAGCGCGGATAAACAAGGCATTAAGAATAGATAAATCCATTGCATGTAACATAGATGTATTCCAAAGTATGACAAACCATAAAATCCCAACATGACGGTAAATGCATAACATAATATCATATCACACCACAATATCCACCATAGGAATTACAAAGATAGTTCCATAATCATGCAAGGCACATCATATGGACTTCAACAATGATCATACATAGAGAGATTGGATCAAGTTACCACCACAAACCCAAAGTCCAGGGGGTGGACTACTCCCCCTTCATCATGGTGATGATGGTGGAGATGTTGGAGAAGATGGAGACCACCCCGGCAGCGCCCCGCCGGAGTTTTCCCCCTCCAATCTGCAGCTCCAGGTCTTCTGTTTCGTGGTTTTGTGTTTCTGCGGCGCTCCTTCCGAAAGCCGTCGGGGGACTATTTTTATAGTCGTTTTTAGGTCAAGACGGAGGCTCGGGAAAAAGATCGACGGCAACGGAGCCTCGAGGCCCAAGATGGTGGGTCCCACGCGGCCAAGGAATCTGGCCGTGTGGGCCACCCTATCTTGGCCCTCGGGCCTCCGTTTGTTCGCTTCCTTCGCTCCCACGCTTCGTTCCTTCCAAAAACTGATGCTCGTAAATTTCCAGGTCATTTGGACGTCGTTTGGGTCCCTGAAACATCAAAATATAGAAAATAGGGTTTTCTGCCTGTGCAGGGTTAATTCCAGAAAAATAGGGAAACTATGAAATATTCCCAAAATCAATATAAAACAATGATATAACCCTTATATGATGCAAATATGATTGAAATATAAGTAATACAATGCAAAGTTCATGTATGCATTTTACATGCATCAACATCCCCAAGCTTAACCTATACTCGTCCTCGAGTATGAAGGTGATAAAACTAACATGGACTTTGCATTTTAATACTATCAATGGATATCAAGGATGATTACTATTGCTACATAGAGTCAAATGATTCATTCTTCAAAGGAGTAGCAATATACAAGATGGATTATAAAGTGATATCAAATATTCAATGTAAGGATGTTCAATGATAATTCACAAAGTGTAACATAGAAGAAAGTACTATGGACCAAATGTATGCATAATGAAAAGTAAAAACATCCTATAATGGTCATAGAGTACTCTTATGAAATCTGAATATAAAAGGTGGACACTTTGGAAAGATAGATAAATAAGTAGAGGTAAAACATGCAAAAGTCTCATCTAGCTTCCAAATGCTTCTACTTAAGTTAATGATTGCAATGTGGTATTCATTGGTGTCAAGCTCTCATTACCCCTATCATAGCATCTTGAATGGTTAAGTTGAAAGTGAAAGCAAATATGAGTAATGTGCTTGACAAAGTAAGGGTTGGATGCCTCATGCCCCGTGAATACAAAAGCCTCCCCAACTGGCTACTCAACTCGGGTCACAAAGCAAGTTCAAGTTTTAAAGTCATTGCAAGTAATAAAAGCGTCATCAAGAGCGTCAACTGGGGTACCTCTTGTCTCAGGACATGGAACAAGCCTCATGTCAAAATGACAAGACAAACAAACAAAATGGACAATCTCAGCATTCTTTTATTTACTATGGGTATAGCTTTTTATTGTGAAGTGCTTCACTGAAGGTCCACTATGGCATGTAAGTAAACTTCCACCATGAATGATGCATGGCTTATGTTAGCGGCCCAGGCGTCTCTCTAGCCATTTATACTTACTCCTTAAACTTGCCAAGTTTCCACCTTTATTTCACACAATGTTAGGCATCCATAGACAAAAGTGCATGATATCAACTAAATATAATTAGAGCACGTTGAAAGCTTGCCATGTGACAGCACATATGGGCTAACTCCCAACCAAGACTCTTGTCAAGCACACAACTTCATAATTTTAATCACAATGGTTCATGTTTATTAAGTGCAGAATAAAAGTAAAGTGTGCATCAAGTTCGTGAGAGCTTTTTAACCAACTTCTCCCATAACAATCAATAACATAAGCATTTTAATTCGGAAACATAGATAATACAATATAACATGATAAACATACTTGGAATAGCATAAAGCTAATAGGTAGATATGGTGGACTCACTGGAAAAACTTTGGTTGAAGGTGTTGGAAAACAAGTTTTTGCTTGTTGGAATTTTTGGGCTAGCAAGAGGGAGAAAGTTGACCGTCTAAATGCATGCAAAAGTGTCCATAGAACTAATCAATCCATGTTAAACAAAGTAAAGTAACATTCAGCATCAAAACATGAATAAAAGATAGCTCTTGATAAAACACTTGCAAATTAATATTCATTAAAAAGCACATGAATCATGCAACTATATGTATCTTTTTGAATCAACTCAAACATCCCTTTCCCAATCTTTTTAATAGCATCCAACTTAATTCAACCCAAATTTCCAGTAGCTCTCTCATAACATAAATGATAGTGGTGGTCTCAAGACAAACAAACCGAAATAAAAAGTAAATAAAAAGACGCTCCAAGTTTATGCGATAAAGTGCATTGATCGAAAAACAGAAGTTAGACGTGTGCAAACCGAGAGTGTGTTGGTCCAGTGGGGTTGTCTTCACATCCCCAAGCTTATGGTCTTCACCATCCTTGGATAGCTCTTGGTGCATCTCCTCTAATCCTGTGAAAAAACTTCAAAACACCGTTTCTCCCATTTCTTTTCTGTGGGGAGACATTAGTAGTGATAGACAAATGAATTGCTTGCTGCATATAATCCTTAAACAAAAATTCATATGAATGTCCAGAAAGTGTATAATGTTGTATGCCTACTTATAAACTCAATTGGATCAAAAAGATTCAAGTTAAAAGTTTAAAGAATGCATCAAACAAAATGGGACAGAATCTGTCCAGAAAAACAGCAGCAGCAAAACGCATTTTTCTACCCTACTTAATTATGTCGAAAAAATCTGAAAAATTCATGCATACAGAGGATGAAAAGTTGCAACTACAGTTCAAATTGCAGCTCATTCGGAGTTACAGAATAGGAATGAAAAATCATACCGTGCACAGACTCGTGCTGGAATAAAATCTCCGAATACAAAAGCAACTTTTTCAAGCCAAAATGGGTAAAACTTGGCACTTTATTAAAAATTCTAAACTAAACTAAAAACTAAGTCTCTTGTTACAGCAAGAGGACACAAAGAAAATCAAAAAATAAAAACAACCGGGTTGCCTCCCGTAAAGCGCTTTCTTTATAGCCATATAGCTAGGCTTACTTACTTGTTATCAAGATGGTTGGAGTGAGGTGGCTTGGCATCCCCAAGCTTGAATTCTTGTACTTATTTGATATATGTTGGGTGAGTCTAGGGGTAACATCCCCAAGCTTGAGTGGTTGTCCCTCTTGATCTTTGTTCATCACCCTCAACTCTTCCATTTGAAAAATTCTCTTTACACAAAACTCAACATAAAACTTGATTAGAGGGGTTAGTGTCTCCATAAATTAAATCCTCATAGGTACAGCAAAGACATATCATGAGTTGATTCTAAACATTAGCTACTGTTACTATGGTTGTGCATTGCTCTTTGATCAATAGAACTACACAAAACACAAGTAATGAGAGTAATGCAAAATAAAGACAGAATCTGTCAAAAACTGGACAGCCCGTAAAGAGTGAATTTTCAGAGGCACTTACGTTGCTCAAATCAGAAAATTTTGAACTAATGAAATGTGTATTAATAACTGAAGATTGCTGTCGTAAAATTTCAGGTCAAAATTCCTTTTCTGTGATTTTTAACATTTTTCGCAGTGAAGCTTAGGAATCTGTTTTCTGGACAGCCATGATAGTTTTAATGATGCTCACATAGGAACAAGAATTGAAATGCAAAAGAGAGCATCAAGAGAAAAATATGAAACACTTTTAAGTCTAACCCACTTCCTATGCATTGGGATCTTGTAAGAAAATAAATCATTGAAACACAAAGCAAGTAGCATAGGAAGATAAAACAAGAGCAATTTCAAGACTTTGAACTTAAAGAGAGGAAACGTAATAATATTGAAATGTTTAGAACCATGTTTTCCCTCTCATAATAACTTTCAGTAGCATCATGAATAAATTCAACAATATAATTATGACATAAAGCATGTCTTCATGATCTCAAGCATAAAAGTATTAGTACTCTCCACATAAGTAAAATCCTTCTTAGTAATAGTGGGAGTAAAACATTCATAATCATCATTGTAATCATCATATATAGGAGGCATATCATAATCATAATAAACTTTATCCTCAATAGTAGGTGGACTGAAAATATCATATTCATCATTGTAATAATCGTAAATGGGAGACATAGTATCCTCCCCAAGCTTAAATGATTGCAAGATATAACAAAAATAAATTTAAAGTTTAGTGCACACAAGAATAGAAACTTAAGCGCTACGCTCCCCGGCAACGGCGCCAGAAAAGTACTTGATAACCCCCAAGAGCAGGGGATCACTGTAGCACCTCTCAATGTGGAAGTAGGGTATCGATCCGCAGGAGCAAGAAGGAAAAGTTATCTATTCCCTACAACTAAAGTGTCACAAGTTTTAGTTGATTATGCACTAAACAAGTTTAAAGAACAAGATGGTTGATTTAATGGATGGAAGTTTAATGTAACAAAACAAGAATGTAAAAGTGTCCCAATCCTCTTCAATGCAAGAGGACAAGACAAAGGTTTTCTCTTATAGGAACAATGGACATGGGTTCATGGGTTCACTCAATCCTCTCTCCCATCTATGGTGATTATCATGTTATAGATAAAAAGTACACACAATTGTCATGCTTTAATGGTAAACTTCTATGACGGCTACATGTCCTAAGACACATAGTTGAAAGAAAATAATCATTTGTGTTGCTAGGGTCACCCTCGTAAGGCTAGCGTGGTTTGTTGTCACTCCCACATCATACTTCTTCCTTTTTACCCCCAGATAAAGAATGTTGGGCGACATTACTGTCACTTAATGCCTATGCCTTCTGTCACTAGGCCACTCTCTACCCACATACATCATACTCTTAAAGGAAAACATATTCTAAGAACTAGTGCAATGATTTATTAATGTACGTGCATCCACATCCCTCTCATCTACCCACCGAGATGGTTGTCAACCACCCCGTTAGCGCGGATAAACAAGGCATTAAGAATAGATAAATCCATTGCATGTAACATAGATGTATTCCAAAGTATGACAAACCATAAAATCCCAACATGACGGTAAATGCATAACATAATATCATATCACACCACAATATCCACCATAGGAATTACAAAGATAGTTCCATAATCATGCAAGGCACATCATATGGACTTCAACAATGATCATACATAGAGAGATTGGATCAAGTTACCACCACAAACCCAAAGTCCAGGGGGTGGACTACTCCCCCTTCATCATGGTGATGATGGTGGAGATGTTGGAGAAGATGGAGACCACCCCGGCAGCGCCCCGCCGGAGTTTTCCCCTCCAATCTGCAGCTCCAGGTCTTCTGTTTCGTGGTTTTGTGTTTCTGCGGCGCTCCTTCCGAAAGCGTCGGGGGACTATTTTTATAGTCGTTTTTAGGTCAAGACGGAGGCTCGGGAAAAAAGATCGACGACAACGGAGCCTCGAGGCCCAAGATGGTGGGTCCCACGCGGCCAAGGAATCTGGCCACGTGGGCCACCCTATCTTGGCCCTCGGGCCTCCGTTTGTTCGCTTCCTTCGCTCCCACGCTTCGTTCCTTCCAAAAACTGATGCTCGTAAATTTCCAGGTCATTTGGACGTCGTTTGGGTCCCTGAAACATCAAAATATAGAAAATAGGGTTTTCTTCAAGTGCAGGGTTAATTCCAGAAAAATAGGGAAACTATGAAATATTCCCAAAATCAATATAAAACAATGATATAACCCTTATATGATGCAAATATGATTGAAATATAAGTAATACAATGCAAAGTTCATGTATGCATTTTACATGCATCACTTTGTAAAAGTTAAACATGTGAAAAAAACCACAAACTATGATACACTTGTTGGGGCCACACAAATAAAGCGGCATCATTCAGCTCCATGATTGTACCAGCATGCATGTCGGGTATGCCAATGATCTATAACCAATTCTATGGAATACATAAGCCAGAAAAATACAATCCACGGTTTTTTATCCAAGTTTGCACTTCTTGGAAATTGACACATTGATATTCGTCAAACAACACCAAGTCCGTAAGTAAAAGAGTATTAACCTTTCCTTCTCCCACGTCTCATATAGTGTTACCTCAATGTTCACTCCTTGTTAAAGGAATTACAGATTGCCTAGCAGTGTGCACTAGTGTTTTGGTGTGACAACCTTGGTGCGACATGGCGAATCGGGTTTTCTGCGCGTAGTCTAAGGATAACGAAATGGACTTCCTTTTTTCAAGGAGAAGATGGTGCTTGGTGCCCTTGATGTTCAGTTTGTGTCTTATGAAGACAAGGTGGCTGATGCTTTCACCAAGCCTTGTGCAAGACTGATTCTATAAGAGCATCTCCACCGATGCTCCCAATAGAACTATTGGGAGCGCCGACACGAAAAAAAAACCATCGGCCCTCCTAACAGCGGCAAAGTTGCCAGAGGGGCCCAATAGCACGTCCGGCAACCCCGGTTCACGCCCCGTCCGTAGGGAGAGAAGTGGGAGTGCCGGTAACCGTGGCAACCGACGTCACGTAGGATCCTGATGTGTGGGACTGGCCAGTCAGCGACTCAGCGTCACAGGTACAGTTATTGTGGCGCTATGCCCTTTTTAATGGCGTAGCAGTATTCTTGGCGGGCGCAGACGACACGACGCGTTGAGCCGCATCTAGCTCCCCCAGGCGGTGGCTAAACACGCGTCGTCAACGTCAATGCATTCCAGACAAACTGGTGCATGCGTTAATGGTCGTTGCCCGCTCAGGTCGGCTTTAAAACGGCACGCGGCGCGTCTCTCCTCTCACCACACAACCCACTCTCCTCTCCCAAGTCCCTCTAGCCCTAGATCCACCGCCGCCCACCATGCCAAGACGATGCGAGGTGAGCCGCGAGGAGCAGATGCAGCGGGACCTTCGACGCGCTACAATGTCCCCTGACCGTGTGCGCCGCCGAACGAGCATCGCCGCGAGATGCGCGGTCAGAACCATGAGCAACTTCGTCAGCAGAACGAGGACAGACTGTTGGGCGAGGCGTGGTGCGGCGAGATGCACTGTGAGGAGTAGGGATGAAAACATAACAGAATCTTTCTGACATTTCCGCGGAAAAATGAAAACGGAGTGGAAATACGAAAACAGAAACGGAATTTTGCGGAACGGAAACGGAAACAGAAAATTTTATGCGGAAACGGAAACAGAAACGGAACAACCTATTCCGGCGGAACGACCACGGAAACGGATATTCCGTTTCCGGTAATATGGAACTTTTCGTTTTTGTTATGCGTAGCTTTCCAAATCTAGCAGGCCCAGTAATTCCAGTGGAAACATTTGGCACAATCAAAGATATTTTTAATATATAATTATGATACCTCGTTATGTTTTATTTCATCTTAAAAACTTGACAACTTTGTTGATTTGATTGAGTTTTCCTACAATATTCAAGGGGTCTCTTGGTTCTGGCAAGCATCCGCTTTTTGTTCCTTCTCCGGACAGTATTCGGTCCATATCTGTTTCCAACAATATTTGTTTCCGGGGTTTCTGTATCGTTTCCGCTTCCGTAAAAAATATGAAAACAAATGTGGCAGCACTCAGTTCCGTCCATATCCGCTCCGTTTTCATCCCTACTGAGGAGCAGATGTTCCTTGCGCGCCCCGACCAGACCAGCTCGTCCCTAGCTCCGCCACCTCGGACATATCCTCTGCCGTCCTACACGGCCGGTGAATCCACGCAGCAGGCCAGCTCCTGCTGCGCGCCTCCACCTCTGCTGATGGACCGGGAAGTGCAGCACCACCTATGCCACAACATCCCAGTTTCAGATAGTCGTATCCTACCGGACAGATGGGTGACGGGCATCATGAAGGTCCCGGTGGTGCCGCCGCTCAGCACGCAGGCACGCCTGGGCTACATCAGGAATGTCTGGAGGTCCTTGCCGTGGGAGCAGCGGATCGACCCCTTGTACTCCATGTCCTTGTCGCCTCCAAGGGAGTGGTTCGCGTCAGACGACGAGCTGGCCGACGATGAGGAGGAAGGCGACCCCGCACCCCCGCCTGACGGAGCATGAATTCACCAACTAAAACGCCCTTGCAGATGCAGGAGATGAATCGAAATATGGACAATGTTTTACCCGGCCAGATTGTAGCAACTACTGCAAGAATCAAGGATACCAAAGGGGCGGGGAGCTCATGCCACCAAACTTCAGGGACTGCTGCTGCTTCATATGAACATTATCATGTAATGTTCCATAATATGTCTAAATAAAACAAAACAAAATGTTGCAACAGAATAATAATAATAATAATGTAAATGCGTGTGAATTTGTTGAGGATTTTGTTCTGAGATATCTACTCAAGATCCACTAGTTTTTTTCCGCAAATACTATCACTGCAATGAAACAAGGAAAGGAACCTCTTTATTGGTTGGTTTGATGGCCTCAAATTTCTACTTTTGTTTTCCGATCTACGATCTATGTGAAATACTCCCTCCGTTCAATAATATAAGATGTTTTAGGTGTTACACATGTTGCCTAGATTCATACAAAAAAGAGTGGACATGTACGCTAAAACATGTCTACATACATATGTGTGCATGTGAATGTGGCAAAAGGCAAAAACATCTTATATTGTGGAACTGAGGGAGTAGAACTGAGAGACTGCAAGTTCATGGTGTCAAAAACTTCCTAAAAAAGGAACAACATGTTCTACTAAAACAAATAAAAATTCAAAATCGACTCCAGATTGTCGGTCTATAAGTGACGACAGGGACCGACGCGGGCGGCGAACCAGCAGTGTCCATGTTCACCATGGCCGTTGGATGCGCCGGTAGCTCTAGGGCTGGATCTAGGGTTTAGTTTAAATTTTGTTTAAGTTTGTTAAATATCGTTTGTTAAATTTTGCTTAAGTTTGTTATGTCCCTCAAATTTAAATATAAAATCGCCGGTTTTTTATATTCAAGTTTCAAACAAGTATTGGAAAAAACCCTATTGGGACCACCGGTGGGGGAAGCCGCTCCCAATAGCCGGACAACATGTGTTGACGCTCCCAATGACACTTGTCTGGCACACTTACCGGTGCTCGCCGCTCCCAATAGCCGGACAACATGTGTTGACGCTCCCAATGACACTTGTCTGGCACACTTACCGGACGCTGGGAGCACCGGTGGAGATACTCTAAGGACTCATGAGAAATCTTATTCTCACCACCGATGGTTCTATTGACGAAGGGATGTAAAATAAACGATAGTAATCGTAATTGGGTCTGTTAGCAGTTTGATAGGGTGTATCATAACCTTGATACTTAACTTGCATGGCACGTAGGATAGTCGGAAGTTGGCATGATCCTAGAAATCTTTATGAGATGTAATTCATACATGGCTTGTACATGTAAATATATTTAATTGCAGACCGGTACGGGGAGGGCTTTATCGTAACACAAACCTCTTTGTTAAGTTCTAACGGCATGGACAATGGGGTGATGTCAGCATTCATGTGCTTTTTACTTAGTTGAAAGAGAAAATAAATAAGAAGAAATTGCCTTCTCTAGCTAAGAGATGATCTCTTTAAAATTAAAATCTTTCAAAATAAGAATATATTTTCCACTATGTCATTAATAATCGTTAATTTTTAGGGCTAACAAAAAGAGGCAATACATTGTACGAATTAAATATGTTGCCTTATCTAGATGACGTAGAGAAGGTGTGACTTCTCTGGTACATGTCCTAAAGCTCTTAACTCACTACTATATCTCATACATTTCTTTAGGCAAAAATACGAAACATTTATCACACTAAATCATGAGCAATAAATGCAAAAAATTCACTGCTGATATAGATAAATTGGATTATTTGTTTCTTTGGTAGCGATTAAATCATATCATTAATCTCACTATATATATATATATGTGTGTGAATGTTCAAATCCCTGCAAGCCATCACTAAGACATTTTTCTCTCTAAAAACCTAGCTTGGGAGATTAGCGTTGGGTAAACAAACAGATGGCATCATCAATTTCTTCTTTCGTGTGCAAGATCCTTCTCATTGTTGTAACTATGGTTGCCCTCCTTTCATCTGCCTGTAAGCCCCTCTAATTTCTACCGATTCATGTGTATGTATGTTTTTCTATGAAATCACCAAGCAGGCCCAACTGTGGTCGCTGTGCTTTATTATATTTCAAACATATTGTGGTGATAGCATCACCGGCATCGGAGGAGGAGGGTGATGACGACTGGCAAGAGACACGGTGGCACGACATGCAGGAGGCCCTCGAGGCTTCCGTCCGGTACCGCTAGACCAAACCCCACCACACTCAGACAAGGGTGGTTCCGAAATGAGCTAGACTCACTCATGATAAACATAATTAGAACAAAATAGCACTGATGATTACAGAACTCAAAGAGTAAACCGAATGGACGATAATGTTAATCCCTTATAGCCGCCGTCCTCGTCCCTTCCCCTCTGCTACAGTCGAGAGAGGCGAAAAGGGAGTCGAGTTCCTCTTCCCGTCCTCTCGCCGGAGCGAAGCCGGATCTCTGCCTCCTCTCGTCGCCCCGGCGGCGGGAGGAGGTGGGGATCTTGTGCCTCGTCTCCTGGCGTGTAGATAGGGTCTTTGTTCCCGGCGGTGGCGTGTGGAGGGTTCGTCCGCCGTCTAGGGTAAATAAGTTGCAGCTCTCCCCTTCCCTCGGCGCTGCCGGAGGCCGTGCTGAGGCGAGAGCGGCGTGGATCTACCTCCCTGGTGCGCTTGGAGGTCTTCTGTCCTGCCGATCTGTTGGATCGTGCGGGTTTCTGTCCCTGCGCTCTCGTGGCGTAGGTGTCTTTGCTCGGGTCCTCTTCTCCATCCTTTCTCCGGCCGGCCGAGGCGGCGAGGGGAGGAGGTGCTGGTGGAGGGCGATCCCGTTTTGTTGCAGGTGGTTCTGCTGGGCTTCTCCGTGGTTGCTTCTCCGGCCGGCCTTGGTGGCGAGGGGAGGGCTGCTCGGAGGTGGCTGGGTGGTGGTGGTGGTCCTGGCTGAGGCGCAGGCGGCTGGAAGTTGGGCGGAGCAGGGAAGAGGGTGCTGTGGCCGTAGTCGTTCAATGAGTCTCGGTTTCGTCGCTGCGCGGCGGACGGCTTCTGCGGCTTTCTTCAATGTGGGGCGGCGCCTTCTTTCCGGCGGCGAGTGGTACGGCGTCTCCGGCGACTGCTAGGAGCTTGGGGTGCGGCTTTGGATCCAATTGCGCTTTCTTCTGCTGTTTCGAGGGGCTCTGTGCAAGTTTTCGGGTCCTTTTGTGTTGTTTTCTGTTCTTTTTGGACCTGGCTGTAATTTGTACCGAGTTTTCTGGAATTTATGAATTGGATCCTTCCTCAAAAAAAAAACGTTAATCCCTTATATTCAAATGCCTAGATGTTCTTTGTCGTTATAAAACTTGGATGTAATGAGATGGATGCATGCCTATTTGTCGGGCCAGAACCGGCTTTTCTCAAAGTCGCGAAAGCCCGACCAGCAATGAAAGGTCTCGGGGTCACTGCCCCAGTGTCCGTGCTCTGCCACATGCACTCACCATCCTAGGCTGATCGCCGCGCTGCGGCTATAGGCCTCATGCCGCGAGAAGATACGAAGATCCGCCGTCCACCCTGGAGTGTTTTTCCCGTCGGCTTCCTCCAACAGTGTCAATGGTTAGATTTGATAAAGGAAATATATTAATCTAATAAATACTAAGTACACCCAGCCAACAGGTGGTTAGATGGGAGGGGAGACGGGTGGCGGCGAGCGAGAGGTTTTCTCTAGTGGTTTCAAATTTTTCTCTAGAGTCTTAATTTTCTATTCATCATAAAGGTAGAAAGTGAATATGTGTGCTCGATGTTTCCTACTCGTCCTTGAAGAGGAGACTGGAAGGGCATTTCTCTTCTAAGTGGTTTTGGGTGTTTGTTAACAACATAAGTGAGATCTTACCGTGTACAAAATTACTATAGGTATAATTGATGAAATGCACAAGACGATGGTTGACCACTCAAAAAGGAGAAAAGATAAAAAACGGTGGCCCGTAGATTTAATATTTATTTGAGTCGTAGGTCATGAGGGGTTGCTCAATGGAAAGTCTGGGAAATCATTTACCTGCACATGTACTCTTTTGCACCCAGATATTTCCTAGAAAACAATGGTGAAGATTGTTCCATAAAAGTTTAGAGGTTGTTTGGAACAGCCCGGAGACTGCGGTACTGCTAGGCTGGAGACTCCGGTGTAAATACACCGGAGTTTTCAGACTCAGCGCAGCCAGAGACTCCGGCCTATTTAAGTCTGAATATTGCTAAGGATCTGCGCGTTGGCGTGCACCTCTGGTGCCCTGTGCGGAGCCTGGACGGAGACTTGGAAATTTCTGGTCTGGCCGGAGTTTCCGGGCCCCTCGTGGCCGAAAACTCCGCCCAGGCCGGAGACTCCGGGGAAAGTTTTCTTGCAACGGCTAGAATTTTGGGTACACAATATAAAGACTTCTTCTTCCTGGAGGAGGGTGCCATGACCAGAATTATCTCACCCACCATTGCTGCAAGCTTTAAATCGCTAGATATCTCTCTCTACCCACTCAAAAATCTTATCCTTCTAAAATTTGAGAGAGTTGACCTAGATCTATACTTTCATCAAAAGAATTTGATTTCCCTCTCCATTTCATTGAGAAACTTGTTACTCTTGGGTCCATTGGAACCCTAAACGGAAGTGGTCATCTTCATGGCTAGATTAGTTGGAAGCTTTCAATTGAGTTGTGGAGCGTGCCTCAACCTTGTGTTTCTTGTGGCTTTGGGAGTCACGAGAATTTAGTGGGAGTCTCCAATTAAGTTGTGGAATGTGCCTCATTCTTGTAAATGTTTGGTTGCCGACCTCGAGAGTAACATATAGTAGCTCGTGGCACTCCGCATTGGTGGGGGCACAAAGGAGATATGGTGTGCCATATGACGGTTATACGGTGATCACTTTGTGACTCCGCATCGCTCCAACAGATACTAGCTTCCTTTGTGAAGTGAAGTTCGGGTTAAAATCTATAGTTGCACACTTTATAGAATGAGGAAGATGAAATACAAATTCCACAAACGATTTAGATTTATAGAAGAAATAATTTGAAATCCCTATGGAATCCAATATTCGAACTCGGGTAGGCTGCATGCACACCCAAATACTCAAAACTAAAATGACAAGTTTTCTCAAACCTCATATCAATTTGATCTGAAATTTACCAAATTGGCTAGATTTACGACAGTGGTTTCAATTTTTTCGTTACAATTCTAATTTTTCAGTTTGATCACAAAGCTAAAAAGGAAAAAAGGCGGCGGAAGAAAATGCCCGACGACGAGCGAGCTTTTCTCATGGCGTAGGGCGGATGATGATGTTACAAACGCACGAATCTGGAAGGCCAAACCATCCACGAACGGATAAGGGGCACTCCTTCCGCGGTACTAGTACAGTGGAGACTGGAGAGAGACGAAAGCGGCAACCAGCAACAGATGGCGGCCATGGCGATGCCCACCTTTCATCTCGCCCCTGACATGCCGCCCGTCTCACGCCTCTGCTTTGGTTTGCCCCCGTATTCATCACGTGTCTCCTGCTTCGCCCACGGTTCAGTGCTGACTAGATTTCTTCACAGGGACCATGACGATGGGGGAGCAGAGCGGGCCGCCGGAATCGCTCCGCCTCCTCGACGCCGCCTTCGACGCCGGCGTCAACTTCTTGGACTCCGCCGAGATGTACGCCTTGTTCTTTTATCTTCCCGCGCCTTCCAAGAAACACCTCAACCGCGCTCAAGTAAATCCCATTGCGAAATTGCGAAGCAGGTACCCAGTTCCGCAGCGCGGGGAGACGCACGGGCGCAGCGAGGAGATCGTCGGCCGCTGGCTGCGGGCCCGTAGGATCCCCCGCGACAGCGTCGTGCTCGCCACCAAGGTCAGCTTTTCGTCAGCGGTCAATATGCACCACTGAACTTTTTTCATTGCGAGGCAGAGCACCACTGAACTGAATTCCAATCTCACGCTATGATGCCATGCTGCATTGGTAGGAGACAGGTGGCCGGGCCATCTGGTCAGATGACGTGGATCCGCGGCGGGCCGGCGGCTCTTGATTCCCGGAACATCACTGAGGCAATCGATAGTAGGTTGGTGGTCAGTGAGTATAAACTGTTTCGTGTTGCAAACTCTGTTGTTCTGTTCAGAACTTCATGTGCTTGCAGCTTGCTTTGATCATTCCGTGCTAATCAGCATTAGTCTTTTTTTTCTGAATGATTATCTAGCACATTGCCGGTTCCTATAGCCTGTTTGCTTAGTTAAACAAATAATATTTTAGCTCATGCTATATGAATGTATGTTATACTCTCATTTTGTGTTCTTCGTTGCAGTTTGCACAGGCTGGGTGTAGATTACATCGACCTTTACCAGATACATTGGCCTGACCGGTCTGTACAGCAAAGATCATTTTATACATGTAGTGGTAATGCCATGTTTCTTGCTTGTATCATGTGCACCTCGAGTCCTAAAACAAGGCGCGCTGAAATTGCAGTTATGTTCCAATGTTTGGAGAGACAGAATACGACCCGAGCCGCCAGTACGCAGCTGTACCGATGGAAGAACAGCTAGAGGCTCTTGGAAAAGGCATAGATGCGGGCAAGGTATGCTGGGGGTTCTGTCAGTGTTACATTTTTCCTATTCATCCGAGTTATATTTCCTTTTTGCCAGCTCATGCCTTGATGGTACTAGATCAGGTACATTGGCCTTAGCAATGAAACACCATATGGATTGATGAAGTTCCTTCAACTGAGTAGGGATTTGCAGCTGCGCTCCAAGATACTAACAGTCCAAGTAAGCAGTTGATTCTGGTTGTTATCATCTACTCCCTCTGTTCCAAATTAATTGACTTGTGTTTGTCCAAATACGGATGTATCTATACTTGTTTAGTGTCTAGATACATTCGTTACTAGACAAATGCATGTCAAGTAATTTGGAACGGAGGGAGTAGATCTATATTGTTTCAGACTTCCAGTACCAGATAACACTTAATACTTCCATACTTATACTTTTTCAGAACTCGTACAACCTGATGTGTCGAAATTTTGATGCTGGATTGGCAGAATGCTGCCATCACGAGAGGTATCTATATTAGAGCCCTGTAATCTCCAGGTAGACACTTTTGTGGGTGACAACTATTGCCACCTCAGTCTGTAGCTCCTTTGTACAAGCTGTCACTAAGCTGCCTTGTTAAACCATCACATTTGCAGAATCAGTTTGCTGGCCTACAGCCCTATGGCAATGGGCATACTTTCAGGGAAGTACCACTCACCCGATGATAGTGGTCCACCAGATGCACGAATGAATCTTTTCAAAGGTGCACGTTGTACATTTTAAATAGGTTCATAGCCAGGTTCCACAGTCCCTGTTATTTTGGTTTTGTCCTCTGTGTCATCGCTATTTCTCCTGATTTATAGGGAGGTACTCTGAAGGTGAATCCCGATACAATCTTCAGAATCTCAAACTGGAATCAGCAGTGAAGGTCTTATAAATTGTTTCAGGAATACAAAAGAATATGTACATTGTGGCAAACCTCGTCCTTAGTGCTTATACATAGTTGTTATAAATTGTTTCAGGAGTACAAAAGAATTTCTATTAAGCATGGCATTTCTCCAGCAGTGCTAGCTATTGGTATGTTACCTCGTATTTTTTGTTCTACATAAATTTACATCTCTAACTGTGTACTGTTGATACTTTCAGCATTTGTACTGAGACACCCCCTTGTGGGATCAGCTGTTTTTGGTGCAACTAAATTACAGCAGCTTGACGAAGTTCTTCAGGCAACAAAGATCCATCTTTCTGAGGAAATTGTTGCAGAGATCAATGATGTCCATGCAAGATATCCCAATCCTTGCCCATAACTCTAAAATCGACCCTTTCTGTTTCTTAATTCATATGTCAACATGATCAGTAGGACTAGCAACTTTTTCAGAGATGAGTTAGTCATCTACTTGTCTTAGATATTAATTCCAGCCTTCACAATGTTGTCAAGAAATATGTAAGATGTCTGAAATCAAATAGATTTACCTGCAAGATCACTTATATATCTTCTCATATTCCCTTCAAAACTCAGAATGTCCAGGTACAACATTTCTCTCATTGAAGGATATGAGTGTGTGCTCATTAGCAGGTCCCATCCTGACAGAAGCCAGTAGTTCGGATAGTAAAAAAGACTCTTGACTTCTCATGGGAAAAAGACATGCATCATGTTATGCAGAGTGATTCAAACCATTTTAACAACTGCAGTAGCTTTTCAGTCTCGTCAGTTCATCTCAACCAGAATGGCATACATAAAGTCTGTTTTTCTTGCAAAAAAAATGTATCTATGCCAAATTGGAAGCTCGGCTCAGAACCGAACTAGCATTAATACAACACAATTTTACAAAGCCAAGAGCCCAGCAGAAGGTCTTCCCTCTTGGTGTATCATGTAACAAGTTGGGATGATAAAGAATGATGGGCTGAGACAGGAGCTATAATCTAAAGAGTATCTTGTGTCTAGGAACATACATGTAAAACAGTGTAGTATTTGGTTTGGTTTGCTCTAACATCTCAAATACAATAGTCGAGTCTTTCCTCTGGACATTCATATGCTTCTGGTGGCAGGAACGAGCGTAAACTTAATGGGAATATATATAGAGAGAGGGCAGACATAATAAAAGGTACTCCCTCCGTTCCAAATTAGATGACTTTCATCTGGCCACATGTAGATGTATCTAGACATGTTACAAGTATATATACATCCACATTTGGACAAATGGAAGTCAGCCACATGTAGATGTATCTAGACATGTTACAAGTATAGATACATCCACATTTGGACAAATGGAAGTCATCTAATTTAGAATGGAGCGAGTACCATCCATTCATGTGTATAGTGTGTTGGCTCCTTCCTTCCAATCGACACTATCAATTCATTCTAGCGACCGTCATGATTTACTGGTTTTCAAAATCTTGATCGTACTAGGTATGTTTAGTGAACCAGCGACACGCTCATGCTTGAATCATGAGGGGCATTAACCGATGTAGTAGATCATGCTTCTTGTGCCATCTACAAACGCCACTATAGCTCCTTAAGAAATACCAGTACATGGAGCTATTGTTGCAGTCAGGGCTAACATAAAAACCGTATGTAACGTACAATTTCTTACCATGTGTATATATGGAGAGGGTGATTTGCCGTGTATCAATTTTGTGGAGAAAAAGAATGACGATAATACATATATCTACATATACTAATCTCCCTAGAATCTTTGCCCTCTCCTTGCTTCTCATCTCCTCTAATAGGGTAGTGACACCACACCATATGATGGACCTCACTCATATCTCATTTTATAGTTCACACCTTATAAAAATATTGTTGGATACATACACAATACTTTATAGTTCACACCTAGAAAAAATAAAATTGTTGGATACATACACATGTTTTGAATATATTTGTCAAATTTTCAGTGAAAAAATTGGTATTTCCAGCTACACAAAAAAGAAAATTATGGTGTGAAAAAGGAAAAATAGCTCCATTTCCCACTCAAAATTTCTCTTTTTGTGTGGCCTAAATTGAAAAAAATATTATTTTTACAAAACTTATAGAGCACGTATAATATGTACATTAGTTGTATGATTTGCCAAATCTTAAATCTGGATATAGCGTTTTGATTTATGTAAAAAAAAGATAAAGACTTTAAAGCTCTCTCCCTTATCCTTTCTCTGCCGCCAGTGCCCACCATAGCATCACGCAGCCTATGCGTGACACCATTTCTCTCCATCCGCTTCCCTCGAGCCGTGACGAGGGGTTAACTCATCAAATCCCATGGTTAAGGACCTCGGGTTGAGATTACGGGGAGAGAACGTGGTAGAGCTGGTAGTTTCGTCGGCTGACAAGCAAAAGCAGGGATTTACCCAGGTTCAGGCCTCCGGAGAGTAACACCCTACTTCCTGCTTGTCTGGTATTGATATGAGGGTATATGCAAGCTACAATGGAGTCCCGGCGAGATGTCGATCTCGCTAGGATTTTGGTGGTTCGAGTATTGCGTGTCCCCTCATCGGCGGCCCTCCCAGCCTTTATATAATAGGCTGGGTCTCGGGAGTTCGCAACCGACTCAGATTTACAAGTAAGAAAAGTCTAAACCGACTATGGCTACGTCTAACTTGGAGGATACTCCGTCTTCTTGGGCCTTCCTTTATGGGCTTCATGTAGGCTCTTGATAGTTGGGCCTAGTCGATATGTGCACCAGGTACCCTCATGGTAGGGTAACCGAAAGGTATATCCCTCTCAGTAGCCCCCCGAGTACTTGTCTGAGTCGAAGAATCGGGCATGGACTCATTCATCAGTGCACGTCATATTCTTTGTACCTGTGTTTATGATTGGAATTCCTGTATGAATAGCACATTTTGTCTGGCTTAGTCGATTATTTCATCGACTACAGTTTTGCTTATGATAATCTAGGGATAATAACTTAGTAGGCCCGGTACACACGACGGATCGGGACCGGTTAACTGCACATTCGGGCAAAACCTTACTAGCTTTCAATCAAACTCGAGTCCCCGGACTCGAATCTAGAACAGACTGGTCAGACTCGACTCAGGCCGTTGAGTTCTTACTGAATCGTTCTGCAGTATAACTTTGAGATTACCCAACGCGTCCGTCGGGATTTTTCATCATGTCTACTGACACGGAAAGTTTTAAGGATTAACGCTGCTGGAGCGGTTCTTAGCCCAGCTCGACAGATCGGCGGGTCTTACCTTTGCACTTATGCATGCAGCATCCGAGGTATTTGCGGCGGACGCAACTCGGGAATTTATCGTGTATGATTTTGTGTTACATTTTGCTTATCAACTGAGTCGAGTACTTTGTCGACTGATCCTTCGCCATTATTCTATCGGGTGCGCGACAGCGCTCCCGATGGGAGTAGCCCCCGAGATTGTGCTTTATTGCTTGCAATGGAGGATAATCTCAAATCTTTTTATCCCGTACATATTCAATCGAAGAATTTTTTGATGCGCTCCCGATGGGAGTAATATGTTTCAGTCGAAGAAACTATCGAGTGCCGTTATGTCTTGTGTTACGTAACTTGCAATTTCACCCTCAAAACAACCGAGGCGGTCGAACGACCGGCTTTGCCTGAGTTCTGATTTTCACCCTCGAACTCGGCGAGGCGGTCGAGTGACCGGTTATGCCTTGAGAGGACTCGAATGCTTTTAAAGGGAGATGCTTGTGGTGACGTCAGGGATGACGCATTTGGCGACTGCACCTTCTGACAGAGCGGTGGCGTGCGCAATATGACCGATGGGACGTGAAATATGTGGGCCCAGGTTTGCAGTGCTGACGAAAAAACGGTGCCGTTTGAACTGGATTTGACGGCTGAAGCGCGGTTTTTATGGGGACGTGATGATGGTCTCCTAGATTCCCGTGCGTAGTGGGCGGAGTGGGCGGCAACGGTTGCGCTCCGTGACTGCCACGTGTACAGTTAGATGTGGATGGCGACCCACGATCTCTAATCAACGGTGAGGATCTGTGTCCTGTACGCATAAGTATGGGACCGGCGTGGTAAATTAGTTTTTACTTGCCATTTGCTCCCCGCCGCCTCTCCTTCTGCATCTTCTTCTTCCTCGCGCTCTACTTGCATAGCCACCGTAGCCATGGCCAAGACGGCGAAGAGGAAAGCTGCAGCGGATGCCGCGGCCCCCACGGCGCCGAACGTCACCGCCCCGGGCGCAGGTGGCGCGGCGCCACTGAAGAAGAAGGCTGGAGGCTGGACGAGGTCCAGTATGATAGCCTCGAAGCTGGACGGATACCGGCGGGACGGGTGGCTACCCTCCACCGCGCTGCTGCCTGCTCACGTTCCCGATGCTGAGGTAAGCCCTCAACCCAGGGAGGGCGAACACGTATGCTTCCATGACTTCGTGAACAAGGGCTTCTCCTTACCTGTTCACGACTTCGCGCGTGCGCTGATGTACGCATACAAGGTGCAGTTGCACGATTTCACCCCCAACTCCATGTTGCACATTGATGTTTTCTTTGTGATTTGTGAGTGCTTTCTGGGGGTTCATCCGCATTGGGCTCTTTGGAAGAAGATCTTCAATGTGAAGAGGAACACCGGCCCGGACGGTGTGTATGTCGTTGGCGGCTTCAAAATCCAGGCTCACAAGGAGGTCGAGTACTTCGACATCCAACAGGTCGAGTCAGCGCAGAACTGGCGCAAAAAGTGGTTCTACGTCAGCGCGCAGCAAGACAGACTGCCCGCGTTTGACGCCAACGCGCCTCTGGTGAAGACCTGAGCCTGGTTGCATCAGACAACTACTGTGGAGGAGGCTGAGGCGAAGCCTTTGATGGAGAAGATGGCCAAACTTATGAAGACTGTCGGCCACGAAGTGAGCGGCTTTCATCTGATTGCGACTTTCATCAAGCGGGGCGTGCAGCCTTTGCGGGTGCGAGCGCACCCGATGTGGGCGTTCCAGGGCGCGCACGACCCGACGCGATTGGCTGGAGAAGAGGGCTTGCCATCAGCAAGGGAAGTAGAGACCAGGGTGCGGTCAATCACCAAGCTGACCGCAAAGGACAGCTGCCCCCTCGACTGCCCCCGCGACGCGTTCGACAGCGACCATCCACTGCCCGCGGTACGTTTTTGTCTTATGCTTAATATTTCATGGGTAATGTATGCCTGTTAGCGATGTAAGTACATCTGGTATGTGCAGAATTGGGCTCCTGCCAAGCGCTTCCCTCCACTTCCCGAAGATGGGGAAACGGCAGAGGTGGAGATTTTGTTGGCCGAGGGCGAGGCCGATGATATTTCTCTCGCTTCTGCTCACACGCCTACTGACGAGGTGGAGGAATCTGAGCAGGAGGAGGAAGAACTGCCTCCGCCTAAACGGCGCCGTGCAGTCGAGACTGCATCGACTGTGGACAGCTCACCCCCACCTGCTGCACATGGTGAAGACTCGGGCTCTTCTTCACCTGACGCGAGAGGGCCAAGGGCGGTGACCCCGCTGCGCACGGCCTCTCCAGCTAAGTCACCGTCGTTCGAGGCATGCTTGGATTATGATGCCTTGATGCTTTCTGACGACGAGGAAGTCAGGTGAAGACTTTTGCCGAAGATTTGTGCTTTGCTGTATGTTTTCCTTTGACAACTGACGCTTTGTTTTTGTGCAGCCCGGGTGAGGATGATTTGCCCAAGGATGACCTCTCACCGAATGCTCCCGAAGCGATGCCAGTGTCACCTTCGGGTGAGGCGCTTCGGGCGGAGGCTCAGCCAACTTCTCCGGCGAGTCCTCATCCCAACCCGCACGAAGACGCGCCTTCCACGTCGAGTGGTGCGCTGCCCTCATGCTATAACCATGTAAGTATTATGCTGAACCCTTCAATGTTTTATCGGGTGCGCGACAGTGCTCCCGATGGGAGTAGCCCCCGAGGCTATGTGCAACTAGCATAGTTGGGCATAGGCTCAAACCCGAGTGTTTATGTTTTGTGTGTTATTTTGCTGAATCCTTCTTTGCCGCACAGTCGTTCATCCGCACTCTCCTTGAGTCGGGTGAAACGTATTTGCAGGTGGAGCACGAGCGCGATCAACTGCGAGCCAAGGTGGAGCAGCTGGACCGTAAGAATCCCATGACCTCTGTTTACGAATGTTTGATGAATCTGTTTGCTAATCTGTTTCCTTGCGCTGTTGTTAGGTGACAAGGCGACGGCCTTAACCCATGCGCAGGAGCTGGAGAAAGAGCTTGCCGCCGAACGCGAGGGCGTGTAGCAGAAGCTCAAAGAAGCGGAGGATCGCGAGACCCTCCAAATTCATCGACTCCGCTCGCTATCCCATGTGATGGGAGGTAATATTCTGACAGAGGTATCGTGTTTGACGAATTTTGTCATGATTCTAACTTGTGATTTCCCAACAGAGCTTGTTGGTGTCGCCCCGGCTGCGGATGAGGGCTCACTCGAGGATGCAGCGAGCGCTTTTGATAGGATATGCGCGCGGGCCCGGGACGCCCTTCGGAGGTCCACGAGTACGCTGTCATCTGTCTACCAGACCGTCCTGCCGAAGAACAAGCTGCCCGCAACTGTGGAGGCATTGGCCGATGTCTTTGCGCCTGGTACATCTACCATGGCAAATTACGCCCGAGCTCAGATGGTAGGTGGATCTGAGACCACCTTCATTTTGCTGATGGGACACGGTATAGCAGGCGACTTCGAGAAAGTTGTAGCTGGATTTCCGAAGAATTCTGAAGGAAAATCCGCCGTGACCAACTCGAAGAAGAAGGAGGCGGGGACGCTGTCACGGAAGATGGTGACTATGCTCGAGCAGCGCGTCGCCACCATGTCCGAGCGTGCCGCTCGCGCCTCTAGGGCTAGATCTGAATCAGCTTCATAGACAGCGTAGCTAGCTTGCCCTCGCTTTTGACCTGTTTGTAATGAACTTGAATGCCGTATGGGGGCTTTTGATTAATATGCTCTTATGACCTGCACCCCTTATGCCTATAATATGTCTGAAATTTGGAAAAAACAGCCCCCGAGCTTGCTGGTCGGGGTTTTTGTGAGTGATATATGGAGCTTATGTTTGAACTTTGGTTTTATGTAGTCTGAAGCGCGTGGCGCGTCGACTGATCAAACTTCGGGGAGTTCTTCTTCCAAGCCAAGCACCCGAAGTGTCAACGACCAAAAGCTTATTGACTACCTTACACAGAAATTCACGACGATGGAGAGAGAGCTGATGGAGACGAAGGACGCCCTTGCCGATCTTCAGTCGAGGCCATCACCAGCAACGGAGCGAGAGTTATTTCTGCTGGCGTAGCTGGACAAAGTGAATCTTCAACTCGAATGTGAGTACACTCGATTCAAAATATTGTCTTTGCCAAGTTTGTTGACGAAATGTCATTGTGTTATGCTTGCGCAGGTGCATGCTTCGACAAACCGAAAGAGGAAGCTCGGCTGCGCGAACGTTTGGATGATCAGGCCAATAGACCGGAGTATTCGACCCACCCTTTCTGGTCAGATCGGGCAAGAAGTCGAGTGCTTGTTCTGCTTCAAAACCGCGCCTGGCGCGTGGCCATTGTGCTTGAGACCTACAGGCTGGCTTTGTCCAGAGTGCATCAGGCGTTGTTTCCCTTAAACGAACAGCCGGAAGGTCTGCCAGCTTTGTTGGAGAAGTTTCGTAGAGGCAAGGCCATCAAGAGATTTGTGCGAGAGCAGCTCATCGGCGGAGCAAATGTTGCACTCGCATTTGTGCGGACCCATTATCCAAACATTAACTTGAAGAGAATTGCTCAGAGACCCGCGCCCGTGCCTGGTGGCGGTCCTGTGCCTATGCAGGAGCACTACTAAGAGACTCGTACGGACGCGCTGGTACTGATTCACCGAGTGTTGAAAGAGGAGGAGGAATGGGCCGTACCAAAGGATGAACCTGCAAAATAGGCTAGGCCTATATTTGGTTAGAAATTTGTGTAGAGTTTACCTGATGAATTTTTGCGATCTGCGTGTATGTAACACATGTATGGGGTTCAGCCCCCCGAGTATAAGTTCTGTATAGTTTTCATGTCGCGCAGCCCCCGAGTGTCCGGGTGAGTGCGAGAGATTGTACTCGTCGCGACCCAGCCCCGAGCACTCGAGTGTGGCTGCAGAGCGTTTTTTGCTTGAACTTTGTGCGGTGCAGCCTCTGATTCTTCGGGTGCGTCGGTGGTTGTGCTTATGTTTGACCTGTTGGCACAGCCCCCGAGTGATCGGGTGTGGCTGTTTTTTGTTTTTGCATTGGTTGTGCGAATAGTAAACAGAGAAGAATAGAGGAACATTGATTATATTCCACTTTTGAATGTTAAGCTGCAGGCCGCCTCATTAAAAACCTTCCAGCCCCCGTAGGTACCCTGGTAAGGAAAAGAGCGCGTCTGAAACCTGCAGCCATCCGACATATCGCCTATTACATTGTATGACTGAGCAGTCTAAGCATAGAAACGGCGCAGGTGCGCAACGTTCCAAGGATTGTGCGAAAGTTCGCCTGTCTTCGCGTGCTTCAGTCCGTAAGCGCCACCGTCGATGACCTCGGTGACGATGAACGGTCCCTCCCATGGGGAGGCGAGCTTGTGCAGCTTCTTCTGCTTAAGCCGAAGCACCAGGTCGCCAACCACGAAGGACCTGGTGTGCAGTCGACGGCTATGGTAGTTGCGGAGATCCTGCTGATAGACAGCTGTGCGAGCCAGGGCCGTGTCGCGTGCTTCTTCGAGCAAGTCGACTGCGTCTTCGAGTGCTTCTTCTGCGTCGTCTTCGTTGTATGCTGTCACCCTTGGTGCATCGAACTTTACATCGGATGGCAGGATTGCCTCTGCGCCATAGACCATGAAAAATGGTGTGAATTGTGTTGAAGCGTTAGGAGTTGTGTGCAAGCTCCACAGTACCGACGGAAGTTCTTCAACCCAAGCACCCGCGGCTATTTTGAGTGGCACCAGGAGGCGTTTCTTGATTCCGCTGCACATGAGTCCATTGGCTTTTTCGACTTGGCCATTGGACTGCGGGTGTGCCACAGATGCATAGTTGAGCGTGATGCTTTGCTCTTTGCAGTAGGAACGGAATTCTTCAGCCGTGAAGTTTGTGCCGTTATCAGTTATGATGCTGCTTCGGACGCCGAAGCGGTAGATGGTGGTCTTTATGAAGTTAACTGCCGTAGTAGCAGTCGAATTTGTGATGGGGACTGCTTCGATCCACTTTGTGAACTTGTCAACTGCCACCAGGAGATGAGTGTGTCCTCCGTGCGAAGATTTTTTGAGTGGCCCAACCATATCTAGCCCCCACTGGGCAAAAGGCCAGGCCAATGGTATTGTCTTCAATGCTGATGCAGGTGCATGCGGCTTTGTGGCAAATTTTTGATAGCCGATGCACCTTTTGACTATGTCCTCTGCGTCCTTGAGTGCTGTGGGCCAGTAAAAACCGGCTCGAAGCTTTGGCTACGAGTGATCGACTGCTGGCGTGATGTCCGCAGGTACCTGCATGAATATCTCGAAGGATGGCTTTGCCATCTTCGAACGTGATGCACCATTGGAACATACCTGATATGCTGTGTTTGTACAACTCGCCATTGATGATAGTGTATGCTTTAGACCGTCGAGTGACACATCGTGAGTCAGTTATGTCATCGGGTAGCTCGTTGCGGAGTATGTATGCCAGGAAAGATTGAGTCCAAGTTGGCTCAATGAGGAGTACCTCGACTGGCGGGTTGTAACACCCCGGCCACCCCGGGCCGGGCCTGTCACCCCTGGCAGCTCTCTAGGATCTCTAGACTGGCCCCACAGATCAACACCGGTTTTTTCTGCGCACTTTGTCCTCACTCGTGCGCACCCGGGAACGAGTTCCCGGTCGGTCACCCATCCTTGGACTGCTCCGGGCCACGCACGCTTAACCTCGGAGTTCTTTCCAGATGAACTTTCGGAAAAGAAGTTGCAACTTGTTGACATGAGTATTCTATCAATCCTATTAAGCCCTGAGCCAAGATCTCACATCCTTCCCCCCTTAGAAGACCGACGCCCTCGTCGGTCAACCCCCAATCCAGGAACTTCCCCTCTTGGCACCCGTCTGTGCGTCCAGTGCTGACACATGTCCCACATGTCCGCGCCCCTGACCCGCACACGCCCGAGTTACCGCGTGGGTCGTCTCTGATACCAAATTTAACACCCCGACCCAGGGGTGGGTCGGGGTGTTACACGGGTCCTCTGTGCTGGGTGTTTTGCTCTTGGCTGGTGCGGTCGATGTAGGAGGTGCCCGTTTTTACTTGATTGATCTGTGCTCAAGGCGCTCGAGAAAAACACCAGGTGGAACTTGCGCCTTGGTTGAGCCTAGATTGGCTAGTATGTCTGCTTCCTCGTTGTTTTCTCTCCCTATGTGTCGCAACTCGCAGCCCTCAAAGCTGCCCTCCATTACGTTGTACAGGTCGCGGTAGGCGATCATGTTGTTTGCTATGGCGTCACAGGCCTTCATTGTTTGCTGCACCACCAGATTCGAGTCACCGTAGATCATTAATCGAGTGCACCCGAGAGTTTTGGCCATCCGCATGCCATGAATCAAGGCTTCGTACTCGGCCTCATTGTTTGATGGTAACTCGAATCCCATTTGTAGGACGTAGCGAAGCTTGTCTCCTTTTGGCGATATGAGGATGACACCTGCGCCTGCACCTTCGTTTTTCTTGGACCCGTCGAAGTACATGGTCCATGAGTTGGACATATCTGGCGCTCCAGGCAACTGAGCTTCGATCCACTCGGTTGTGAATTCGGGTAAGACTTGTGCTTTGATGGCCTTTGGGTGATCATATCTGATGTCCCTTGGTCCCAGCTCGATGAGCCATTTTGCGACTCTACCAGTTGCGTTGGGGTTTGTGAGAATATCCCCGATCCCTGAGTTACTGATTATAGTGATCGGGTGTTCTGCGAAGTAGTGCGTCAGCTTACTTGATGACATGAACACGACGTAGGCTAGCTTTTGATAGTGCGGGTACCGCTGTTTTGATATGGAGAGGACCTCACTCAAGTAGTAGACTGGGCGTTGTATGCTTTGGGCGTGTCCCTCTTCCATGCGTTCGACCACCAGTACGGTACTCACCACCCTGTTGGTAGCCGAGACGTACAGGTATAGCGGTTCCCGCTCCTTAGGTGCGACGAGGATTGGAGGGCTTGTGAGGACTCGCTTGAGATCCGTGAAAGCTGCTTCGGCTTCCGGCGTCCACTCCAACTTGTCTGCTTTCTTCATCAGTTGATAGAACGGAAGTGCTTTTTCGCCTAGTTTGCTGATGAAGCGGCTGAGCGCCGCCACTCGACCTGCTAATTTTTGTACGTCATGAAGCTTTGAAGGCCTTTGCATTGTCAAGATGGCCTGTATTTTCTCCGGGTCCGCCTCGATTCCACGAGCTGAGACTAGATAACCCAAGAGCTGCCCGGCTGGTACGCCGAACGTGCACTTCTTAGGATTGAGCTTGATGTGGAAGTGCTTGAGGTTGGCGAACGTCTCTCGCAGGTCGTCGAGTAGTGTGTTTCTTCCCTTGTTGTGATGACAATGTCGTCCACATATACTTGGACGTTTCGTCCGATCTGCTTTTTGAGGCAATCTTGCATCATGCGCTGGTATGTCGCACCCGCGTTTTTGAGCCCAAAGGGCATGGTTGTGTAGCAGTAGACCCCGAGTGGGGTTATGAACGCCGTTCTCTCTTCATTTCTACCTTCATCCTTATCTGGTGGTAACTTGAGTAAGCGTCAAGGAAGGATAGGCATGCGCATCCGGCGGTCGAGTCGACGATCTGGTCGATTCGAGGCAGCGGGAAGTGATCCTTTGGACAGCATTTGTTGAGGGCTGTGAAGTCCACGCACATCCGAAGGATATCTGTATGCTTTTTTTTCTACAAGTACGGGGTTAGCCACCCATTGTGATTTCTTGATTTCTCGGATGAACCCTGCCGCGAGTAGTCTATCAACTTCAGACTCGACGGCGGTTCTTTTTGGGCCGGAAATGCGGCGCATTGTTTGTTTTACTGGCTTGACATCTGGAAACAGTTGGAGAGAGTGCTCGGCGAATTCCCAGGGGATACCTGGCATGTCGGCTAGACACCACGCAAATATCTCCCAGTTCTCACGGAGGAATTCGACGAGCACGCTTTCCTATGCGATAGGCAGACTCGACAATACATTGACTACCTTGGACGGATCGGTCGGGTGCACCTGATGTGACCTTGTGTCATTTGTTGCGTTGAACGCTCTGTCGACTGCCAATTTTTTGTGTTCCTGCATGAGTGTGCGGTCGTTGGAAATCGACAGATCGGCGAGTGCCTCTTCCATACCGAACGTCTCAGAGATTTTGCTGAACTCGCGGTCGCAAGAATCGGACCTTTGAAAGTTTCCAGTGACAGTGATGACTCCTTTTGGCCCTGGCATCTTTAGCTTGAGGTATGCATAATGTGGGACTGCCATGAATCGAGCGAACGTTGGGCGTCCAAGTATGGCATGGTATTGTGACTTCCAGTCGACGACCTCGAACTCAATCGATTCCGTCCTGAAGTGACTTGGGTCCCCGAACGTGACGTCGAGTTGTATTGTGCCTTCTGGGCTGACTGCTTTGCCTGGGACGATACCGTGGAAGGTATTTGTGGATTTCGGTAGATTTTCGACTGACCTGTTCATTCTGCGGAGTGTGTCTGCAAAGATGATGTTGATGCCGCTGTATCCATCCATGAAGACTTTGGTCATGGCGTAACCTCCAATTTGCGCGTCGAGTACCAGAGCTGCGTGCCCTGGTCGAACTACAGCTGGGGGGTGGTCCTCCCGGCTGAAGTTTATGGCAGTTTCGGATCCCTTCAAAAATTCAGGAACAGCAGGAGGTGCCATGACAGCCATGTTCAACTGTCGAGTGCGTAGTTTTTGCTGCCTATTGGAGGGGCGACCCTTCTGTATCATGTACATCTGCCCTTGAGGCTGAGGGTACCGATCCTCCTCTACCCGAGGTACGGGGTGTATGGTGCCCGCAACATGTCCGCCTGCGGCATGCTGTGGTGGTGGTGGTGCCATCAGGGCAGGTACAGTGTTTGGCTGAGGTGCAGTTGCGGCGGGTGCCTTTCTGAGATGCATGTATTCAGATGCCAATTTGTCGAATTCTCTACAGTTCTTCAACGAGTGATTGGAGCGCAATTTTCCGTCCTCCCCTTTGTACAGGTGGAATCTGCAATAGTCATCCATCTTGTCATCGAATGAGCGCTCGTTTTGTGCATCAGAACGCGGCTTTCGCCACTCTTGCTTCTTGTAGCTGTTACTTCGTTGCTCGCGGTCTCGACTATCCCGGCGATCATCCGGCCTCCGGTCGCATCTATCTTGGTCGTCACGGGGTTGTGTGAACCCAGCCGCCATGAACTCGGATCTGTCGTCGTCGTAATGACGTTTGGAATGCTTGCGCCTCCGATCATCTCTGTATGTGTCCCTGCGGCTTCGGCTGCCGCTGTCATGGTTGTCGCGTGGTGAAGAGGAGCGGGTTGCTCGCACCGAGTCTTCTCCATCAGCCCACTCAGTCGCGATTTTTATGAGGTTAGCCATGGAGGTTGGCTTTTCTCGACCAAACGCTTCTTTGAAATCTCGCCTGGCGAGACCCATGATGAAGGCGTCCATGGCCCTATCTTCCGATATTGCGCCGACTGAGTTGCGTATGGTGGTCCATCGCCGTATGTATGATCTCAATGTTTCGTCTGATCGCTGAGTGCAGGCTCTCAGTTCTTCGAATGTTTTCGGTCGCTCGCACAGAGGTTCGAAGTTCTTGATGAAGTCTCTGCGGAAGTGATCCCACGAGTCGTATGACGACGGAGGTAGCGCCTTGAGCCAGTCGCGGGCTGTACCTTCGAGCATGAGTCGTATGTATTGCATTGCCGTAGTATTCGTGCCTCGTTGGCATGAGACGGCGAGTCTGTAGTCTTCTAGCCATCCTGAAGGTTCCTGTCGACCTGTGTACTTGGGTTGTTCAGATGTTAGCTTGAACCCTTTGGGCATCCGTGTCTCGCGGATGCGGCGAGTGAAACACAAGGCTCCGCATGGCTCGGGCTCCCGGTCGGAATATGAGTCGCTACTGGAAGACCTTCGAGATCTGCTTCTGCTGGACCTGTGTCGGTGTGTGCCTTTCCTTGTTTCCTCTGAGTGGTGACTGCGACCACTACGATCGTGTGCTGCCTGTCGCGAGCTGACTATGTTGCGATCTCGACTCCCTCCTAGAGTTTTTGCATCCGGATGTATGGCCTTCACCACTAGAGCCAGTGATTTGAGCTGTTGGCGATGCAGGGCTGCGTTGGGATCGTCCGCCGGAGGCTGCATTGCTTTGAGGTAAGCACCCATAGAGAAAAGAGCACCCGCAGCTGTTTTGGGTACTGGGATTCCTTCGTCGTCGTGTGTCATGAATGACAAGCCTAGGTTGCGAGTAATTGCCTCCCTCTCATCTTCCGGAAGGCGTGCCAGCCTCGATCTGCCTCTTGGGCTCGCCCGCCCTGTGGAGCTAAGTGATAGTTGTCTTCTTCGTGCGCTCGAGATGCTGGCTTGCCTTTTGCGCTCCTCGAGTGTTGCTCTGATGTTTTGCAGGCGAAGTGATTCCTGCCAGTTGAAGTACTGGAAGGTCAACGTCTCTTCTGGAGTTGCGTCTGCTGGCATCATTGTGCACTCCTTAATGACTTTTCTGTTTTTGCTGCCATCTCAGCAGTAATTGTCAGAGTTGTGACCCCATCCGGCATAGTTACCGTGCATGGGAATTCTGTAGGCCTGCGGCAGGCTGCGGCTTCACACGATTCTCCGTTGATGGCAACGTAAACCTGATGGGGGATGACCCGCGGTACGTGCATGTGCTGCCAATTCCTGTCATGGACTCGACGTCTTCATCAAGGCTCATGTCGGAGTCGGTATGCCCGTCGAGTGGTCCGTCTGGACGGATCTCGTTGTCGATGCGTTCATCGTCTATGCTCATCTCGGCGTCAGCAAAACCTTTGTGGACCTCGGAGTCGAGTTTGTTGTTGGTGCAGATCTCAGAGTCGACGTTGTTGTCGTTATGAATTTTGGGTTCGTCGAAGTCGTCGAGGGAGATCCCGCAGTCGAGGGTGTCATCGAGTGGAAAATCGAGCTCGAGATCGTTTTTGCGGTACGCTGATTCAGCTTCCTCACCTTGTAGTTCTTTTGTCATGTACTCGTAGATCTCTCGAGTCGACATGGTTGTTGCAGATGAGCAGGCTTCGAGAACCGACAATGGGACGGACGCAGTCGATGGAGCCTCGGGTGCGGCAGTCGCGAGTTGTCGTGGATCTGTCAAGTCCTGCGTACCAAACTTGTTTACGAAAAAATTGAATGCTCCAACAGTTAAATCCAAACCTGACTCGAGACTAGCGAACATCTCTCGGACTTCTGGCGAGTGAGGATCAAATGTGCGTTTTGTTGGTGAAGTTGGCGGGCTGCCAATTTTCGAGCGAGTCAGCGAGTTGCCGTATGTCGACCGAGTCGGCGAGTTGTGGTTTGTCGATGCAGTCGGCGAGTTGCCGTTCGTAGATGCGATCGGTGAGTCGCCGTTTTCCGATGGAACCGGCGAAACCGTGAGTCCAGCACTATTCTTTCCCACAGACGACCTCGGGTTGAGATTACGGGGGAGAGAACGTGGTAGAGCTGGTAGTTTCGTCGGCTGACAAGCAAAAGCAGGGATTTACCCAGGTTCAGGCCTCCGGAGAGTAACACCCTACTTCCTGCTTGTCTGGTATTGATATGAGGGTATATGCGAGCTACAATGGAGTCCCGGCGAGATGTCGATCTCGCTAGGGTTTTGTGGTTCGAGTATTGCGTGTCCCCTCATCGGTGGCCCTCCCAGCCTTTATATAATAGGCTGGGTCTCGGGAGTTCGCAACCGACTCAGATTTACAAGTAAGGAAAGTCTAAACTGACTATGGCTACGTCTAACTTGGAGGATACTCCGTCTTCTTGGGCTTTCCTTTATGGGCTTCATGTAGGCTCTTGATAGTTGGGCCTAGTCGATACGTGCACCAGGTACCCTCATGGTAGGGTACCCGAAAGGTATATCCCTGTCAAGCCGTATTCTACCAACAATAGTCATTCCACTGTAAATTTTTCCCGTCTCTCCACACACACCTTTGGCTCCGTCAAGCCCCTAGGAATACAGGGCACCTCGGTCCCCGATGTCGCGTCATAAGTCTATTGTCAACTTGCAAGCCACATGCGCTCCCCGTCGGTGCATATTCTGGTGGTCACACAAAGTTGTGAGCTGGAAGACTTCCTACATCTCTCGCAGTAGTTGCATGTGATATCCATGTCATCTCTCACATCGGACACCGATGCCACCGTTGCTGTTAGTGGTGCTCGACTCGGTGGTGGCGGAAGTTGCGGTTCAGACCGTGAGCAAAAACTTGATGATGAAAGGGGGTGGAAGGATGAGTTATACACCTCGTTGTTGGATGCCACCTAATTATTAATGAAAAATGATGTGTGTATCTATCTGTGAACGTTTTCTCTATGTTTACTTATCTCTCAATTAAGAGAACGAGACAGATTATGTAAGCAACTGCGTGTGTGGATTTCATAGATGGTTGGATGCATACACTAAAAGGACCTATGAGTGTCTAGCCTCCGCTGCAGTAATTAGAGTGCAGAAAAGTCACGACTCATGAGTGTAAAATGATAAAATAGCATGTCTTGTTAAACGTTTGGCGAACATGACAAACTAGAGATGAGTATTCCTGCATTTAGATATATATTAAAAAAATAGTGGTATTCATGCCATTTATTTTTGTTTATACTTTATTTTATGAAATCTAGATCTGATTCACAGATTAAGATGGTATAAATCGTTTAAAATCTCACTTTGTTATTTTTTTGGGTGCACTATTTAGTATCTAGCGGTGGAATATTCTACTGTTTACATAATATCGATTGTACTCGATCCAATTGATGTAAGTTTTCGGGACATAATTATGTCAGCTATTACTGATTTTGGATTAATTTATGTGAGCGAAGTGTAACTGATTTCATTACAATAAAACAATGATCTTGAGTTCTCGATGTTAATAAAGTCTTGAATAATCTATCTCTTGAGTCTGGAATGTTCATCATATATCATACATTGTCTATAAGTTATCAAAAGTTTGTTCAATTATTTTGTGAAAATCTTCATAGAATCATGTACACAATTTAATTTTAATGACATTTCATAATTATAGTTGCATCCTGATCATCAAACTAAGTATTTGAGAGCTTAACCTTTTTGGGGGCCATGTGTTCTCTCTGTTGAGCGGTGTACTTCTAACCTTACTACAACTGATATAATTTTGTTTCCTTCTCGACTTGTTTATATTTATGTGAGAAGGTCTAAATTATCGTGGTGTAAAAGGTGAGCTTGGTACTATTTTTACCATTATTTTTACTGATATATATATGTGTGTTTCGCTAAAAAAATACTTATTTATCATCGGTTGTATTAGAAAGGACGCGGCAACGCGCGTCTTGTCCTTTCTAGTGACATACAGACCTCCACTCGCCGGCGTAAAGAGAGGACATGACTCGGCAACATGTGCTGTTTGTTTTTTGTATAGGGCAAACATCTTGAATATATTAACCAAAAAAATGGTTACAAAGGACACAACCAGACGTAAGATATTTGTACCCACATCTATAGATAGAACCGACACTACTCGTGAGGTTTCGTCGCGTCGTCGAAGGAGAGAACGAAAGCAGGTAGAGCAATAACCGAGAAAGATATTCCTCATAAAAGTTGCCGCATCTGGAATGATGCAAACTCTTTTCACGCGTGTCATGTAGAATATTTGACTTACCGACAAATAATAAATAGTGCACTGTACTGCCTGTATTTGAGTCGAAGTCTCTTTAGTCAGGATTTTTACAGATATTTTAGGGTTCTGCTCCTTAGAATCTCTTACTCTGAAACTTATCAGATATGTAAGATAGCAAGCCATAATTGTTATACGTACGATCTGTTTTACATGTAATCCCGTAGAAAATCTGGTTGAATCCAGCCTCATGGTAAATTATTTATCTTTGTTTCACTGACAATTATGTCATACACCTAACTTTTAAAAAGCATATTAGGGCAACTTTGATTTGGAGGAAACGTACATGGTTAGGAAAATTTCGAGAGATACTAGTGTTCATACCTTTGATTCATAGGAATGGGGAAAGGGAAAACTAGAAGAAAATTTCCTTTGGGTCTCACTTTTACACAACGTAGGGAAGAAGAAAAATTCACTCAGATGTCATTCTTTTGATCCTATGCACAAGGAACGAGGAAAGTTTTACACCCGCCATCCTTTCATGTGCTATCCCTTTCCTATTCCTTTGATTTTCCTATCATATGAATCAAAGAGACCCTAAGTTTTTACGTGGTGCAGGCTAACGACATAAGTTGCAGATATTCTGTTTGCATCGGATTCAACACGCCATAACATCTAATTATTATGTTTTTATTATGCTTGTGTTTTCGAAATCCTTTGAACCAAAGAGGCCTACATCCGATTGTACTAGCGATTATGATCGTTGGAGTACTCCTTTTGGAGATACAATTTCTTGTCACGTCTACGACAGACCGATGGAAGAAGTTCAATTAGGAATATGTTTAATTTTCTTGTAGGTTAAGATTTTTATTATATAGATTAATGTACTTTCTAGCTAGTGCAGGAACCAAAGTGAGCTTAGGAAATCACACAGAGCATGCGAAATTCAGTAGTAGAGTGAATCAAAATATCAATCATTCAGTTGTACTCCCAATAGATGTGTCGCGAACTAACACAAGTTTTTAATGTTTCAGCTAAATCTTTATTTCCCTGACACGGATACAACTATACAAGAAGTGACGCATGAGAGAGAACACGCAACTAATAAGTTAGTCGGTGAACTGGTCAGCAGAAATATTAGCACGCACGCATGATGGATTCACTATCTACAACTAAAATGTGTGATTTTCTTTGGTTTACTCTAATATCTCGAAACAACCTAGTGTATGGACTGTTCCATCAGGTGAAAAAAGACCTCCATGGCTCCATTGCATTGTGACTTTGTGAGTGGTGAAACTACTTCTACATGCCATGCATATATAGTATCGACTCCCTAGTCCTGACTCCCTCCCTTACTGTGCAGAAGAACTCATCATTAATCAGGTCATCATTTTGTTATGATCATTTGCGTTACCATGCTTTTGTTACTCGTATCAGATCACGGAACCTTACTGGAAGATATGAGCTACACCAAAAGTGAAGTTCTTGTTTTGTTGGTCTGCTTACACAATGGTGTGGGTGTTGCATGTGATCATTTGGAGCCGGGGTCCGGAAGAGGCCATCGTGACAAAAGTCTTCACAGGATGCCTCTTTTGGCGTCCCTTATGACACAAGTTGCTATAGAATCTCAAAGAGTATCTGCTTGCATACTCCCTCAGTGTTATGATGTCGCAAAAATGGATGTATCTAGACATATTTTTAGTGTCGGATACATCCATTTTAGTGACATCTTTTTCCGTATGGAGGGGTATATTTGATTGATACCCCAATCCAAGAGCCCTGCACCAAAGTTCCGAGCATTACAAGTAGTAGAGATGAAAAACGACGAAAGGGTTCTTGGCTCCAGGGAACCGGGTACAACACAGATGAAAAACGAACATCAGTGTCTCAAGCCAGCTTCTTTTTCTTCAGACTATGGGCTTGGGGACAGAGTTGTTTCTAGATCTTAATGCAAAAGCAATCACAGATGATTATTCGAAAGGAAAAGGCACATAAGTGCAAATCGTCAGTCACAATTCAGTTCAGTTCATGCATCCCAATTCCCAAATGCACGTTGGTACCAGATTAGTTAGAAGCGTCGGGTGAGTACTTCAGTAACAATTAGAGGCCTTTTGTGTACCCTCAAATGAACCACAGCCATTCAATTTCGTCTATCCAAAGGCTAAAAACGTTTCATACTAGTGCTTAAACGATGACATTCCTACTGGTGCAAAATCGGAGCATCCCGTAGACGGGCTTTGGCCCAATAGAGTAGAAGGGTTCTGGCCCAGGACAAAATTCATTAATTGTCAGCGCAAAACAGTAGATTGGTATTGGGCCAAGACTAAATATCTGAAATGACATCCTCTCCCCGCGGTTCATCAGTCAGGTCGCCTCCGTGTCGCCGCCGCGTTCCGCTGGTCTACCTCGACGAGACCCCCCTCTATGGCCAGCGCCGCAGGCGGCGTTCCAGGCCATTGGTTGCCAGGGTAAGCGGCGGGCAACGTGTGGCGGGAGTCGTTTGGGGATGTTGGTGGACGGGAGCTGGGGAGTATGGATCGATGGGGCGGAGCTCGTCGGGCGACGGAGCCAGAAGGGCGCCGCGTCAACCGCGGAATCGGAGGTCTTAGAGACATAGTCCTCTGCCGCCGACGCGCTGAGCTCCGTCGTCGCGGCTCTGTTCGTGGTCGCCATGTGCGGAAGCAGGTGGCCGTGTGCGCAAGGGCGACTCTGATAAGTCTTGGTGATCTGAGGTAACCAAATCGCTCTCCTCTTTAAAGCCAAAGCATTCAGTTGAACATAGATTTTCAAGCACTTTTAGCTTTAGCAACCATGCATTCACTTACTTATGCAGTTACTACACGAGACGTGAATGACTGAATTTTAGTGAAATTCGTCAGGTTTGCTTGGTGAGTTTGCATTAACCAAAGAAAGATACATTTGATTTGTGGTGGATTAATTGTAACTAATATATTTTTGGTACTCCTTAAGATGGATATTCTCAATATGTATTATTTACATAAACTTTTCCTTTTGAATCTTTTTTATAATTTTTTATGACGGCCTCTTTTGATTTGTGGTATATAAACATCAATCTAAGAAAGTGTTCAGGGTGTAAACAATATAGAAATCTGCTTATTTTGACATGCGGGGAAGAAAAGGATAAGATATTTATTGTTATTTCTCCACTCAGTGTTACACTATAGAAATAATGGTGGCATCAAACATGTAAACCAGTGCACAAGTTTGTTTGATACACATATCTAATTTCAGATGTACTATTAAATATTTTATAATTTGTTGAACTAAGTCGAGGCTAATATTTTTTCTGATTCAAGCATTGCCGTTTACCCATACTATGTGCATTAATTTGTCTCCTCAATGTTATATCATTCTAAGCATGTTGTCTTAGCATGTAAGATTTAATGTAACGTTCAATTTTCTCTGTTTGTTTTTGTAGGGTCTTTCTATGCTTGTCTTTCAGAAAAGCAATTGTGTGCCTGTTTTTTCTAGAAATGCATTTTTCGACAAACCTTTCTGTAGTCCGTGTGAACAGAGATGAGCAGGCAAAGCTTCTAAATCTGTTGCTCATAGGTGTTTATTTCTACCGCTCTGCTATGTTCATATGATGCTGCTCTTTAATTCAACCATTGTTGTAGCACCAATAAATAATCGTCATTTTCGTTGATCTGACTTTAGTGTCACAAATACGTTCTAATTTCAGCAGGACGTGCCATCAACGAAGAGGGCAAAGTTGGCTGCAAAGAGGATACGGAAGATGCAGGAAGAGGAGAAGCGAGCACAAGAGAGGGAATTCGAAATAGCCTTCAGGGAATTTTGGCCTGAAAATGTATAAACCACAAAACTAACGTCGTTGCACCTGTTGGCATCAGCTCATGATGCCATTGTACAGCTTGGCGAGGCTTCTGCAATTTGCACGGACCTTTCAAGCGTTTTCTGACCTGTTCTGGTCGTAAGTATTACCGTTGTAGATGTTTGTGCCCTGCTGAGTGATGTTGTAACAAATGTTTTCCATCATTGAATAAAGTATCACTTATTTTCACTACTGTACCAGATATCCATGCTTTGTTACTGGTAAAGAAAATTATGACAAGTCACTCTAAGCTGTAGTTTTAGACTCAGTCCACACTCCACTGCTTGGCTACAACAGAGGGTTCTGTCTCAGGCTTGCCTAACGCTATGCATTCGTGCCTCCATGTCATAACCTATTTTCGCAAGTGAATGTTCTGTACGTTCTTTGAGTTTGTCGTGGGAGATCCATTGAGTTTTTAGTTAGTTATATGTTTTTACCAGATTTTAGCGGTGTGGGAACCAGCCAACAACGAGTTACAACAAAACCACATTTATTTCGAAGGGAATGCAGTGCTGTTTCAGTATAGTATGAAAGAATGCGGCAGAAAATTGTCACCCGGAGGTGTCAAATCCGTCTATACACATAATTATGCATATGAGGATTGTGCGGTGCTTCTCAAAACCATGCCTAGCTACAACAGCAGCTATTGGCGCCACAGCCCCGCGTCTAGCAGGAGCTTTACTCTGCTGGCTACCTAACAAAAAAGTATCTTCTCATCCCTCCTAGAACACCAAATCTTCTTCCTCTTGAGCTGTGAGTGGCAGTGTGCCTGCTGTTGCGGCATCCCAAAGCTGCTCGGCCTTCTCAGCACTTATGTCGACCAAGTACTGCAACATAGATAGCTTATGGGGATTAGGGATACTCTTCAGTAAACGCAGTACAGGTCATCCAGCTCTCCCAGTGTGGCCCATGACAACAACTTCCAAGCAGGGACGGCGGTTCACATGCGATCAAGTCATTCAACAATGAGATCTGCATCGTGTATGAATTGTTGTTAGACATAGAAGCAGTGAAATAAATTTCAACGGAAACTTCAGGATAAGATAAAAGTTGTACTACAAAGTAGCTTCCATGGAATAGAGCACACTACTGCTATTGTGGTTCGGTATACACAGGACGGTAAGGAGAGCAGTCCTCGGTATACTCAATATTTCTCAACACGCAAGACAAAAATATAGACCTATATAGTAGTGTATTACACTTGCAAACAGACGTCAAATACCTGAACCAGCTACAGGTTAAGTCAACAATGTAGACCATGATGCAATACAATATGATAATAGTTGAAGAGTGCAGTGTCAACACAGATGCCCACTTTCAAACTATTCAGAGGGTAATTTACACCAAGATGTTCCTTTCAGAAAAATGTATTGTACAGGTCAAGGATTGAGACGATACATGCTTATCAGAACGATTCATTAATTATGCATGTCTATAAAATTATAATGGTTTCACCATTTTAATTTCTTTGAGCATTAATCCACTTGTTTATATCGAGTCAAACAGAAAAGTCAAATTGATGAGGTAATCTGAACCACAGGGTACTTTCTTAACAAATATGAATTTTTCAAAACTAATTCCCTGCAGGTTTCAAGAGCTCGTTCTTTGCAGCACCTGAATATCGGTGGAACATTAGGCACTGTCGAAAAACTCTACGCGGTTGCAAACAGTTGTGCAAGTTTGAAGGTGTGTAAGTTTTGCTCTACAATTATGTGCTTCATCAACTTGGAACATTTATCATGTATCAAATACTCCGCCGCACACATTTACGAAGTTGATCAGTAGATTGACCCATCTTGGAGCAATTTATCTTTATGAGCAAGTTGCTTACATATTTTGCGGTTAAGCCTAATAGAACAATACGATTTATTTCACTATCTTACTGTAATATCTCGACTAAGCAATGTAGTACGGTGGTTGCACGTCCATAATTTCCAGCGCGCTATACAGTTTTGAAAATAGCCAATGAATATACATCGCCTGTCAAACTGGGTTGTTCTTGTCATACCACAAATTTTCAAAACTGAAGACATTAAAAAATTGCCAACACAGATGTCCAATCTTAAAACTATTCAGAGGGCAGTTTACAGTTTACACCGAGCAGTACCCCAAATATGCGGACATATTATCAAGAATAGAGGTGGTATCTACTCTGAATTACAGAGCTCTGTCAGCTTACCTTGCCTGACGGAATGCGACGTGCAGCTTAGGTGTCGGTGGCACCGCGCAGTGCGAGGAACGTCGGTGGACGGATGCGACCTCCCGTGTGTACACGACGATAGCGGCGGTACAAGTGCGACGCGGTGACCACACGGTGTCGGACCTCGACACATTTTGTTTCTCTTCTTTTCTTCTCTTCCCCTTGCTTTGGGTGTATGTTTGCTGCCGCCCCAGCATTTCGTGACTGTTGGTTGTATCGGGTTGTTGCTATATTTATATAGCGGGGCTACGGCCTATTTCGTTCAAATATGGTTCTAGTCAACTCGAATTGTTTTCCTTCGTCAAAAACCGTCGGGCTGAGAGGTGGTTAATCTTTTTTTCCACCGAATAACCGCTGATGGGCCACCTGGGCCAAATCTCTCTCTGTCGTCGGATCAAACCATACTACTCATATTTGAGGACCAGTAAAAGGTACTGTAAAAGTTGCCAACAATTAAGGGACAGTGAGCACCACCTGAGCTTGGATTGCCCTGATTGCATGATAAAAAAAAGGGAAATATGAGTCCAGGTTTCCATGTCTGAATGGTAAACACGTACACTGATGCTGCATTTTTGTTATGTTTTTGTTGTTACAGAGTATGTAGCTAGAGTGCAGACAATGTCTCTGTTGACAGATCTTGATCTGCAGCGAGGCACAAATCACACCAGGGACAATGCAGCGTGCCACATCGACAAGCACAACAAAACGCTGTCAGATTCAGACAGCGACGCAGTAACTGCTGCTCTCAGTGGACCAGACATGACGTTGAAAAATTTAGAGCATAACATTGTCAAGATGGACGATAGTTAGGAGGAGTACTACAATTTAGTGGTGAGTAAACCAGAGCACAGCACACACCTGCACTTCCTATCCTTGAGCTCTTGCCATGGCGTACGGCAGTCTCTGCTCCGGGGTGCTCGCTCTGTTCCTCGTCCTGGCCGCGCGTCCGGCAGTGGTGTCGGCGGCTTCGGCACACCTGCACTTCTACATGCACGACGTACTGACCGGCCCAGCGCCGACGGCGGTGCAGGTGGTGAACGGGCCGCGGGGCAACTTCGGCGACACGATCGTGATCGACGACGCGCTGACGGAGACCTCGTCAGCGACGTCGGCGGGCGTGGGGCGCGCGCAGGGGCAGTACGTGTGGGCGTCGAGGGGGAACCCGGAGCTGCTGGTGACCATGGACGTGGTGCTCACGTCGGGGCCCTACGCGGGGTCATCGGTGACGGTGGTGGGCAGGGACGACATCGGCGCGGCGGTGCGGGAGCTGTCGGTGGTCGGCGGCACAGGGCAATTCAGGATGGCCACCGGGTACGTGCTGTGGAAGACCGTTCGGCTCGACCACCCCAACGCCGTCCTCGAGCTCGACGTCTTCGTCAACCCGTAACGGACCGAACGCATCGTCTCGTCCCCCGTGACTCCATGCATGTTCATTTGTTCGAGTCGTTTCTTATTTGCCGTTCATGTCTCTGCTACATTTGTTTTGGTTATATATGAGCCAATGCTGCTCCTGGAATTGTAATGCTCGGCGTTGAAGTATTTCGAATTCCTAAATTTACTAATTAGGCATATGTGCTCTTTAACGGGAAAAATAAAGAGAGGAGAACCGTGCTATTTTCAAAAAGGGGAAATGGTGCATAATTTGCCATGTTTCACGTATGAATAATTTGTATATTTACGTACAATTCAACCTTCAAAGTTGGGGATGTTGATTGGAAGCCGGCGGAGTTTTTCTGAAACAGTTACAGCAGTCGCAACCGACCCGTCGGGAACCAAAGCAATCGCACACGCCAGCTCGGTGGCGGTGGCGACGCTGCTGCCGGAGTTCCCCGCGGTTGGGAAAGAAACTCGGAGATGGGGACACCGGCGCGGCGCGCTGCCGCGGACATGTAGCCGCCTATCGCCACGCGAGACTTACTCTGGCCCCCTATGTTCCAGATGGGGTTTTACAATTTGGGTAAGGGAGTTCATCTAAAATGGATAAAGTATAAGAGAGAGGGTTGCTCTAAATCTTTCACGCATCATATGATGAAGTGGGAGCATGTGTGTAGACTGAGGATTTTGGAGGATTAGGGGTTATTAACACTAGATGCATGAACATTGATTTATTACTCAAGAAGACTAGGAAGTTATTTAACCACGGTGATTATTGCCCTTTGATCCAAATTCTATCTAGAAAATGTTTGAGCAATGGGGAGTCAATCTTGATGAATTACTCTAGGGGTTCCTAGTTTTGGAATGGTTTGCAAGCTGTGAAGAAATGGTTTGTTTAGGGAGCTATTCTTATGGTTGGTGATGGTAAACTGGCAAGATTGTGGCATCGTGTGTGGGTAGGGACTGTTCCTTTAAGGATCTTGTTCCCTACTCTGTTTTGGGCTTGTACTGATCATGAGGTTGTTGTCTGTAATAAATATGATCTGGGTTCTCATAATTGGGATATAAGGTTTAAAAGGGGGTTTTGGACCTAAAGATATGATGTGTTCGGAGAACTTATTAGACATGTCGGAGTCGGTTTTCTTTTCTGACCAAAGACATGGGGTGAAATGCTCCTTTGAAAAGAATGGGGAGTACTCTACTAAGTCTATGTATCGATGATCAGCTTATGAGGGAGTTTATGATCCACAGTTGTAGAAAATTTGAAAACTCAAAAATCCTTTAAATAGGAAAACATGGCAAAAGTAATTCAAGACGGGCCAGCTGCTAGGGAGCAAATCCTAATTATACTTGGCCCTGCAAATGGTTTATGTTCTCTTTGTGATACCGCTGAAACAATTGATCCTTTTTCATTAATGTGTCATGTTACCGAATTTCTTTGGACTATGTCATAGAATCGTTGGGCCGACATACAAAGACTCACTTTTGTTCTCGATCTTTTATCTCCATTGCAAGAATCACAGTCCAGATAACATGAACAGCTGTGCTCGGGCACTAAAACGCTGATTTTGGTCTTCTCTAATGTCTCGGTGAACTAAAACTCAGGATGGGAATGGGCCGGCCCGGACCTGGCCGCGTGGACCCATGGCCAATCTGGAGGCCATGGGCCGACCCATTCCATCAGAATTATGTGGCCTTGCTGGCCCGTTGGGCAAACAGGGCCGACCCGATTTTAATCTAGCGAATGCGTTCGCTCTTTGACAGCTCTGTTTGGAAAATGTCCAATAAAACAATGATCTTGAGTTCTCGATGTTAATAAAGTCTTGAATAATCTATCTCTTGAGTCTGGAATGTTTATCACATATCATACATTGTCTATAAGTTATCAAAAGTTTGTTCAATTATTTTGTGAAAATCTTCATAAAATCATGTACAAAATTTAATTTTAATGACATTTCATAATTATAGTCGCATCCTGATCATCAAACTAAGTATTTGAGAGCTTAACCTTTTTGGGGGCCATGTGTTCTCTCTGTTGAGCGGTGTACTTCTAACCTTGCTACAACTGATATAATTTTGTTTCCTTCTCGACTTGTTTATATTTATGTGAGAAGGTCTAAATTATCGTGGTGTAAAAGGTGAGCTTGGTACTATTTTTACCATTATTTTTACTGATATATATATATATATATATATATGTGTGTGTGTTTCGCTAAAAAAAATACTTATTTATCATCGGTTGTATTAGAAAGGACGCGGCAACGCGCGTCTTGTCCTTTATAGTGACATACAGACCTCCACTCGCTGGCGTAAAGACAGGACATGACTCGGCAACATGTGCTGTTTTTTTTTGTATAGGGCAAACATCTTGAATATATTAACCAAAAAATGGTTACAAAGGACACAACCAGACGTAACACATTCGTACCCACATCTATAGATAGAACCGACACTACTCGTGAGGTTTCGTCACGTCGTCGAAAGAGAGAACGAAAGCAGGTAGAGCAATAACCGAGAAAGATATTCCTCATAAAAGTTGCCGCATCTGGAATGATGCAAACTCTTTTCACGCGTCTCATGTAGAATATTTGACTTACCGACAAATAATAAATAGTGCACTGTACTGCCTGTATTTGAGTCGAAGTCTCTTTAGTCAGGATTTTATAGATATTTTAGGGTTCTGCTCCTTAGAATCTCTTACTCTGAAACTTATCAGATATGTAAGATAGCAAGCCGTAATTGTTATACGTACGATCTGTTTTACATGTAATCCCGTAGAAAAATCTGGTTGAATCCAGCCTCATGGTAAATTATCTTATCTTTGTTTCACTGACAATTATGTCATACACCTAACTTTTAAAAAGCATATTGGGGCAACTTTGATTTGGAGGAAACGTACATGGTTAGGAAAATTTCGAGAGATACTAGTGTTCATACCTTTGATTCATAGGAATGGGGAAAGGGAAAACTAGAGGAAAAATTCCTTTGGGTCTCACTTTTACACAACGTAGGGAAGAAGAAAAATTCACTCAGATGTCATTCTTTTGATCCTATGCACAAGGAACGAGGAAAGTTTTACACCCGCCATCCTTTCATGTGCTATCCCTTTCCTATTCCTTTGATTTTCCTATCATATGAATCAAAGAGACCCTAAGTTTTTACGTGGTGCAGGCTAACGACATAAGTTGCAGATATTCTGTTTGCATCGGATTCAACACGCCATAACATCTAATTATTATGTTTTTATTATGCTTGTGTTTTCGAAATCCTTTGAACCAAAGAGGCCTACATCCGATTGTACTAGCGATTATGATCGTTGGAGTACTCCTTTTGGAGATGCAATTTCTTGTCACGTCTGCGACAGACCGATGAAAGAAGTTCCTGTTGCAACAGTGGAACATGGGGTTCCCCTAGTACTGCCAAAGTGGGTCCACCCCATGTGGGCCCAAGATGAAGATGGACAAGACCAAGACTCAAGTCAAGCTGGCGGGTTCACCGTCAAGACACGCATGGCCTACGACGACTAAGGGCTCCGGTCCTGGGGACCTTCCGGGTCCCCGAATCAAGCAAGAAGGCCAGGAAGGACCCAAGAGCCCGAGTTCCCGGCAGGAGGCCAGGCTCCCTCTCGGGTACTTCCTACGTTCCTGTGGATAAGCACTCCACCTCACCGCGGAAGACTTGGGAAGCAAGGCGAAGGCAGCGCAGGCGGGAAGCACGTCCCGTGGTGGTGTCAGCTCCTGTCCACCCCAAGGCGGACGCTCCCACCTAACCCAGAGGAGACGCTAGGCTGAGGAGAGGCCACGTCTCCCCCTAAACTATAGCTGGCCAAACGTGCCGGCACGGCACGGCACGGCACGCCCGGCGACGGCACGGCCCGCGGACGGCACGGCACGCGAGCGGCACGGTTGCATTCGTGCCGTGCCGTGCCGGCACACGGGCTCCAACTCCGGGAGGAGCACGGCACGGCGGGCACGTCGACGGCACGGCGGCACGGCACGGCACGCTCGGCACGGCACGACGAAGGAGCGACGGTGAAGGCGCAGGAAGAGGAGAAGGTGCTGGATCGTCGGCCGGTGGTGGTCGTGCTCGCCGGAGCGACCTCGAGGCGGTTGAGGAGCGCGTGGGGGCGACGAACGGCGGCTCGCCAGCGGCGGGCGGACCAGAGGGAGGTGAGGAACTGCAGGGAGAGAGGAGATGGAGGAGATGGAGGTGAGGCACGCTTAGGGCACGAACTGGGGCGTGCCGTGCCGGGCCGGCCCACGTGCCCCAGCTCGGAGCTGGGCACGAGCCCGTGTGGGCCTCGTGCCGGCACGGCACGTGACGAAGCGGGCCGGGCCGTGCTTGGGCCGTGCCATCTCGAGCGTGCCTCGGGCCGGCCCGTAAGCACGGCCCGTTTGGCCAGCTATACCCTAAACTAGATGATGAGGGTCCTTCACCCCGAAGGTCCCTCATGCCCCTCACGTGACCCTGTGGCAACCCCTTAGCCTATAAAAGGAGGACCAAGGCACGGGAGGGGGGAAGGATAGAACGAGGACGAACACAAGCTAGAACCAGAGCAAGACTAGACTAGGGCTGCGGAGGTAGAGAGGAAGGTGATCTCCTCCGGGTCAGGATCTGTCCTTCTTCTACCTCGCCAAAACCCTTCCGGGTACCCTGTCCGGGAGGTTCCATTGTAAGCCACACTATGAAGAACTCATCAATCCAGACATGCAGGAGTAGGGCTTTTAGCCTCCGGGCGGCCTGAACCTGGGTAGCTCCTTGTGTCCCTTTGGTTGCATGCTTTGATCGTGGAGAGGAGAGCTTGATCTAGACTCCGCCCAAGAAGACGATTCTCAGCCTCCTTCGCGCCCCGTGCCGAACCTAAAAGGGGGTATCCTATACTCCCGGTGTCCGTGCAACGAGACACGACATCTGGCGCGCCAGGTAGGGGGCGCAAGTGCTGGATTCATCTTCATCAAGTTCATCGGCAAGTTCTTCGTCAAGCATGCCTCCAAGGAAGAAGGGAGATCCTGCGGCGTCCAAGCCGGTCTCTCCCTCACGCACCAAGCTTCAGCTGAACGTCGTGCTGCTGGCGCACGGCGGAGCGCCTCTCCGTCCCCGCCTCCCATGGAGAGGGTGGCGCCGGACGAAGTGGACGGTCGCGACAAGGACAACGGCCCTGGCGGAGCGGCGGCTCCAAAGGGCGCCACCATGCCTCCTCCTCGCTCAGGGGAGAAGAGCGTCTGCAACGGCACCGGCAAGGAGCCCACCGCTGGAGGAGGGAACCACGGCGTTCGCCCCAGCGGGGATCCACGAGCATCCAAGAGCAAGACCTCCGCGCACTCGCCTTCGGACGTGCAAGCTCGCCATGATGCTCTAGTCGCTGCCAAGGCACTGATGCAGTTCCCTCCAAGCAGCGGCGACCCCAAGGTCTACCAAGAATGGAGGACTCGCGTCGAGAGGCTCCTCGACTTCGCCGATGGTGGTCCGTGGGTCGAACCCACTCAAGCTCCCACCGTCGACAACCCCGGAGCAGCACAAGACAAAACACGTGATCCGCGAGGCCAGCCTCGTGGTGAACGTCAAGCCAAGACGGCGCCTCCTCGCACCGCGCCACCGATGGCTGATCGGCTAAACCGCGATCACGGCGAGGCCATCTCCATCGGGTCGTCTACCTCGCGCAACCCAGATCTTCGTGACGAGCTCAACAGCCGTCAGAACGAGGATATGCGCACCCGCATCGAGCGTCGCCGAGAACGTCACCGCCGGGAAGATCGGGGCATCGACCTCGCCGAAGGCTGCCTCGCCCTCGCTCCCGAGTTCCGCCACTTCAACTGGCCCAAGAAATTCAAGATCGACGTTCTCCGCTACGACGGCACCACGAACCCCCGGGACTTTCTGCAGATCTACTCTCTTGCTGCGATGGTTGCCGGGGCCGACGAGGTCATGATGGCCAACTGGTTCCCGTTGGCCCTGAAGGGAGATGCCCAGACTTGGCTTCTCAACCTTCCCAAGTGCTCCATCCGTTCCTGGCGGGCACTGAAGGAGCAGTTTCTGGGGGCTTTCCAAGGCGGGTACGAGCGCCCGGGGGCTCCCAGTGATCTCCACGACTTCAAGCAGTTGCCGGGTGAAACTCTCCGCAAGTTCATCCAGCGCTTCACCCAGAAGATGAACACCATCCCGTGCATCAAGGAGGAGTTGGTGATCCAGTCCTTCCACGCCAACGTCCGCAACCCCAAGATGCGCGAGAAGCTGAGCATCCATCGCGTCGAGTCTGCTCGTAAGCTCTGGGAGCTTGCAGACCGGTGCGCTCGAGCTGAAGAAGGAGCCAAGTTCCCCGGGGAGGATGAACCCGAGGACAAGGCCGCTCCAGCTAAGAACAAGAAGCGGGACCCTGGACCCGACAAGCGGATCTTCGTCACCGAGCCTCTTCCGAAGAAGACCAAGCCCGCGCCGACTTCCGAGGAAGAAGGTGAAGGTGATCCCTGGTGCCACATCCATCCAGAAGGCAACCACTTGCTCAAGGACTGCCGCATGCTCAAGAACCTCGCCGTCCGGGAGCAACGCCGAGCTGATGGGGTCAGTCAAGACGGTTGCTACAACTGCGGCACTGCCGGGCACATCGCTCGTGACTGTCCCACGGGTCGCCAAGGCGGAGGCGGCCGTGGATGGTACCGAGGCGGTGGCCGCGGGGGCCGCGGAGGAGGACGCGGCGGTCAAGGTGGTCGCGGGTACAACACTCCGGAGGCCGCCCACGTCGGCAACGGGGAAGCTCCGGCTCCCCAAGGAGGCAACGGCGGCAAGTATCAAGAAGTCACGGGAGTTGTCGGGTGCATCCACGGAGGGTCTTCTCTGCCTCCCTCCAACGGCGCCTGCAAGAGACTTGTCCGGGAGCTGAACGCGGTTGCTTCTGCTCCGTCCAAGCCCCTGGACTGGTCTAGCCAAGTCATCACCTTCGACCCAGAAGACCACCCTGCAAACACTGCCGGGGTCGGGACCCTGCCGCTGATCGTGTCGCCCGTCATCCACAACTACAAGGTCACCAAGATGCTGGTCGACGGAGGCTCCAGCCTCAACTGCTGACGGCGAAGGTCCTGGCTGTCCTTCAAATCCCCCTGTCTCGCCTACAAGACACTGGGGTGTTCCAAGGCGTGAACGGAAGTGTTACTCGACCCCTCGGGAAGATCACCCTTCCGGTCACCTTCCGAGGAAATCGTCTTCGACATCGCCGACACTCCGCTACCGTACAACGGCATACTTGGCAGACCTGCTCTGGCCAAGTTCATGGCCGTCTCCCACTTCGCCTACAACATGCTGAAGATTCCGGCGCCGTGGGGCGTGATCAAGGTCAGGCCGACATCGACGATGCTATCTACTGCGTTCACCAGCTGAACCAGACGGTGGCAACCACGGCGGACATCCCTCAAGGTGTACAGGAGGATGATGATGGGGCTCTCCCCGGGGGCGAAGGGCACCCCGGGGGCTCCACATCTACTCCACCCAAGAAGGCGCCATTCCATGGCGATCCGCAGCTGACCAAGAAGGTGGCGCTAACCAGCGACGGAGTTCGCTCCATCACCATCGGCGCCCGCCTCACCGACAAATAGGAAAGCGCGCTCGTCGCCTTCCTTCGGGAAAACTCTGACGTCTTCGCGTGGGAGGCATCAGGTTTACCCGGCGTACCAAGGGAGGTGATCGAGCACAAATTGGCGGTCAATCCGGGGGCTCGCCCCGTGAAGCAGGTTCTCCGGAACCAAAGCAAGGAAAAGCTGGAATTCATCATCGCCGAGGTGGACAAGTTGATAGAAGCTGGTGTCATCCGGTCGGTTCCCCACCCAAGCTGGGTGGCCAACCCCGTGGTGGTACCGAAACCCATGACCTTCAAGTGGAGACTCTGCATCGACTTCACAGACCTGAATAAGGCCTGTCCCAAGGACCCTTTCCCCCTGCCGCGGATCGACATGATCGTGGATTCCACGGCCGGGTGCGAGCTGCTGTGTTTCTGGATGCCTTTTCCGGGTACCACCAGATCATGATGTCACTCGAGGACCAAGAGAAGACGGCCTTCATCACTCCCAAGGGCTGCTACTGCTACACCCGGATGCCTTTTGGCCTCCGAACGCCGGCGCTACCTTCCAGCGCGCAATGCAAGCATGCCTTGGGTCGCAGCTGGGCCGCAACGTCGAAGCGTACATCGACGACATCGTGGTCAAGACCCGGTACAAGGACTCCCTCATCCAAGACCTGCACGAGACCTTCGAGAACCTCCGCCGGGTCAACTTCAAGCTCAACCCCGACAAGTGCGTGTTCGGGGTCCCCTCCGGCAAGCTGCTGGGTTTCCTGGTCTCTCACCGAGGGATCGAGGCGAATCCGGACAAAATCAAGGCAATCGAGCGCATGGAGGCGCCCCGGCGGGTCAAGGACGTACAGCGCCTCAACGGGTGCATCACTGCACTCGGGCGCTTCATCTCAAGGCTTGGGGAGCGGGCCTTACCGTTCTTCAGGCTGCTCAAGAAGTCAGGCCCCGTGGAGTGGACCTCCGAGGCCGAGGAAGCCCTGCAGTCCCTTAAGCGCTACCTCGCCTCGCCACCAATCCTCGTGGCACCAGAAGAGAAGGAGCCCCTACTACTGTACATTGCTGCCACCAACCAGGTGATCAGCGCTGTGCTCGTGGTAGAGCGTGACGCTCCTCCGAAGAAGTCAAGCAAGATCAAGGGCAAGCGACCCGGGAACTCTCTTCCGGGGCAACCGTGCAAGAAAAGGCTGCCGGGTGACCAGGGGTCTCATGATCCTGGCGTCACTGCAACTTCACCAGCGACGCGGATCCCGTCGGGAATGGAGAATCTCCCTCCGACGAGACTTCGCCGGGGGCTACATCGTCCCCACCCCAAGACGTCGACGAGGGGAAGCCGAGCCCTCTCAGGACTCGGCGACCCGCAAGGTGCAGCACCCGGTCTACTTCGTCAGCGCAGTGCTGCGCGACGCCCGGGAGCGGTACCCCATGATGCAGAAGCTGCTGCTGGCAATCCTCATTGCCTCCCGCAAGATGAGGCCGTACTTCCAAAGCCATCCCATCACGGTGGTGTCCAAGTACAACCTAAGAAGCCCCCTGGAGAACCCACTTGCCACTGGTCGCATATCATGGTGGGCCATGGAGCTTCAAGGTTTCGGTCTCAAGTTCGAGCACACGGACAACATCAAGAGTCAGGCGCTGGCGGATTTCACGGCCGAGTGGACCGAGACGGCGTTCGACGACCCGGAAGAGGAAACCTGCCTCCCCGGGAAGGAAGATCCTAGCGCCTGGATCATGCACTTCGACGGCTCCTACACCAAGGGGAAAGGAGGTGCTGGGGTTGTCCTAACCTCACCAACCGGGGACCGGCTGAAGTACGTCGTCCAGATGCACTACCAAGGGAACATCTCCAACAACACGGCGGAGTACGAGGGCCTGCTCGCAGGACTTCGTGCTGCCATCGGCCTCGGCATCAACAAGATCGTCGTCAAGGGTGACTCTCAGTAGTCATCAAACAAGTGAACAAGGAGTACGCGTGCCCTCAGATGGCACCATACGTTGAAGAGGTCTGGAAGCTGCAGCGGCGCTTCGACAACTTCCGGGCTGTGTACGTCCCACGGGGAGAAAACACGGCCGCGGATGAGCTATCGCAGGTGGCGTCCAAGCAAGAACCAGTGCCTCCCGGGATCTACATCGAGGTCCTCAGGCGACCTTCGATCCCGCCCGAGAGGCTCGCGACAAGATCTGCGCCGGGGGCTGGCGACCCTTCTACCTCGACAACACGGGTAGCCAGCCCAGAAGCTCAAGACCCGGCAGCCCCTCCAGCGGAGGAAGCTATGCTTTCTTTCCGTCGGATGGTGCTACCGGTGGAAGGAACCCACCCACCCTGGGCCCGGGACATCGTCAAGTACATCATGGAGCACGCCCTCCCGGAGGACGATCACGACGCCGAGCGGGTGGCTCGTCAAGCCAAGCTCTACGTCATGATCGACGGCGAGCTCTACCGGCGACGGGACAACGGAGTCAAGCTCCGCTGCATCCCTCAAGAACAAGGCCAAGTACTGCTACGGGACATCCACGAAGGCACATGTTCAAGTCATGTGGCATCAAGATCACTGGCGGGTAAAGTTTTTCGTCACGGGTTCTACTGGCCAACAGTCCTCAGTGATGCGGAGCAGCTAGTCAAGACCTGTGAAGCCTGCCAATACTATGCGAAGAACATACATCAGCCGGCGCAAGCTCTGCAGCCAATTCCAATCTCCTGGCCGTTCGCGGTCTGGGGGCTGGACATCGTGGGAAAGATACCGAAGTCTGTCGGGGGCCATGAATACCTTTTCGTGGCCATCGACAAGTTCACAAAGTGGGTGGAAGTGATGCCAGTACCAAGACAGACAGCTCAAGCAGCCATCAAGTTCATTGAAGGGATCGTGTACCGCTTCGGAGTACCCAACAGAATCATAACGGACAATGGCTCTCAGTTCACAAGCCGATCCTTCCTCAACTTCTGTGAAGAGCTGGGAATCAAGGTGTGTTTGCCTCGGTGTCCTACCCAAGGTGCAATGGGCAAGTGAGCGAGCCAATGCGGAGGTCCTAAAGGGTTTGAAGACCAAGGCCTTTGACAAGTTAGAAGACAAGGGCAAGAACTGGATTGAGCATCTACCAAGTGTCTTGTGGTCCCTCAGAACCACACCAAGCAGAGCCACTCAAGAAACACCATTCTTCCTTGTCTATGGAGCAGAAGCCGTCTTGCCAACAGAGCTCAGGCATGGATCCCCCCGGGTACTTGCCTATGATGAAGACGCACAAGCTGAGAGGAGGATTGATGACATCAACTTCCTGGAAGAGGTGCGGTGCCGAGCTTCCTTACGATCTGCTCGATACCAGCAAGGGCTCCGCCGCTATCATGATCGCCATATCCGTTCACGGGTACTGGAACCCGGAGACCTGGTTCTCCGCAAGAAGCAGAAGCTTGATAACATGAACAAGCTGTCCTCCAAGTGGGAAGGACCTTATCGGGTGACGCATACCCTGAGACCCGGAGCTGTTTATCTGGAGGACGAGAAAGGCAGGCCGGAGGGCAACGCCTGGAACATCGAGAATCTCCGGAAATTCTACCCCTGAATACGAACATGAATCGCAGATAGTTCGAGTCAACTAAGCACGCCCAAGGGGCTAGTGTTCTGTATAAGGGTGTAAGAATCGTCGCCAAGGAATAAAAGATAAGTTTTTCAATTCCGTGAGCCTCTCTTGTTGTCGTGAAGTGTGTTATCCGTAACAACCCCCAAGCAGGGGGCTGACATGGTGCCGGTGGCTGACAGGTCGAGCGCGAGCAGCCTATCAGTAGGCGCTGCCACCTGATCGTGCCGTACTGCCGCGGTAAGAAGTGGAACGGGCAGTGCTGTGTTTTAAAGAACCTAAACACAGAAATGCACATTCAACTTTGCTTGCGGGTTGCTCCGGATGAAACACTTTCACGACATGTAAGGGAGGGTCCATTCTTTTCCTACTGAAAGTGTGTTGTGTGTAGCGCCTCTCCCGGGACAGGAATGGATGCTGAAGAGCGGCTCAGGAGCTGGATACCCGGGAAGGACAGAGTAGATCAAGGGCACGGCAAAAACCAGCTAAGTCTTTGCATGTGCATCTGGCATTCTAGGCATAATATCTCGCTCGGAGTCAATATACCACCAACCTGCGCATGCTTGACAGTTGATGAGAACCTTTGCGGGGGTAATGCGTCCTCCCCGGCGAACGGTCAGATTTCCCTTCTGGCCTAGTACCCGTGGCTGTGGAGTGGACTCCCGGAAGGCATAGTGCTCTTAGGGGTGCTGCTACCGGTGCGGCGGTCAGAGCACTTGTCACCTAAGAGATCTCCTCAGAAAACTTGACGGCGCGTTAGTGCAAAGGGAGGTTTGGGAAATGACCCCGGGAGTTGAGCCCTAGGATTGCATTCATCTGAACTTACATTCTGAGTTTACAATTCTGGATTACATTCAGTCGAAGCTTTTCCTGGATACATATCTAGCCTATGCTACTAAGGCCAGCTCAGGGCTCCTGGCTGTGCAGCTCTGTCTTTCTGTTTTATTGCCTGCCGGGTGAACTCCGGACTCCCGGGGACGCCTGGGATGAAGGAGGGCATTCGCGCAGGATCTTCAGGGGTCCCATGGGCCGGGGAACTTCCGGGCAAACCCCGGCACATGCTGGCTGCAGAGGAGGTGCACATGGTCCACGAACTTATCCATGATGTCTTCCTCATCCTGTACGAAGGGAAGAAATCGAGTCAAGGCGCAGGATCTTCCCAAGGGTCGTATTGCCAGAACCAAGGCGCCTTACCTTGAAGACATCGTCAAGATCGCAGAGGAGGCGGATCAATCTCTGATTGCCTGCGGCCTCCTTCCACAGCTCCATCTTGATGGTGTCCTTCCGGGTCGCCAGCGCTACCGATGCCTCCATGGCAGCAGAACCGGCGATGTTCCCCACTGGGGAAAACCAAGGAGACTCGAGGGCGAGGAACGACCTCGTCCTTTCTAGTGGCTCGGGCTCCAGCTTCGCTGGGTGCCTCCGCCGCTCCTCGAAAGACGGACTCCGCCGTCGACACATCGGACAAGGCCCTCTCTGCTTCGCCGGACATTGTTCTGCGGGACGAGGGGAGGCAAAGGAAGAAGAGGAGCGGAGCAAGGCGAGAAGATGTGGCGAAGGGGTGGAGTCTGGATGGTCTTTTATAGGCCTCCCTGCTCCACCTACCCCTTGACGCTACGGCTGCTGCAGTAATGGGAGCGCGTTTTGCAAAAAACTCGTTCTCATTCACACGGACGCGACACGAAGACAAGGAGGAAAACAAGATCTTCTTCATTTACAAGGACTACAAGGGGACGATCTTTTTTACAACAAAAAGGTTGGCTCCCGCCGAACAAGGAGCACCGCCGTACAATGGAAGACGCTACTTCCAGAAACGACGTCAAGGCCGCCAAGGAGGAGGTCAACGAGATCTCCATGGCGCCCGTCCGAAGCTCCTCGCCTTCAGGAAGACGAGCTCCCCTCGACCTTGATGTCAGATGAGTTTTCCTCATCTTCATCCTCGTCGTAGGAGCTCGAGCTGCCGCTGCTGCTCTCCATGCAGCACTCCACGCGTCCGCCATCGACACCGAAGATCTTCACGGAGAGCGTAGCATCTCCGTCGTACCGGAACACCAAGCACTGCCCCCTGGACAGGCGGCGGGCACGGGAGAACGACTTCCACCCCGGACCCAGAAGCATGGCGCCTTCAGTGGTGCGCTCCGCCATGGCCCAGGAGGGGCCATTGGGGCAGCCTTCCACCTGCAGCCAGAAGCCGGAGGGTCCGATGTCCTCCGTCGCCATCGCGAAGGAATCCGGCAGGAGAAGCCGGCTGCGAGGCCTGCGGTTCAGATCCACGGCGAACTCGAACGGCGCGAAGCTGGTATGAACCATGCTCCTAGGAAGAGGGGCAGCGGTGCCGCGGCCTCCACGGCCGCCGCGACCGCGAATCCCACGACCTCGCGGAACAGCTCGACCACGAGTGGAGGGGCCACTCTCCGCAGCAGCTGAAGAAGTACGAGGGCGCCCAACTCCTCTCTTCGCTCTCGCCATTGGCGCTGGCAGCTTGTGGGGAGGCCTGGAGTTGGACCAAGGAAGAAGATGACCGAAAAGGCCAGGGGTGCGCCTCGCTTTTATAGCCGCGGCAGTGCCTCTGCCAAGCGTCTCCTCGGTTCTTCCGTTAGTGGGAATCGAGGGGGCCCTCGCAGTTATTCCCCCGAGCGGAGTAACTCCAAGACCTTCAAGGCCATCAGTGAAGCGAAGCTGAGAAGACCAGGTGCCCGGGACCCACTTTGACCTATCTTTAGGCCATGGCCCCGGCAGCTGGAGCAAGAGCCGCCGGGACCATGCCCGGGGGCTACTGTCGCAACAGTGGAACATGGGGTTCCCCTAGTACTGCCAAAGTGGGTCCACCCCATGTGGGCCCAAGATGAAGATGGACAAGACCAAGACTCAAGTCAAGCTGGCGGGTTCACCGTCAAGACACGCATGGCCTACGACGACTAAGGGCTCCGGTCCTGGGGACCTTCCGGGTCCCCGAATCAAGCAAGAAGGCCAGGAAGGACCCGAGAGCCCGAGTTCCCGGCAGGAGGCCAGGCTCCCTCTCGGGTACTTCCTACGTCCTGTGGATAAGCACTCCACCTCACCGCGGAAGACTTGGGAAGCAAGGCGAAGGCAGCGCGGGCGGGAAGCACGTCCCGTGGTGGTGTCAGCTCCTGTCCACCCCAAGGCGGACGCTCCCACCTAACCCAAGGAGACGCTAGGCTGAGGAGAGGCCACGTCTCCCCTAAACTAGATGAGGAGGGTCCTTCACCCCGAAGGTCCCTCATGCCCCTCACGTGACCCTGTGGCAACCCCTTAGCCTATAAAAGGAGGACCAAGGCACGGAGGGGGGAGAAGAACAAGGACGAACACAAGCTAGAACCAGAGCAAGACTAGACTAGGGCTGCGAGGTAGAGAGGAAGGTGATCTCCTCCGGGTCAGGATCTGTCCTTCTTCTACCTCGGCCAAAACCCTTCCGGGTACCCTGTCCGGGAGGTTCCATTGTAAGCCACACTATGAAGAACTCATCAATCCAGACATGCAGGAGTAGGGCTTTTAGCCTCCGGGCGGCCTGAACCTGGGTAGCTCCTTGTGTCCCTTTGGTTGCATGCTTTGATCGTGGAGAGGAGAGCTTGATCTAGACTCCGCCCAAGAAGACGATTCTCAGCCTCCTTCGCGCCCCGTGCCGAACCTAAAAGGGGTATCCTATACTCCCGGTGTCCGTGCAACGAGACACGACAGTTCCATTAGGAATATGTTTAATTTTCTTGTAGGTTAAGATTTTTTATTATAGATTAATGTACTTTCTAGCTAGGGCAGGAACCAAAGTGAGCTTAGGAAATCATACAGAGCATGCGAAATTCAGTAGTAGAGTGAATCAAATATCATCATTCAGTTGTTCTCCCAACAGATGTGTCGCGAACTAACACAAGTTTTTATGTTTCAGCTAAATCTTTATTTTCCCTGACACGGATACAACTATACAAGAAGTGACGCATGAGAGAGAACACGCAACTAATTAGTTAGTCGGTGAACTGGTCAGCAGAAATATTAGCACACACGCATGATGGATTCACTATCTAATTACAACTAAAATGTGTGATTTTCTTTGGTTTACTCTAATATCTCGAAACAACTAGTGTATGGACTGTTCCATCAGGTGAAAAAAGACCTCCATGGCTCCATTACATTGTGACTTTGTGAGTGGTGAAACTACTTCTACATGCCATGCATATATAGTATCGACTCCGAGTCCTGACTCCCTCCCTTACAGCGCAGAAGAACTCATCATGAATCAAGTCATCATTTTGTTATGATCATTTGCGTTACCATGCTTTTGTTACTCGTATCAGATCACGGAACCTTACTGGAAGATATGAGCTACACCAAAAGTGAAGTCTTGTTTTGTTGGTCTGCTTAGACAATGGTGTGGGTGTTGCATGTGAGCATTTGGAGCCGGGGTCCGGAAGAGGCCATCGTGACAAAAGTCTTCACAGGATCCTCTTTTGGCGTCCCTTATGACACAAGTTTGCTGTAGAATCCAAGAGTATCTGCTTGCATACTCCCTCAGTGTTATGATGTCGCAAAAATGGATGTATCTAGACATATTTTTAGTGTCGGATAACATCCATTTTAGTGACATCTTTTTCCGTATGGAGGAGTATATTTTTAGTTGCGGAGCAGGTTTTTTATCAGAGTTCGGCGCCCCGCGTGACCGAAACCCCGAATGTTCCAGAATAGGATACGCATTAAAATCCACCCCTCGAGCCCGTGCTTGGCGGGTTACGGGCACCGCCCCTGCGGCGCCACGGATTTAGCTCTTCTTCTCGTCGTAGCCTTCGAGGAGAGGGTGATCTTTGCAACGCCTTCTTCGTAGCACTAACAACACCTGCTGCAGCGCTCTGTTCTGACCTCTGCCCCCCCCCCCCTCGGGACAGGATCTAGAACACCAAGCCGCCTCCTTTTCCTTAGTCGCTGCCGCTTCTACCTCTTTTGCCGCCAAACGCTCTTCTCCAACCTATCTCTAGTATTGGCCAGCGCCGCTTGCGCCAACTCGTTAGCCCTGATGAGAGAAAGAACCTCGGCCGGAGAGCCTACCGAGGCTGGAAAAACCACACAACTATCCGACGCAACAGAAAGAAGATGTGCATCGGGAAGATTCTGAAGAATAGCAAAGATGGGATCAAGCTTTGTACTTTAACTTGTTTCTTGTATGGCGGAGTAGACTTTAAGGCAGAAGCATTCTTATCTGCCGTCACTCTCATAGCCCGCTTCAGAATCTTCATCCTCCTCTCCAGCACCCCGCACACTCTGCGAATAGTCTCAATCGGAGCTGCCTTGACCTGAGCCCTCTTCCCACCGTAGCATTTAGTTCCGGCACCACCGGAGCCGAGAGGAAGTCTCCCAGGCCATGACGCCGACGGGCGGCGTGCAACCCCGTTCCAGCGCCTCCACCACAACTGGCGAGACCGTCCTCCGCCCTTCTGACCCTTGCAGCCCGGTCATGATTCCTCTTGCTTCGCCACTCCCTAGACTTGGCAGAGTCCACTTCCTCCTGCACCGCAGCCAACTCCGGAGACGAACCAATCTGGTCGACTGCGGAGATGATCTGGGACAGAGTCACTCACAGGCGGTGCCCTCAGAGACGACAGCAGATTGGGCCGGCACAGAAGCCGCCTTCACGATCGCGCCCAGTGTCTTAAAAACATTGCCTTCAGGAGTCAAGTTGGCCATACTGAGAGAACATGGTTTTGGTATCTCTAAGGGGGAGCCGGCTCAACCACAGCTGCCTTCGGTCAGATTGTTGGGCTCACGCACCGCTTCCACCACACCCAGCAGCCTCCTGCTCAAGTTGCTGTCCCTCGGACACCTGCTCCACGGAGTTGCTCTTAACAGGCTTGTCGCACCCTCAGAGGACTTCTTCCTTCTCTTATCTGCATAGTCATCGTCCTCCCCATCAGAGCTATCATCTGCCGCTGTGTCATCATCCTTGCGGCTTGGCGGCGGGGTGGCGGAGGCAAACGTGCCCAAGTCGCGCTCCTCCACAGCCCTTTCGACCACCACCTGTACCCTGCAGTTGACGTACAGCATCAGGAAGGGCTTGAG